>JAVXUO010002933.1:277500-332777 GCA_033065855.1 Escallonia rubra | reverse complement strand
CGAAGCTAGCCTCGATGCAAATGTTTATTATCGAGACATGGTTATAGATGCTGGGCATGCTGATGTTGACTGGAGTAATTACCAGAATGAAAACCATAGACAAGAAACCAATGAGCATGGTAATCAATTTTGTGATTTATTAAGAGACACCGAGGAGCCACTGCGGGATGAAATTAAGAAGCACATAGAGCTGTCTATGGTTAGTATGTTTTTACAGCTGACATCGGAGAACGGGTCGAGTGACAAAGGATTTAATAACGTTTTGATATTTCTTAAGGAATTTTTACCGGAAAATGAGAAGCTGTCAAGGTCATATTATGATACCACAAAGATGATGATGAAACTTGGATTGGATATGAGCCTCAAATGGTTCCATCTGAATGCTAACACGATAACTGTTATTATAAGCAAATCCAACCAATGGTAAATGACTACCTTAATTATCTCAAAATTAAAATTAAAATTAAAAAGCCGGAGTATGTCCTCGAATGTCTGGATAGTTCACTTAGATTTCCCGTCTGTCTTTGGATGAAAAGTTGTGCCAAGATTAAGCCTTATACCCATGACCTTGTGCAAATCACCCAAAAAACGTGAAGTAATCTTGGGTATCTATCTGACAAATTGGATAAAGGTCCTCCGTGCAACCTAAGTATCTCTTGAACGTACATGTTAGCAAGCACGTCAATCGAATCCTTGCTCCTTATCGCCAAAAAGTGACTTGATTTGGATAAACACTTAACTATCACTCATATTGCATCGTGCCATTTTTTAGTCGGAGGTAGTCCAGCCGCAAAGTTCATTGTTATATGCTCCCATTTTCACTCAGGAATCAGGAATAGAAAATGGTCTCAGCATCCCAGTGGGACTCTGATTTCTGTTTTAATCTGTTGACACATTATACATTTAGCCACAAAGTCTGCTACCTTTCTTTTCATGTTATTCAATGAAAAACAGCACTCGAGTTCTAGTACATCTTGGTAATATGCGACTCCTTGAAAAACTATCTCAGCTAGAAGCTCCAAGTATCTTTCCATGAGTACTTGGACTCCTCGAGGACACTACCTCTGTGTCAGCTAGGAACTCTTTCTAGACATCATCCGATCGGTCATGTATGCGACTCCTCACACTACCTTGGCACTCTGTCAGTACTCCGGAACAATTACTCATCCATCAGGATATGTGACACTTTTGGGACGCTATCTTTGTCAATGACAGTTACACTTCTAGATGTGCCAATTAACCACCAGGATTTGAAAAATTTACCTCAATTTCCAACTTCTTCAGGTTTATCAGCTCTTGGGGTTGGCGTTACTTAGCATGGGCCTTGAGTTGGTTGCTAGATCAAGTACTTCTGCCAATACGTGTGAGCTTTCTTTCCGTACAAACAAAGGGAAGCTGCACATGGCAGGCCGTGCTTTGAGATCCAACTGTGACCTCCTCGGTAACGTGTCATTCACAGGGTGTCGCTTGATGACATCGCCTTCTCAACCCTTAGAATCAGGACTTGAGAAATTCATTTCAATGAGATCAGAACACATTTTCGCATTTCACTTTTTCACTTTAAAATCTTAGAGCTCAGGAATTCTAGAGAGACCCACTACAAGAAAACAGACTATTAGCGTCAGGGAAATCCGTCGCTAAAAGCCCAAAATCCGTCGCTAAAGGAATTAGCGACGGATTCACCGTCGCTAAAAATCCCTCGTATAAAAGCCCGTCACTAATAGTTTAGCGACGGAATTTTTAAATCCGTCGCTAAATATGTGATTTTTACCGACGGATTTAGTTTTCATTAGCGACGGAATATCCGTCGCTAATTATATTTTTAGAATTTTAATTTATTTTCTTTTTTGTCCAATTAGCGACGGATTAAATATTTAGCGACGGAATATTCCGTCGCTAAATATTTAATTGAAAGGAATATTTTAGCGACGGAATAAATCCGTCGCCAAAAGTCAAAATTTTTTTTTATTTTTCAATTACCTAAACCTGTACAGAAATACAATTCTCAACAACAACGCGCAATAAGCGAAATACAGAAAAAAATATATAATCAATTATAAAAAATATTTATTATAAAAGAAACTAATACATGTACAAGCCGGGAACCGGAGATAGCCGGTTAGGAGAGGGGAGAAGAGTACAACCCGGGCGCGGGGGGGGGGGGAAGCTAGGAACGGGCACGGGAAGGGGCTCATCAGGGGTTCCCGAGTCCCGGATCTGGATCCTGCTGAACCGGGGCCGGGGCGGCTGGTCCAGCAGTGCCCTGCTCCCTCATCATCCGGCACACCACTGTAGCAATGCGCTCGATATCCTCCTCGTGCAACTGAGGCCGAGGAGCCGGTGTCTGTGGAGGGGCAGCAGGGGGTGAGGACGCTCCTATCACGGCACGAGGAGTCGTGCTAGGCAGGCCGCGTATGCGGCCTTTCGGCCGATTCACGACCTCCGGCGTATCCAGCCATCGCTTCAACCCCCCAGTACTCGCAGCCGTACTAGTGGACGCTGATGGCTGTCCGGACTGCTGCTCGGACCCCCTTAGCTGTTCATACGAGGCCTGCAAAAATAGTGGTTTAACGATATGTTATGGCATTAATTAACGAAACAGACATCGAGGATAGAAAGAAACAGATTAACTTAAATAAATTGACTCACATCGATCCGCCGGGCAATATCTGAAATATAGTCGCCCGCCTGGTGCGTCTCGTCCTTGTCCTTCTTCCGCACGTGCGTCTGAGTATAGGTCAGAGCTATGACCTCATCCTCCTCTAGATCCGGGTGCTCGACCGCGTTCATATGTCGGACGATGTCGTGTGGCACCGACCCCCCCGTGTGCGTCGGATCTCTGTTCTGTCTGTTCTCAGCCCCGCTCTTACTCTTGGCGTCCCAACCTGGATCCGCAGCCCACCGATCTATCATCTCCCCCCATACACGGTGAGATATCCAATGTGGGGGATATTTCGTCATGTCCGTCATCGGGGCACCCGCGGGCAGCGCCCTCTTCGCCCGGTCCCGTGCATCGTGGAGCCATCGGCGGTAATTCTTGCCGATGTAGGCAAAGAAAGCCTGCTGCCCCAGTCCCTGCTGCTCAGGCGTATCAAACGTGAACCCCTCCTGTAATGCATTCAATAACACAAATTAACAACATAAAACAAACTGTAATTTAACATTTACTAACGCTGAAAAAAATACTTCACCGTACCAGCCACTCCTCCCATAGGGCCTCCCTCGCAGCGGCATCCCATTCCTTCCAGTACAGGCGTGGCTCGAAGAATCGGCCCTTCACAAGAACGCCGATCTTCGTCCTCGCCATATTCTCCAGGATCCTGCCAAAGAAGTAATTAAATTAATTAATACAGTTCAAATATAAATTAACACCCAAAATTTTTAAACATAAGGCATGAGGTGATATTTTTAGTACTTACAGGCCCTCCTGCGTGAGCGTAACTCTCTGTTTACGCTGGGGGTCGATGCGTACCCCGCGTGTCGGACCACGGCCTCGTCGAGATCCTACAAAACACAGACATTAATACAGTTCAAATATAAGGCTAGCGAAAATGTAGGAAACACCGTTATCAACTATACCTGAGGTAGAACCCACGGTGACGGCGACAGCTGGGGCTGGGCCCCCGATGACTGTCCGCGATCACTCTGTGCCTCGTCATCAGTAGGCAATGACGAGGTGGGACTAACCGGGGAGGAAGCAGCTCGGCGTCCAGCCCGGCCACGAATAGCCCGTATCCTATCCATATCTGACTTCATATAGATTATATACAAAGACATTAACACGTGAAAAACAATAATTTGCATAAATCATCATCGGCACTATATATATATATATATATGAACGGATGTGCAAAAACACATCAATAAACACCAAGTTCTAAAATGTTACTACATTTTTCCCGTGATGTTACAACATTACAAGTCAATCATTTTCAGTTTGCGAATCATCTTCATCACTATCCTCGTCGCCCTCTTCTTCGTGGGACTCGTCGTCCTCTTCATCTTCTAATTCATCCTCTTCATCAGTAGACTCGGTCACATCATCTCCAACACTTTCAACATCTTCCGCGTCATCATCTACGACTTCTTCTTCCACAAGAAGTGTTGTTGGAAGAGGAAGATCGTCCTCCTCGTTGTTGACCTCAACAGGGAACAAGACACGTGGTTGGTCGGCTTGAAAGGAGTCTAGCTCACTGTCATATGTCACGGGCAATTTCTTGGACTTGATAGTTGTATACCAATGAGATTTGGGATTGGCGACGTCCTCCGCGTAAAAGACTTGTACAGCTTGACTAGCAAACACAAAGGGCTCGTCTGATGCAAGTCTTGACTTGACATTGACATCTACAATCCCTTGAGAGCTAACACGGATTCCTCTGCTGCATGTGACATCGAACCACGTACACTTGAACATTACCAGGCGGTTTTGGGAACCCAGATATGTTAGCTCAACAATCTCATCTAACTCTCCGTAAAAATCCATGCAATTCTCGGCATAACAGTCGCCGTTGACCAAGACTCCACTGTTTTGGGTTTGTTTTGTTCGGTCATCATCTTTTACGTTAAACCTAAACCCGTTGATGATATAACCTCCGTAACAGGATGTTTGTTTGTTAGGGCCTTCGGCTAGTAATTTCAAGCAGGAGGCCACTGGTCTATCCATTGACTGAACCTATTGTAGATGACGGTAAACATTAAGGATAAATCAGTATACTAATTGGCCACAGAACTGTATATAACACATAATATAATTTCGTTAAATAATCTTACACGGATTTTGAACCACTGTACAAATTGTGATTTCCGGTGAGATTCAAGTCCAGCGGGATCAGTGATTAAAGATTCCGCATCGAACTCACTGCAAACCAATATGCATCTAACTCGCTTAACACACACTTTCAATTATGTACAGCAATGTAAGTGAATTAAGACTTTAACTTACTCAACGAATGCCGAAACTTCATCGCAATTTAGAAGGGCATATATTGTTGCAGCACTGTACTCTTCATCTGTTAGCCATCGAGTATACGTTCGGCCGAACGGACTACCTGACTGCTTGAATATTGACAATTGCCCTTCCAAATTTGTGCTTGCTCCGGGATCATTTCGGCCTAGTTGATTTAACCTTGTACCAACATCCGAACCGAAATATTGACTACAAAAGTTTACAAGTTCTTCCATTACGTAAGCCTCCGCAATTGAGCCCTCAACCCGAGCCTTATTACGGACTTTTTTCTTTAAATGGAACATGAACCTAGAAGTTTAGGGAATCGAGTTAGGTGGAATATCAATGATAACAGATGTCGCATTAAGTGTAAACGAACAACTGTAACAATTTAAGGATTACCTCTCGAAGGGATACATCCACCGATATTGCACGGGTCCACCCATCTTAGCTTCATATGCCAAGTGAACAGGCAGATGCTCCATTGAATCAAAGAACGAAGGTGGGAAGATTTTCTCCAGCTTGCAAATCGTCACCACAATGTTCTTCTCAAGCACTTCCATGTTACTCACCCGGATCGTAGAAGAGCATATATCTCGAAAGAAATGAGATAATTCAGTCAAAGTCTCGCAAACAACCCGTGGCAACAGTCCCCGGAAGGCAATAGGAATGAATCTCTCCATGAATACGTGGCAGTCGTGACTCTTCATCCCTTGGAACTTGCATTCCGAAACATTGCAACAACGAGATATGTTGGACGCAAACCCATCCGGAAGCTTCAAATTCTTAACCCACTGACAGACCTTCTCCACTTGTTTCTTGTCTAGACAGTAAGGTGCTTTCGAAAGTATGGTCCTCCCACTGACTGTCCGAGGATGCAATTCACGGCGTACACCCAACTGTTGTAGATCCCTTCTCGCTTTAAGGTGATCTTTCGATTTGCCCTTGAAATTCATCACTGTGTTGAACACATTATCAAAAACGTTCTTCTCAATATGCATCACATCCATGTTGTTTCGGATAACGAGCGTCCTCCAGTAGGCTAACTCCCAGAAGATACAAAATTTTCTCCAGTTGTGCTCTTTCCCGAACCCTGCAATCTTCTGATCCGGCACACCCTTACCGTGTGGTATGTCAGTATCAAGTGCCTCCAGGTGTGAGAGTACTTCTTCACCAGATGGGTAGTCCAGCGTGACAACCTCACGCTCGATTGTCCCGTCAAATTTATCCTTCTGCCTACGAAACTGATGGCCCGGTGGCAAAAGCTTACGGTGACATCCGAACCACGAGGCCTTTCCGCCGTGCTTTAACGTATGACCGGGGTTCACGCCCATACAAGCAGGGCATGCTAGCTTCCCATGTGTGCTCCAGCCACACGTCATTCCCAATGCGGGGAAATCATGTATAGTCCACATCAAAGCAGCCCTCATCTGAAAATTTTGTTTAAGGGATGCATCATATGTTTCGACTCCATGATTCCATAATTGTTTTAACTCATCAATCAACGGCCTTAAATACACATCTATGTCCTTACCGGGACTTTTCGGCCCCGGAATAAGCAACGACAAGAACATATACGGCTTCTTCATGCACATGCCTGGTGGAAGGTTGTAAGGGACAATAATAACAGGCCAACAGGAGTAAGGCGTGGTAGACTGACCGAAAGGGTTGAACCCATCAGTTGCCAGACCAAGTCTAACATTCCGAACTTCCTGAGCAAAAACTGGATGCCTGCGGTCAAACTCCTTCCACGCCTCTCCATCAGCTGGGTGTGTCAGCACATCGGCATCGTTGCTGCGAGTCTCACGGTGAGCCCTCATATGTTCAGCCGTACTGGAGGAGTAGTACATTCTCTGAAGCCGTGGTGTGACCGGGAAATATCGCAATATCTTCCATGCAATGTTTTTCTTCTTCCCTTTGTCCGGTTTGTACCTCGAATGATCACACACTGGACATAATGACAAATCCTTATTCTCTTTCCAGAATAATACACAATCGTTATTGCACGCATCTATCCGGTCGTAGCTCAACCCAAGTTTCCTCATCATCTTCTTCGCGTCATAGTACGACGGCGGTAGCTTTTCACTTTCGGGCAGTATTTCTTTGATGAAGGTAACAAACTCGTTAAAACCTTTCTCACTCAGCCCGTGGTCTGATTTCAACTGTAATAACCTACTAACCGCAGACAGCCGTGTGTGTTTCGGAGCTCCATCCCACAGCGGCTCTTCTGCAGCTCTCAACAACTCATAAAACTGATGAGCCCCCTCGTTCGGCGGTTGTGGCCTGTCGTTACCCCAGTCAACATTAGCATGCCCAACATCCATAATCATATCTCAGAAATCATATCGTGCCTCCTCCCTAACTTCAGTTTGACTAGCCAGGTTGGACGACAATACTATCGTTTCCCCGTGCTGCGTCCACCTTGTGTATCCACCCATAAAACCGTACCGACGAAGATGCCATTTTACTTTAATTCTTTTTCTCCAGTGCAACAACTCACATCTACCGCACGGGCACCTTATCATATCAAGGTCAACATGTGCAGGATGCGCATAAGCGAAGTCGAGAAATTCGTCAACGCGACACTCAAAATCTTCAGCATTCTTCCTTTTCATCCAACTTCGATCGACTGACATGACGACTGAATTATCGTACTGTATACCACCTTCAATAATGACCAGTGATTAAGCATTGCCGATGTAAATATCAATGCATGAATGTTACAACACGTCTACATATTTCCCCTCCACTCTTGAACAGGTAGTGGTCCTATCCCATTCAGAAAAGCACATGTTTATAAAACAGTGAATAACTCATGCTTAGTCCGATGTCTGTGGAAAATTCGGCAGCACCTCCCCGCATTTCTCCAAGTACACCACATCGATTAGGTGTTCTAACATTCATCTAACCTTGCTCAGGAAGGTTTGACGGATGTTAGAACACCAGATCTGTATGCACCCGGAGAAACACACGAGAACGTGTACCAAATATCCACGACATAGAACATAAAGCATGAGTCAAAATACTGTTTTATAAACAATTAGCTTTTCCAAACTGTCCAAACTGGACATCCAAAGGCTCATTACAAGGCATTACTTTGTAATGAGTACCTTTGAACGCGAACTAAGGGTTTTTATGCATGCATGTGTTCAGAAATTGATAAGATATGCAAGAATCTTTCCGAAATATCAAAACTGCAGAATGATCGTTGCATATGTTATCAATTCCACATTAAATAGAACTCGTTGGCAACGAGTTGAACCATCTCGTTGCCAATGGACTTCTCAAAACAACAATTAATATAAAGAAGGCAGGGTCTGTAAAGAACGAGTAATTGAACCATCTCTGGGCAACATGGAGTAATTATGGGATGTACAAGGGCTAATTAGGGCTAACTGGGTTATTAGGGAACAAGACACGATTATTAATTATAGCTGATTAGAGTTGATTAGGACTAATCAGGGTTATTTAGTCCTAATTAGGGTTTAATTGTGCCGAGTAGTGATGATTAGTCCTAATTAGGGCTAATTGGGCTTAATTGGGTTATGTTAGGGCTAATTAATGTTAATGAGGGATAGTTTCGGATGATTATAGCTGACTAGGGTTGATTAGGACTAATTAGAGTTATGTAGTCCTAATTAGGGTTTAATTGTGCCGAGTAGTGATGATTAGTCCTAATTAGGGCTAATTAGGCTTAATTGGGTTATGTTAGGGCTAATTAATGTTAATGAGGGCTAGTTTCGGATAATTATAGCTAATTAGGGTTGATTATGACTAATTAGGGTTTAATTGTGCCGAGTAGTGATGATTAGTCCTAATTAGGGCTAATTAGGCTTAATTGGGTTATGTTAGGGCTAATTAATGTTAATGAGGGCTAGTTTCGGATAATTATAGCTAATTAGGGTTGATTATGACTAATTAGGGTTTAATTGTGCCGAGTAGTGATGATTAGTCCTAATTAGGGCTAATTAGGCTTAATTGGGTTATGTTAGGGCTAATTAATGTTAAAGAGGGCTAGTTTCGGATAATTATAGCTAATTAGGGTTGATTATGACTAATTAGGGTTTAATTGTGCCGAGTAGTGATGATTAGTCCTAATTAGGGCTAATTAGGCTTAATTGGGTTATGTTAGAGCTAATTAATGTTAATGAGGGCTAGTTTCGGATAATTATAGCTAATTAGGGTTGATTAGGACTAATTAGTCCTAATTGTGCCGAGTAGTGATGATTAGTCCTAATTAGGGCTAATTAGGCTTAATTGGGTTATGTTAGAGCTAATTAATGTTAATGAGGGCTAGTTTCGAATAATTATAGCTAATTAGGGTTGATTATGACTAATTAGGGTTATTTAGTCCTAATTAGGGTTTTGATGGTGCCGAGTAGTGTTGATTAGTCCTAACTAGCGCTAATTAGGCGTAATTGGGTTATGTTAGTGCAAATTATGACTAATTAGGCTAACTACAATCAATATGCGCATAATTGGGTTCATTTGGGCTAATTTGAGGTAATTACAGCTAATTTGAATTTCATCAGGTTCTTAGGGTTAATTAAAACTAATTAGGCTCGTTAGAGCTAATTAGGGTTAATTGATTTACTAAAATATTGTTAATCAGGACTAATTAGGGCTAATTATAGCCAGCGCTGGAGCCACGATTAGATTCCAGGGGGTGCATGCTAAAAATGTCGCATTAACCTAACTAACCTAAATTTAATGCACATTCAACAACCTCAATTCCGACACCTCATATAGGGTGTCGATATGGTGTCCGATACGTGTCTGACACCTCCGGACACGTGTCCGACACATACCGACACGTGTCCGACACATACTGACACGTGTCCGACACATACTGACACGTGTCCGACGCCTTTGGACACGTGCCCGACGCCTCCGGACACGTGTCCGACGCCCACCGACACGCACCTCCAGACACATCGGCATACGTTAATTTGTTTTCTAAATGTCAGACACCGTCGATCAGACGTGGTGTCCGTGTCTGCGCTAACTAACAGGTATCTCAATCCAATTGGGTCCCATCCTCCGTCAACAATCTCAATTCTCAATTCTCAAATGCTCAATGCAATAAAAATTAACAAAAATCACACATTCAATCCAATTGGGTCCCATCCTCCGTCAATAATCTCAATATCTCAAATGCTCAATGCACAATTAACAATCTAAAATCATTAATTAACAACCTAAAATCATCAATTCATAATCGCAATTACTTCAAATACACAACTAATAACCTAAAATAATCGATCAATAATCACAATTCTAAAACGCACAATTAACAACCTAAAATTATCAAACAAATGATCAATGTTCAAATGGGAAAAAAATGTTCAAAATTCACATATCCGATGCGCTTGAATTATTTCAATTTAGGGTTCGATTGTATTAGGGCATTCAATTTAGGGTTCAATTAGTTTCATTTAGGGTTCGGTTCGATTAGGGCATTCAATTTAGGGTTCAATTACTTCAATTTAGGGTTCAATTAGGGGGTTCTATTGATTCAATTTAGGGTTCAGTTGATTTGAGGCATTAAATTTAGGATTCAATTAGTTCAATTTAGGGTTCGGTTCAATTAAGGGGTTCTATTGATTCAATTTAAGGTTCAGTTGATTTGAGGCATTAAATTTAGGGTTCAATTAGTTCAATTTAGGGTTCGGTTGGATTAGGGCATTCAATTTGGGGTTCAATTAGGGTTCGGTTAGATTGGGGCAATCAATTTAGGGTTTAATTAGGGGTTCAATTAGTTTAATTTAGGATTCGATTCAATTAGGGCATTCAATTTAGGGTTCAATTACTTCAATTTAGGGTTCAATTAGGGGGTTCTATTGATTCAATTTAGGGTTCGGTTGATTTGAGGCATTCAATTTAGGGTTCAATTAGTTCTATTTAGGGTTCGGTTGGATTAGGGCATTCAATTTGGGGTTCAATTAGGGTTCGGTTGGATTGGGGTTTGGGGTTTAGGGTTTAGGGTTCGCATCTATGATAACCTACCCGAAACAATCCTTGTTTTAACCTAAATGGAATAGTTCAAAGATTAGAATGTAGCGTACAATATTGTATTATAACTCACTATTAACTCACGCACAGTCCCAGAACGACCCCCTCACTAGATGCGTAAAATTATCAAATTGTCCTTGGGGTTTTCGGCACCAGAAAAATCCCAAAATATCTGAAAATACTATTTTAAGTATCCTGAAGTCATTTTTGGGCTAAAAAGTATTTTAAAAAAAAATTGCCCGTAAATCTCAAACTAGTGTCCAGTCCGAGCGCTAAAAGGTCAGTTTCGAAAAAACTACCTATTGGCCTCAGAATGGCACGAAATTTTAGAATATGAATCATATCAGTAAAATAAGATTTTCAGATTAAAATAACTTAGTTTACTAGGTTAAATAATTTGTTAACTTTGATTAATCGATGCCATAATTTAGCACCCCTTACGGACACCGAAAATTCTCAAAACATTCCGGAGCCTACATCTCGTAAAACTATTGGGGGTTATAGTTTTGCACTTTGTCCAATTCTGATCCTAGATATTTATAAAAAATCATTGAAAACTGCCTAATTTAATTTTAACCTTTAGTGACAATTACCTTTACTATTCAGATTAAGCACACCTAGTATTTCACCTAAATGCACACACATCCCCTTCTACCTTCAGCCGAGATGTTCATCCCACACCCACTTCACAACCACACATTACCTCACTTCCAACCCACTTTAAATCATAGAAACCTCATTACACCATTCTAACTCACTATAACATACACTTGAACACTCAATTTAACACATTTACACACCTATAATACACACACCATCAAGAACACACACAAACAGAGTCACGAACACACACTACACCTACAAAACACGCACTTAACTCCTCGAAAGCCACTTACATGTTAATAAAAACCAAAGAGAAATTAATGACAGGACACGGGAAGCAAACCAGAAGACCTTCACCGGCAGTGGTGGCGGCGCGATAGTGGTGGCAGATCGGTAGTGATGGCGACGTGACAGTGGTGGCAGCGCGGCAGTGGTGGCGGCGCGGCAGTGGCGGCAGATCGGCAGTAGTGGCGGCGCGACAGTGGTGGCAGCGCGGCAGTGGTGGCGGCGGTCCTTCGGTTTTGAAGATGGGCGGCAGTGGCGGTGGCAGGCTCTATCGCCGGTGAGAGAGAGAGGGAGAGAGAGAAAGAGAGAGAGAGCAACGAGAGAAAGAAAGAGAGAGAGAGAGCAACGGGAGAAAGAAAAGAAAGGGGGATCTGATATTTTTAAGTCCTTTACCGACGGAACACACCCGTCGGTTAAAGTCCGTCGGGAAAACCCTACTTTCACCGACGGGTGTTTTTACCGACGGAATTATTCCGTCGTTAAATAGTTTTACCGACGGACTTTTACCGACGGTTATTTCCGTCTCTGAAATGACTTTTAGCGACGGAATTTAGTCCGTCGCTAAAAGTCCGTCGCTAATTCCCTCTTTTCTTGTAGTGCCTTACCATATTACATAACCATGCACATGAGTTCTTGTCGTGATGCATCACCATAGATAACAAACCTACCGGACCCAGATGGCAGTGTAAGAACTGGTGCCGACGAAAGCAACTGATTCTTTAATTAATTCCTAAAAAATCTTTTCACATTCTTCTGTGCACAAAAAATTGGCATGCTTTCTCTCGTTGATTTGGTCAAAAGAGTAGATACACGAGAAAACCCTCAATAAACCTTCCATAAGAACCTGCCATCCCCAAGAAACTTCTAATCTTCGCCACTGTACTCGTTCTCTCCCAATTCACGATTGCTTCAACCTTAGTTGGATCCACATATATCCCATCTGCATCGACTACATGACCCAAGAAAAATACTTGTTACAACCAAAATTCACACTTCTTGAACTTGGCATATAGTTGTTGTTACCTTAAAATCTGTAAAACTAAAGTCAAATATCTTATGTGCTCCTCCTTGCTTTTGTAATAACCAAGATACCATGTATAAAGACAACCACAAAATGATCCGGGAACTTTATTAAACACTTCGTTTGTAAATCGCAGCGATGAGCTTCGTCAAGGTTCGTGGAAGGTTGTTGACCGCGTCTTTCAATTCATGGATCTCTTTGGTCATATTAACATGTAGAGTCTTGAACAATTTCGGTTGATGTGATGGTGCAAATCGTAGTTAAAGTGGGAGTGGGCGAACGACTAGAGTGAGATTGTCGTTCTTCAAATCGCAAGTTTTGGATGTCATGTTGACGTGATGATATTCTATCGGTGTAGTTGTTGATCCGTCTAGCGGTTGGGCATCGCACCCGATTGCGAAAACGGTGAAATCGACTAGCTTGGCTTGAGTGCTGGCGTCGATCTCGGTTGGTTCGTCTGAGTTGAGATTTGTACGAAGTTGTACTGTTAGCCCTGATTACAACCGTGGTCCTAAAGACGATGCCAATCTGTTGCTACAAGACAATTGATTGAGAACTACAACCTGTAATAATGACCATACAAGGCAAAAAATAAAAAAAGGAGTGATCGCCGGGTTGGGTTCTGGCGGGGTAACTCTCTTATAGTACGGTGGTTTTTCTGTGTAAACAGTTGTCTACATACCTAGAGGATCCATTTATATACGCATAGGTGTCAGAACCCTAATAGAATTAGGAGTGACAGCTGGGCTTGAGCTTTATCCAGAGGGATCAAATTAGATTTCTTCTAAAACCCTAATTTGCCAAAAAAGATAAACTACCAATCTTGGAGCTGACGAAGTTTGACAGTGAATGACAGGTGTCACCTGTTGATTGAAGACTATATTTATGTATATCATTTGCTATATTTATTACTCCACCGACGCGAGCTGATTATAACGAAAAGTTCGAACTCAGCTTGATTACTCTTTCCACCATAAAAATCTTCCCTCCGCATCGGAATTCAACCTATTTTAGTTATGTGAGCATAAAGCCCTCAATTGCCGTGCAAATGTGCATTGCCACAATACTTGGAATAAAGATTCACTCTTTCCCACGCACACATGTATCACACATGTATCGTACCTTTTCTTTCTCCTTTTCACAATATGTAGAATCTCTTAGCACTCTCTCCAACTAAAAATATTAACATTATTTGAGATATTTAGAGATCATAAAAGCCTCCATTTGGATCCACTAGGGCGACAATAATCAAAATTTACTTCAGAATAGTATTCTAACATGTGTAAATTTTTATAGTAAACGAATAAAATCTACAAGGATAGCACAGGGCAAGAGTCTATTAGCTTGTAAAGATAATTGAGCTAGCTAGACGGGTTTACTAAATTTGTCTCTTTGGCTTGAAACGTAGTACGCTACATGAACAAAAATGGAAGGGTTAACACGGACAGATCAAATTCTTAGGAATGCAAGTCTTTGAAAGTTTGGTACTAAATACTGCAGCTTACATGGATGGGTCTGAGCTATATACATGGCCAACCTCCCATGTTCTTCCATACTGAATTAAGCATATACCAACAGATTTGGCAGAGCCAACAAATGCTGCCAAACTATTGTCTAAGAAAAGGAATTCAATTTTCAATAGCTTACGGCAAAAAAAGTTCAAAATTAACACTAAAACTTTTCAATTTTCAATAGCTTACCTTGTATGCTTTCCTTAGACTTTCGTGCCCGATATTTCAATAAGCATATCAAAGTATATCTCAAAGTGTACTTCCAAAATTAACACTAATAGAAAATGCCCCTAAAAGTTAAATGCAAATATGATTTCATGGTTAAAAATTGCGAAGATTTTGAAAAGCAACAACTGCACTGTGAAACGATGCTAAAGAATGTGTATCGGTATCTTGCTTTAGCGGCCACTATATAATTTTCTTAAATTTAGTGCTACAATTTAACGGGAATAAAATCCCACTCGGTAACCACGTAGCTAATGTGAACGACAATTACTATCGAATTATAGCAACAAAAGTATTACTTTCTCAGAGTAGGCCTAAGAATAACTTTTGGTTAAGGTCTAATTCGATGTATAAGCTCAATCTCATATTACCACAAAATTGATGAGTGGCTGTACGCTTGCAGTCTGCTCTTTGTAGCTTTGACTGATTTTGGATTGATATTATGACATGCTTGTCTATTGCAACAGTTGTAGAAGTTCGGCTGCACAGATTTTGAATACAAGTAAGGCGTAATGCTCAATTCATAGGGAACAAGTTATCAGAATGGTTTCCAAAATATTTAGCATTCTCCATTTGTTCATGTTAGCCTTGAAGTAAGCCAATTTGGTCCATTAAGTTCACCTAAGGGCAGATTTATTTGATGGACTATACGCAAAATAGTTAGCTGACAATGCAACAAATATCTGATAAATGATGCCCGTTTATGTTAGCTGAAAACCAGCCTCTCGAAGTTATATAAGCGTCCCACAGTCACAAAATATGGTGATAAGTCTGCCTCACAAGGGTGCTCAAAAAAGTCATTCCTCATCAAAAGAACAGGTGACCCTTCCACAACGCAACTGGAATTATCCCACGTTTATCACTTTTTTAAAAAGTCTCTAGTACATATGCAATTCCATGCTCCTTCCTTTCGAGTTATATAAATTGGTATTGACATATTCCCCCCTTGTGACACCAGAAGTAGATATTCTCGTCAACGAAAGTAGGGCGGGATATCCACAGGCATTTGATTCTGGCAGGGCTCCTTCCTTTTTCGAGGAAATAGAGGAGGAAAGATGGAGACACATGCACTTCTTGAAACATTTGTTTTCCTTCTGTTCTTAGTTACAGCTCTTCAACCAAGATTTCTCGAGGCTTTCCAATCAGATCAGCAACAAGGCTAGTCATGTCTCTTTCCTTTTGCTTCCTACTCAACTCTTTATCATGATTTCCTCACTTGCCTCGTTGGTGAATGTTCCCGGTCGGGCTTTAGAGTCTAAAATCATCTAGTGATTTAAATTACGGGAAGGCAATGAAGGATAGTTTTGAACCCCTACGTTTTATATAGGATATGCCTTGTATCCGATGGTTGTGGTTGTGGGTGTGACTCGTAAAATGAATTCGAGACCTAAACACCTCTAATCTAACCTCTGCTAATACCCTTCAATCTTTTTACGAGCTTCTAGCTTAATTGGCACACGCTAGCACACCACACAAAGCTTTACAAATGACAGCGATCCATGGGTTTTCACGATATTTGAGCCCTTCTTACGGCAAAAACAATCATTCAAGCGAAGTTCTCCTTAAGAGTGCTAGTAATAGACACGCGAAGCATTGCTCGCAGGCGCTTACTGTACTACTTGAATGCCCTTATTTAAGCAAGAGCATGCAAAGTTATTTAACGACTTCACAATTTAGTTATCACTAAGAATCAATTTCTTGTGGTTAACAAAGTAAATGAACATCAGTAGTAAAGAAATGCAATTCCTTTATGATATCATTTACAAGTTCATCAATAGTAAGATCGATCAGTACCAATATGACCAAACTTAATTAACCTTTGCTCTTCCTTGCATTATTTTTTCTTAACTGAATGATAGAAAAGGAAAAGGAAAAGATGATTATATTAGAGAGCTTTATAAAACTGAGTACAATGAGGTCTTTATATAGGTAAGAGAAAACTATCCTATCGGAAACAGAAAAGTGAATCATATATAAGTTAGGAGAACTCTAGGATATGCTAGACATAAGACAATAGGGAAAAGGTAATTGCCATATTAATATATATTATCTAACATCCCCCTCAAACTCAAGTTGGTAGAGAAGAACAAGCTTGAGTTTGGAGGCTAAGTCCAGAGCGGTGTCTTGTTACTAGTTTCACTATGTGAGATCCAAGTTGAGATAAATACCATGTGTAGATTCAAGCGATGCAAGAGTAGAGCAGGAGTCCCAGGGTGAAGTCCAACAACCATCAAGGTCACGGGGCGAGGTCTGGCGACTAAGAACAAGGAAGAAGTCCCAGAACGAGGTCCGCAGACTAAGAACAGAACAGGAGTCCCGGGGCCTGGTCCGACGACCATAAAGGTCTAGGGGTGAGTTCCGGCGACTAAGAACAAGGTAGGAAGCAGAAGAAGACAAGAGCATGATCTATTGTAGGAACCGAACGAGAGCCATGGTGGCATGGTTGGTAGCATTGTGATCGGTGGAGGGAACGTAATCTTATGGGGTGTAGGATTAGGATTTGGGCTAAAAGAAATCGACAGAGGTAACTGAATAAGGAAACAATTTTTTTTGTGCCTTTTTTTTATTTGAGCGAAAGAGATAAGCTAGAGTTGATGAATAGTAAGAGTGGGCGGTGGCTACAGTTTCAGCATAAGCGAAGATCATTGTATAGAATGGGCAAGAAAGAAAGACTAAAATTCTGAACTCAATAAGAAAAGAAGAGCACAAAAAGAAACAAAAGCACATGAATTGGCCGGGTGAACGGCAGAAGGCCGTCCACCGGAGTTTGCAATAATAGTTGAAAGACTCTCAAATCTCTCAAACTGGTAGATCGTATGGCTCTGATACCATGATAGAAAAGGTGAAGGGAAAGATATGATTATATTAGAGAGCTTTATAAAATTGAGTACAATGTAATCTTTATATATGCAAGAGAAAACTATCCTATCGGAAACATAAAAGATAATCATATATATATATATAAGTTAGGAGAACTCTAGAATATTCTAGACATAAGACAATGGGGAAAAGGTAATTGCCATATTAATATATATCATCTAACACTTAAGATGATTTCCATCATGCTTAATGAGCTTTTTATGCCCATCTTTTACCCCTGTCTTCTCACGTATTGCAGGCGAGAATTATCTAAACTTGATAGTTCATGCCATTGATATCTCCCCAGAAGAGGAATACGATTACATAGTTGTCGGAGGCGGTACAGCAGGTTGTCCTTTGGCGGCGACTTTATCATCCAATTACTCCGTGCTACTTCTTGAACGGGGTGGACTACCGCATGAACATCCTGATGTTCTATCTGAAGAAAAATATGTGGCAAACCTGTATGAAGCGAATGACAGAGACTCGCCTGCTCAGCCTTTTACCTCAGAAGATGGCATACCTAGTGCAAGAGGCAGAGTTTTAGGTGGGAGTAGCATGATCAATGTTGGTATATATTCTAGAGCCGATGGCGACTTCTACGCAAGAACAGGCATAAAATGGGACATGGGTGCTGTAAAAAAGGCATATGAATGGGTTGAAGAGAGTGTTGTGTTCGGCACAGATAAGTTAACAACCTGGGAATCTTCAGTTAGGGATGCTCTGTTGGAATCCAACATTGGTCCGGACAATGGATTCACTCTTGATCATGTTGTAGGAGCCAAAGTTACTGGTGCTACGTTTGATCAAACAGGAAGGCGGCATGGGTCTGTGGAGCTCCTTAATAAAGCCAACCCCGAAAACTTGCGAGTCATTGTTAATGCAACCGTTCAAAGGCTGAACTTTTCCTCTTCTGAATCATCAGGTTTTGAACTCCTCATTTGTTAGTTTTTTTCCATCTTCAGTTTATGAAGTTACGAATTGCAACTTATAGTTCTGTAAGGACACACATGTTGACGGTCTATCGCACAGCTTTTGGCTTAAAAAGGGAGATTCTTCTAGGCAAAAAAGTTTCAATTGCTTCGAATTGATCATGTTTCAGTTTTTTTCTATACTGTAGAATAGGTTGTATTGTCTCGGGGGTAAGGACATTAATATGGCCTTACCCCCAAAGAAAAATGTTGATTAGCGATGTTGATGAAAAACTGCGTACTGATTATCGATCGTCATTTCACCGGCTTAGTTGGTATTAGACTACCATTTACATCTCGCCAACTAGACAAGGTGATCAAGCAACGCAGCTAGATGAAATCCTTAACCATGGTTTACCATAATAAAAAAGAACAAATAGAAAATATAAAACCCACAAAATTGAGAGGAAACAAGAATGTTGTTTTGTTTAAGCTAACAAAGATTATGGATACCCATTATTTAAGAAGACAAAGATTAAGTATGCGGGTATAGGATTTCTCCTTTTCTTTTATGTTCGTTTTCCATTTGTTCATTTCTGAAGAAAATGGGCTCAACGTAGATTTATCAAACCATACCGAAGATTATAGACTCCTAGCTTTAATATAAACAACAATAGTGGTACTCATGTTGTGATGTTGCCATAGGAGTCTGATGGTTTAAGAGTAAAAATTCTCCAGCCTTCGACTTCTTTTTCCTGTTAATTTGTGGGTAATGGTTTGCTTTGCGTTGGTTTTTTACATCCAAAAATGCTGTGTGGACAAACAATTCATCTTAATTTTTTTTTCTTTTTCTGAGAAGTTCCAGACTTTATTTTTTGTTTCTTATTTTTTTTGTCGATTTGAAACTGTTTTTGCTTAGATAACCGACATTCTTGTAGTTGAAATGAAAGAGAAGAGAATGAAGACGACAGAGATTGGTGGGAGAAGATGTTGGTAAGTGGGTTTTGCCGGACAATGGTGGTCAATAAAAATAGCTTTTATGAGTTCTTTTTGGGATGGCGGTTCTCCATGAAAAGGAAAGAGAAAGAGGGAAGATAAGTTAGAGGAAGCGAATGAGAAAGAGAAATATATTCATGGCTAAAAATTGGAGGGCGGGGGCTTCAAAATTTTTGGTGAAATTTCAATTCCAATATTCGATTAACCATGGTTACGGAGTTTAAGATCTGGTATTGTTGTCCTAGCACATCGATCACCTCATCCAATTGGCGAGATACTAGTGGTAGTTTGGCATCGCTTACGCCTATTACGTGGTGTTTGATATTTTCTCGATTTTGACGCGTCGGTATTCTTTTTCAGGTTTGTCTGCTGTTGGAGTCACATACCTCGATTCAACTGGAAAGACGTATTATGCTCGAGTGCATCAAAAGGGAGAAGTGATTTTAAGTGCAGGCGCCTTAGGCAGCCCTCAGCTTTTGCTACTAAGTGGTGTTGGGCCACGGCCAAATCTTACATCTTTGAACATACCACTTGTCCTCGACCAGCCTTTTATCGGTCAATTTATGTACGATCCTCCGCGCAGTGCCATCAACTTAGTCACCCCATTTCCAATATCTGGGATTGGGTCTCATGCGGTTGGGATCTCGAGGGATGGGTTCTCGATCAACGATGTTTCCGGTGCTACGCCTTTTTATTCTCCAGTAAGCGAACTATTTTTTCCCGACCCGTCTCCACCTATCAATCTTAGCGTCGCGACCGTTGTTGCAAAATTAACAAGGACCCTGTCGAGCGGTTCACTTCAGCTAGCGTCGGCTACCAACATAAGCGTCAATCCGAGTGTTCGCTTCAACTATTTTAGTAACCCAGAAGACCTGTCTCGGTGTTCCAATATGATCCGTTACGTAGCAAATATGATAAGTACACCTTCTATGGAAGCATACAAGTTTCAAGGTCTGAAAGGTGAAAAGAGCTTCCTTTTCGTGGGGACCTCCTTGGCTGAAAATGAGTCAGACAGTGGAACATTAGAAGTATTTTGTCGCAAAACATTGAGAACACTTTACCATTATCATGGAGGATGTACAGTAGGAAAGGTGGTTGATGGTGATCTCAAAGCTATTGGGATAAAAGCGTTGCGAATTGTTGATGGATCCACATTTCCTACCTCACCAGGAACTAATCCCCAGGCCACCCTTATGATGTTAGGCCGGTACGGTTCCTCTCACCATTTGCAATTTTCATACGAGATCTTAATAGTGTCATCTTACACTAGTTCATGTACATTAATTGTTTTTTCATAAAGGAAAGATTTTGGCTGCAACTCCAATCAAACGAGTGGCTTACGACCCCCAATATTGTGTCTATCGACTGTTGCTAAAAACTGTCACTGACGTTCTTGCAGACATCTTTAGCAATAATTCTTGACATCAATTTTTAACGATATTGATTAAGATTTTTTCAGTTGTGAAATTATAGTTCCAACATAAATGTGAATGATTATTATTATGTGCTTTCATGCAGGTACATTGGTCTCAAAATAATGGAAGAGAGAAGCGCCTAGACAATGGAAGCAACAAAAAAGAACTTGTGAGGAATCCATAGAAAAGTTTATTGCTTGAAGAATAAATAAACGCGGGTCTTTGAATAATTTACAAATATGAGTTGTCCTTTTTGTTACTGAAGAATACGGGTCTTATTGGTTCTCTCTCATTAATGCATAATGATACTGCAGAATGTGTTAATAATTAATCAATACTAGCTAATGAACCCGTGCAAATATACGGGATATGTTTAAAAAATTATCTTCCTTCTAATTTTAAGAGGTAAAACAAACACGTTTTAAGTCATATTATTGAATTTCTAATAAACATGTAATATACGTCTATATGTCTCTCGCAGCTTATGTTGTTCATGCATGTTATATACGCACAAAGTTTTACTCGACAATCTTAACTTCTTTGACAGAACAAGAAGATGCATGAAAATATTAGAGAGATTTCAAAGCACCAAAGCAAGTCGTTGAAAATATTGGTTAAAACACATTAATTATTGATATGTTACAACTCTTGTTAATTACCGGCAAATATATAAATTAAAGTATAAGATCACATCTTGAAAACACATTTTTAGAAAGTTTTGGTGCATACTTTTACTTACAAATCGGATGTGAATGTTAAAATACAAATAATTATAAACTCTTGGAATGCTTTTTCATAAGCAATACTTTTGACATTTATATAGTACAAATTATGAGTGACAATCTCGTACTAATATATAGTCGTAGATTCAAACCTTTTAACTTAATAGTCAAGCATCAATGTTCTAATCACCTGGTTAAAGCAATCTAATCTCTAAAGATACTGTGAAGGAAGAAAATCACCATTCATATGCTCATTTTTATAATTCTATTTGTATTTTTTTTAACAGAATCTAGTAAGGAGTTATAATTTTTCCTTTTAAGGGATGATGTATATGAAGCTCAACCTTCTTAAAAGCATAAATGCTAATTGAGTCACCTGATATCTTTCTTTATGCCAAGCACTTTGCATATTTTTATTTGGTGCATAATGAAAAGGAAATTTAGTACTCAAAATACGTTCTATGTATATGTTTAAATTATCAAAGATTAGTCGAGTCTTCACTATGTCTTTTTCTTCGGGCTGTCCAATCCAGATTCTAAGTATAACTCATGCACCACTGCTACGTTGATACTTTTTGAAATACCTTAGTGCTAGCACCGTAAATGAGCAAGGCATATTAGAGCATAACTTATCAACCACCATTATATCAATGCTACCTTTAATCACCTTAGAATTACCACTTACTAACTGTTACCACTACCATCACCTCTGCCATCACTATAATCATACTGCTAAGATTACCACCACCACAACCATCTCGAGAATTACATGTACCGTTACAACCATGGCTTGTCAGAATTATTACAAATCTCAATCTTATTAACAGTGTTACAACTACCACCACAAGAATTATCACTATCATATTCGTAATCATTGTCACCTTTTCGGTTCCGACCACTGCCATACTGTGACATCTACCGCCGAAATCTCCCTAGTACCATAACCTTAACTATCATAATTGGCCATTGTAATCCATTAATGGGAAAAATTATTTTAACTCATTTACCCTTACATTTATTTTCTTCCAAATACATATATGTTCTTAGTTGAAACTGAGTGTAACACGTTAGACTTTAACGGTATAACTTATAAAAAATTAGATTCCTTTCAAACTTACCTTTAGCGATCTCAAAGAACATATAATTCTCTTGACTTCTAATGTAATTGATGATCAAGATTTCTAAAAATCTTAATTGGCAAAAATATAAGAGCTCAACAAATCTTACGCGTCGCAAACCTTACGTGTAGTAATCTCATAATAAAGAGTTAAGTAAGTAGGGAAGATTTCGTATTTTATATTTTTGAGAGTTTTATAATGTTATTTTAAGTACTTTTGAGGTGTTAATAATCAAAACTAAGGCTTAATATATAAGTATAATGGTTAGGTATAGTTTTATAAGGTGCATGATTGGTTTCTTAGTTTTATAAAGTTTATAAATATAGAGCAAATTATACCTACGAATTTTCTAATAATAAATAATGAGAAAGAGTTAAATAAGGTATAAAAAGAAAAGAACACTAAGATAAATAGGATTCTTAAATCTTATAAATCCAATGTCCAATAGTTGGGGAACTACCACATGCTAAGCTGAACCTTACGCGTCAGAAGGAAAAGATTCCTAAAAAAACTTACGTGCTGCAAAGATAGAGACCTAAAAATTATGTTATTTTAAAGTCGTTTTGAGGTGTTAATAATCAAAATTAGGGCCTAATGTATAAGTGTAGTGATTAGGTAGAGATTCATAAGGTGTATGATTGACTTTTTAGTTTTATAAAGTTTTTAAATATAAGGTAAATTATACCTACAAATGTTTTAATAATAAATGATAGGAAAGAGTCAAATAATAAGGTAGGAAAATAATGGGGTAAATGCACTTTGCCCCCCTATACTTTAGGTCGGTTGCAATATGACCCCCTCTTCTAAAAAAAATTGAACTAAACCTCCCTGCACTCATCAAAACTGGGCAAAAATAAACGGCCGTAACTGATATTGTTGAAATGTCATAACTACCCTTGTTTTAAACAGAATTGAAAATCTGTTCTCAAACCCTTTGGGTGGATGAAGGTGGTGGTTTAAACCAAAAAAAAAGGATGAAGGTGGTGGTGAAGGGAGAATGGAAAGAGAGCAAGGAGCAACGGCAACCAGGCAAGGGGCGACGGTGCAGGGTTGTTGCGGCCGCTTGTGGCGTAGGGAGAGAAGAGGAAGGAAGAGAGGGGGGGGGTGTTCAGTGTCGCTGACAAGGGGGACGGGGATTGCCGGCGGAGTGCAGAGCTGTTGGTGGAGCGGGGGGAGAGAAGAGGGAGGAAGAGAAGGGGATGGGTTTGGCGTCGCTGATTGGGGGAGGGGGCTGCCGACGGAGAGCTCAGCTGTTGCGGTAGCGGAGGGCAGGGGAGATAAAAGGAAGGAATTGAGAGGATGGGCGATCGGCGTCGTTGACGGGGGGGGGGGGGAGGAAGGAGTGTTGGTGGCGCGGGGGTGATTTGAGATTAGGGTTTTCTGTGGGGGAAATTAAGGTTTGGGAAGGGCTCCGTCGGGTCAGTTCGGGTGGGCATGGAGTGGGTCGGGTAGAGTTTGGGTCGGTATGTGACTATGAGGAAGATGGCGGGCGTGGGTCGGGTATGGGTTCAGGTTATACCTACTGAATTTTTAACATTAAAATCTGAAAATTCAAATTTTTGTTTTTGTGTTGCTGTTGAGGAAGGTTTGCAAATGAGTAAAATGAAAATGGTAACTTTTTCCAAATTTTCAAGCTTTTGCAACTGGAGTGGAATGAAATTGGTGATTTTTTGGGTAATTTTTTTACAGTGTTTAATATTTTATTAGGTCAAAAGGGTAGTTTTGTCATAAAATTGTAGGTTCTGGACGCCAAACATTTCCCGCCCAAAAACTATGTTAACTTGGATAGAAACCGTCAATTTTGCACAGTTTTGATGAGTGCAGGGAGGTTTAGTTCAAATTTTTTTAGAAGTGGGGGCCATATTGCAACCGACCTTAAGTATAGGGGGGTAAAGTGCATTTACCCCAAAAATAAAAGAACATCAAAACAAAGGCGAAAACAAAAAGAATATCAAAACAAATAGAATTCTTGAATCTTATAAGGTGTTAATAATCAAAATTAGGGCCTAATATATAAGTATAATGATTAGGTAGAGTTTTATAAGGTGTATGAATGACTTCTTAATTTTATAAAGTTTACAAATATAGGATAAATTATACCAACGAATTTTCTGATAATAAATCATAGGAAAGAGTTAATAAATAGGGTAGAAAAGAAAAAGGACACCAAAACAAATAGAATTTCTTGAATTGTATATCCAATTTAAAAAAGTTGGACTCTAAATGAAAAGACTGATTAAGTTGGGGAACTACCACGTGCAAAACTGAAGCTTACGTGTCAAAAAGAGAAGTTTTTAAAAAAAATTCTACGTGGCGCAAAGATAGAGTTCTAAAAATCATGTTATTTTAAGGTCCTTTTGAGGTGTTAATAATCAAAATTAGGGCCTAATATCTAAGTATAGTGATTAGGTATAGTTTTATAAGATGTATGATTGGTTTCTTGGTTTTATAAAGTTTACAAATATAAGGTAAATTATACCTACGAATTTTTTAATAATAAATGATAGGAAAGATTTAAATAATAAGGTAGGAAAAGAAAAAAACACCAAAACAGAGGTGGGGAAAAAAAGAACACCAAAACAAATAGGATTCTTGATTAGGTGCTAATAATCAAAATTAGGGCCTAATATATAAGTATAGTGATTAGGTAGAGTTTTATAAGGTGTATGATTGGTTTCTTAATTTTATAAAGTTTACAAATATAGGGTAAATTATACCTATGAATTTTCTAATAATAAATTATAGGAAAGAGTTAAATAATAAGGTAGGAAAAGAAAAGAACACCAAAACAAATAGGATTCTTGAATCCTATAAGGTGTTAATAATAGAAATTGGGGCCTAATATATAAGTATAGTGATTAGCTAAAGTTTTATAAGGTGTATGATTGGCTTCTTAATTTCTTAAAGTTTACAAATCTAGGATAAATTATACCTAAGAATTTTTTAATAATAAATCATAGGAAAGAGTTAAATAGGGTAGAAAAGAAAAAAGACACCAAAATTAATAGGATTCTTGAATTATATATATCCAATTTAAAAAAGTTGCACTCTAAATGAAGAGACCAATTAAGTTAGGGAACTATCACATACAAAGTTGAAGCTTACGTGGCAGAAGAAGAATGTTCCTAAAAAATCCTACGTGTTGCAAAGATAGAGTTCTAAAAATCCTATCCGTCGCAATTTTAAGCGAAAGTTTTAGCTTTAGCTTTAGCTTTATATATATATATATATATATATAGGGAGTTGATCCGTTGATAGCGCTAGCAAGTTGCTAGCGCTGTTTGGCCGTCCGCTACATTATGTAGCGGACGATAATTTACCGTCCGCTACATAATGTAGCGGACTGTGAAAAAAATTGCTGTTGTGGCACGCAATCTGGCCGTCCATTCTCGCCTGTGGACGGCCAGATCGCGCTAGCAACTTGGGTTAAGTTGCTAGCGCTATCAACGGATCAGCTCCTATATATATATATATATATATATATATATATATATATATATATATATATAGTTCAACAAATATATTCTCTAATGATATAACCATCTGGCAAGTAATTTTCGGATAATGTGAGTTCATGGATTAATTGTTGAAACAAAATAGGGTCTCCTAGTGTTGAGGAGGTGTAAAATGCTTTGAGTTAATTAATTATCTGGTCCACCCCATATTTATTGCACCGGACGGATGACGTTATCAAAGATGTAATACCAAATAATAGCAGAGGAGGATGGAAAAAGAAGACGCAAAATTATCCTCTCTCGCCCTTTTCTGGCCCAAAAGTGGGCTGGCCTAATTTTGGCCTAGGCAAAGTTACCTATTTTGGCCAACTTTGATTCTATTTTGTTATCAAACTAGCAATTGAAATTGAAGCATGAGTTGTATCTGTTGAATGTTCATGGCGAGTACAAGTCAAATGTTATTTACGTACTACGTATTTCAGTTTTTGTTTCTGCTTTTTATATTTGATCATCTCAACAGATTTCTAAATTTTAATTGATGTCAAGCAAGTCATATGTAGACAATCGTATCTTCTGTTGTTGCCAAATTAATATAAAACTTTTATATCTTCTGATCTACAAGTTAATATCAAGAAAGGGTTTTACTTAAATTACATTCGAAGCACTCTTTCTTTCTATACTTGTTATTTTTTTATTTTTCGTTTGTGTTTGATATTCTTTAGTTTTTTTAGTATAAGAACTCTCATTCTTCTCAAGCCCTAAACGATGTCGACAAAGGCCAAAGCCTGCAAAAAAATCTCTTTGCTTCCTTTTTTTCTCTTATGATGGCACGATGTAAGATTTGGCGGAAGCGACGGTGTAATATTCTGACCGATATTTATGAAAGCTTTATTATTGAAAATAGTGGTCTTTGGAAAGATTTCTTTTTGGTGACTTTGTTACTGCGTACACAAGTTTATAATAAAATTTCCTTTACGAAATTAAAATTTCCAACGGTAATAAAGTGAAGGAGGTTTTGCGACAAATATTCGTCACTGCATTGAGATTTTGGACTAAAAAATTAAGGAACTAATTTCTCATGATTTTTAGTAACAAAGGATAATGTCTAAATATTTTTCGTATATAGATAGTACCCTAAACCTTAACATTTAAGGATATATTAATATCTAAAAGTTTCTAGTTGTGAGAGGCTAAAATAAATACTCATTTGTAACTAAAAAGACATAACTCATATTTCTTTAAATGACCAAATAATTTGAATGTAACAAGAAAAGATGTTATTTTATCTTCATCTATCTCGTTATTGTTGTTGTTTCAACTACTATATTTTTCTTTGACATTTACAGGTTTTACACCATATTACTAAAGAGATTGAATTTTGCACTTAAAATCAGTGTGGTGCGAGCTAGAGCAACTAATTTTTGCACTTAATCCGTGGTTAATGGTCAACCAACATCAATTTGCCTTTTTGAAAGAGGGTTAATTCGTGAGAAAGTGATTGTATACTTAGTGGTCTGTACATAGAAACTTTGCCCTTTGTTGAAGAAGAAGTCTTTATAACAAGAAGTTGGGAAGAAAGGAAAAAAAATTGGATTGGGCCTGGGCCCGGCCCGGCCCTAAATATTGGGCCTAGGGCCAAGGCTTGGACTGGGCCCATATATCTCAAATTTCAAGCCGGCCGGCCCGCTTTTCATTCGTGTGGCCCCGCCCCCGCCCGTTTTCATTGGAGGCCCGCTGGGCCTGCAGCTGGTGTTTTGAGTAGATTTACTCATAACCCCAGGCAAGTTCATTGGAATGCAGTGTTTAGAGTATTTAAGTACCTTAAGGGCATAATGGACTATGCATTAACTTATAAAGAATTTCCTGCTGTTTTGGAAGGGTACACAGATGCAAACTGGATCACGGACTCAGATGAAACAAAGTCCACAAGTGGTTGGATTTTCACCATAGGTGGAGGTGCTATTTCTTGAGGTTCCAAGAAACAAACTTTGATTTCACATTTGACCATGGAGTCCGAGTTTATTGCTTTGGCAATGACGGTTAAGGAGGCAGAATGGCTAAGAGACCTGTTGATAGAGATTCCTCTATGGCCTAAGCCAATGCCTGCTATTTCTATATTCTGTGATAACGAGGCAGCGTTAACGCGGGCATATAGTAAGGTATACAATGGGAAGTCTAGACATATAAGTCTTAGACACAGGTATGTGAGAGAAAAACTTAGCAACGGAGTTGTTACTATTAGTTATGTGAAGTCCAAAGGAACTTTGGCAGATCCCTTAACGAAAGGCCTAGGCAGGGATATAATATGATAGACTTCCATGGAGATGGGTTTGAAGCTCATGAAATTAGAGAGGTAACATACACGTGGAAACCAACTAGATACTAGAGTAACCTTTAGTCTTCTAGTTCAATGAAAAAACACACGTTGTATTTATAACCAAAGATGCACTAAAAGATGAAGATTTTGATCTTCATGCCATCTCAAGGTAGTGCATACTTGTATGGAAAACAAGAGGAGGGTGGGAGTTATTCCCTTAATAAATCTATGTCCTTAAAGGAGGGTGCAAGTCATACAAGTGCACCTTAGTAGATTTACCTATATAAGTGCAGGAAGTGGGGCCGCTTCTACAAGATTTGAGCAAGTCTCTATGGCACTTATGAAAATCCTAAGATGTAGCACATGGCCGTAAATGTGCAGGTATTTGGAAATTTGGTTGGAAAGTTCTACACATAGTAGTGATGATCAATCACTAAGGATTCATAGTTCAAGGCTAAGGCTACTTTGATTTCTGATTGACTTTATTGCTATATGGTAAATGTTCAAGTCGAAAGACACATTTATCTTAGTAGGACCTACCAAAGGATAGAGAGAGGCACATTTCTAAATTAGAAATGTGATAAAATCCAATTTTGGAAAATTGGGGGAAATTGTTAGGAATTTTCCAATATTGATTCTTACCTTATTAAAGTTTGTACTACAAGGAATAATTTGCAAAAAGAATCAATCAAATTGATTGATTGGTTTGAAAGATATTAACTCTCAAACATTGACATTTAATAAGATTGAAAATAATCATGATGTGGGTTCTCACATGGCCTGGGAAATACAAAAGTTAAGGTTATTTAAATGGTCATGTGACATACCATAGTGTTCTAGAAACACATGGTATGCATGGCCATGCACTCGCACATGTGCGGTGCACCGCACCGCACACACGAGCGAGCCGGCGACGGCAGGGGTGGCGGCGTAAAGGCGCTATTGGCGCTTTTAGGTGCACTTTGCACTTCGAACGTGCGCATTGTCGCTAGGAGCCCTCGCCCCGAGCCCAGCTTAACTTTTTGCGACAAATTTAGCCTGTGAGTTGCAATTTGGATTGAAACAGTGTGACTGTTGACGAAATTAAACAGATTTCAGATCTGTTTAAATTCGAAATGGCACCTGTTTAAGGTGCCTTTTAGTTCAAATATTGCAGCTGTTCATTGTGTCTACAGATTATGACTGTTAAGTGACATCTGCAGAATCACTTAACTGTCACAACTATTTGCACCTGTTCTAAGCACCCTTTGGTGTCTATAAATAGGGTTGATGGTCAGATCATTTTCATACTTCAAATTTCTCTCTCGCTCTCTCTCTCAAATTTATGTCTGTTGATTGTAATCTGTTGTGATCAACAGAGTTTCACCTGTTTTATCTTAGGAGGGAGATTTGCTGCCACCCTAAGCAGATTAGAAGGGAGCAAATATTGTCTTAAGGAAAGAGTGCAACGCATTCGAGTCAGGCATTTTCAGTCCAGTTTCTCCATATTACCTTATAATATTCAACAGGCTGTACATAGATCCTCGCATTCAACTTCTCTGTCTTCTTGAGGAGATTGATGCAGTAATGTGCCAGTCCTCGAGTTGGAATTGAAGGGAACTGTGTTTGGTTCTTTGGTAAAGATTATAATTAAGATCCTATTTTTCCGTTAACTTTGTCAAATCCATCTTTAGGTCAACAATGCAGATTTGAAACTTTGGGTTGCCACTATTCGAAACTTACGAAAGCGCTAAGTTGGGGAGAACAGAGCACCAAGAAGCTTTGTATACTATATTAGCTAAGACCGTAGAAGGAAAATGGCCGAGATAATTAGAGTTCTTGGAGGTATCAAACATTTTCCATGGCGATAAAATGATGAAGATAAATGCAACACAACCACATTGAATTTGTGGTTGCATCATCCATTTTAGATCTGCTTTCAATTAGTACTTACACCTGATACCTAATGGAATGTGCAATTTTTGCCGACTGCATCGAAGCACAAAGTCACAGAAGTTACGGTAAAATGCTACTTTTTGCCCTTCTTTCTGACTCTGGCTGGTACAAGTGCATCAAATCATGACCTCACAAAAGCTACAGGTCTAAAATGGTAGAGACGTTGCTACTTTCTGCACTTCTGTCTGTCTCTGGTTGGTACAAGAATAACGATTAGGCAGTGAATAAGCTTTATGAGACCTGAAAACAAAGCGGCAATGTAGATTTCCTTTAAAGTAGGTACGTCAAAGGAAACTATAAGAGCTACTTCACGAAACTTATTATGTGGCATTGATGGATAATCACGACAGAATCTACAAAATCAAACTAGCCCCCAATTTTCTAGCATCAGTCTTAGATTACCCACAGCTCAAAAAAAAAAAAAAAAAACTACAGTATCTCTCTCTTAGCTCTTAGATTATTCACAGAATGAAATTATGCATATGTAAACGCTGCGATGTCCCTTCTGGCACATACAGAAGACCGGCCTTCAGAGTGGTTATGAAGGAAAAGAGAGGAAAAAGAAAGGAGGCAGGGAGATGATTGGCAAAGAGAAAACGGGGAAAAATGAGAAGGGGGGGGAGTGGGGCGAGGGGAATACGGGGTAAAGGCCATCGCAAGATGAAACGGAGAGGGGCGGGGCTACACCACTCGCCATTGCTAGCTCAGTCATTGAGCATGTTTAACAAATACCAAGAGAAGGGGGAACTTTGCTCAAGTATATACCCCGCAGACAGTGGCAGAACCATGATTTCATTTCAGGTGTGCAAAAATAATATCCAAATCACTAAAATTTTATAATAAGTAAAATAATACACAAAACTGAGTGCGTTTTTTGAATAATACACAAAAAATATAATAAAATGTATTTAAAATGTCTTATTAAATTTCATGAGAGTCACTAATGACTATTTACAAGCACTTAGGGCTAAATGTGAATCGTATGAAGCACATCGGAGTGCATCTTACAAGAATAGAAAGAGCACACATAGACATATACATTAAGTAGAAATACATTGCTATTAAATGTAAAAATTTCACCACAAAATGATCTCCAAAATCCATTGCCCAAACAAAACCGAGAAAACAAACAAGGACATATAGAAAATTCCTGCATTAATAACCAAAAATACCATATATGTTACCGAATTCTCTACTAAATTCAAAGAACAAGCAACGCGGTCTCCTAAAAATATAATGACATGGCAAAAAATACCCTTTCCTCGTCACTACTGCTACCAAAGAAAATGCAGCCAACTCAATCCAATAAATGCTACCAAAGAAAATGCAGCCGACTATCTCCAATGTTAGTTTTCTTCATTTCTTTCTCTCAACTTGCTAGTCAGCCTTTCTTTACTAATTTATAAAATTACTGCAACTTACATAGAATAAATACAAAATTCATAGCAAAAACTCGCTTCATTTCATTGAAATTTCCGCAAATTTTGCGAATTCCTAGATATATTTCATACCATATAACATTAAATATACTCATTCTTCTTGAACTAAATTGACTTTACAAACTAAGTTAACTTATGAGTGCAATTCGACATTAATTTAAGATTTACACTTTCACCCTAATCAGTAGGAGAGAGAAAAAGTTTACAATTGAGCTAGAGGTGATTCTTTGCATGTGTCGAGGTTCTGCCGGATTTTAGAATCAGAGTTGTGGGTATATTTCTTATTTCTTTTTCCCCTGAATACTGCTTCGCTTTCTTTGTGTGAAAGGATACAATGTAAGGCACCTGATTCTGTCCTATGGCAAAAGAAAAAGAAACTGTTATTTTTTCCATAGTTCTATTATCAGATTGAGAAACAAAGTTGGTAGAATACATCTAGGCACGATTATACCTTGTGATTTGCTGGTTTACGGAAAATGTTAGAACACTACCTATAGGTTTTAGTTTATGTCCTATTAGTTAAATGGTTTAGGAGCAGAAATATGGCATGGGTACTTATTCGTCGTCCTTATCTTCAAATGTTTATTTTGTCATTGGAGTTTGAATGTTTTCTTTTGAGACAAAGAAATTCAAGAATTGAGGGGTTCACAAAGGGAGACGAACCAGCTGCTCAAATCTTTGTTGGCAAAAATGCAAAATGGCAGCAGCAACTCTTCCCCTTCCTCTTGACGGTGAGTTACTACAACCTATTGGACAATGCTTCTAATGTGTCTCATTAGATTAAATAATCTATTCTCCTTTTGACCTTTGACAGTGTTTCTAATCGGTTTCATTAGTCCCTGCCTTCCATTAGTATTCTATTTGCCACATTGTCTAATTAGATTAGATCACCTTTGAGGACTATTGACTTTGGTTGACTTGATCAGTGAATTTGGTAATCTTTTGGACAAATGAAAATATGTCATGATATGTCTGGGTTTGTATGATAAGTTTGCTATGTTTTAGTCAATATTCGCTACACAAGCTTCTCTCTATTATGGTTATAGTTGTCCTATTTTGTAGTGTGATGATCATGTTATTGTTTTGCATGCAGTGAACAAGTATGGTTGGGATTGAGTATGAGGTACTAAAGATGAAGATGCAGCGACACACTTATTCTAGATTATTGTACTTAAAGATTTTGTAAATGGAATCCTTTTAGTTTTTATCGACATTGAGAAGATTCTTGTAATTGATGGTTTTGAATTCAATTCTCTTACATTAGAAGTTTATTCTCGTTATTTTGTAAAAGAGTAATATGCACAGGGATTGGGAATAAGATTTGACAAACTTTTAGCAACTTACAATTGTCACCATTAGCGTAAAAAGAAAAGATTGTGTTTGTCACTACAATATAAGTTCGTTACTAATGTGTATAGTGACATTAGGAAAAAAATCAAAACAGTGACAACAAGAAGTTGTCGATCAATGTTTCAGTGACAACACAAATAATTGACACAAATGGCAATTGTGACAACAGTAAAATTGTCACATATTTGAAATTTTGACAACATCAAAACTGTCACATTTGAAATTGTGACACCATTGTTGTCGTCACTAGACAAATTTAGTGACAAGGCTTATTGTCACTGGATCTCAACCCAAGTCAATCGGGAGGGTTCTTTAGTGACAACATGGGGTTTTAGTGACAACAAAGTTGTCACTAAATATGATGAATCAGTGACAACTTTGACGTTGTCACACAGCTTTAAGATTTTGTGACAACTTTTTTAATGTCGTCACTTAAAGTCTTTAGTGACGGGCCCACGTAGGGAACTCATGGTGGAGCTTGTGTCCACGCTCGAAACCCGCCTGGCTACCCACCTCCTCCCCTGTGACCTCCCGCCGGACGTCCAGTACTACCAGCACTAGACTGGCACCGCCCAAGCCACCCTCCACGTCCTCTCTGACATCCAATCCTCTCCGGTAAGGGCACACCTTTTGCCACACCTTTTTTGGGCTAAATTCACTCACTTTTTTCTCAGGGTTGGAGGAAGAAGGAATTCCCGGTGCCCAAGACTCCACTTTTTGCTCCGTCCGTGGAGCGTATGAATTTCCTGGAATGTAGATATACCAAAAGAGAGAATGAAGGGATATGGATAGGAATTATAGTACCATTGAAAGAGGGGGCACCTGTGGGAACATCTCTACTGACGAACCATTTTAATGGTACGGGTGCTGCCGTGCCACGAGGCACGACCATGGAAGTAATGGAAAAGAAAAAGTTGTGTAGTTGGACCATATGTTCTATCCATTCGAGTTTTGCTTCTCTAGAGAAGATGAGATGCTCAAAATGAAGAGAAGAAAATATACCTTTATACCCATTTCTCTGCAGAGACCCACTTCTCACGGCTGAGTTCCCATGCCTCCCTTTAATTCCATAAAACCATTAACTAAATTAAGAGAGGAGAGAGAGAGAGATGAACAAAGAGAAAGAAGAGTGAGGAAGATGGGTAGAAAAATTACGAATTTGCCCATGCCAAAATGGCATGTGCACTGCACATGACCACTTAACGTCCAAAATTGAACGGACGTCCAATTTTGGAGTTATTTGCAACGGTTTTGTCAACCTCGAAGGACATTATTGCAAAAGTTATAAATACAGGGGGCAAAGTGCAAAAACGTGTAAACCTAGGGGACAGTTTTGTAATTATCCCTTCATTTTAAGTCTTCTAATATTATCAAAACACAAAGACACACTCCGTACGAGCGCCGATACCTCTCTCTCACTTTGCTTGGTTGACTCGATCTACTGCGCTCTCTGTCTACGGGTTTCAGCCGCAAAATCAATTCCCAGGGTGTGACGGGAGGCTAAATTCCGCAGTGCTTTCTCAGGTTTGTAATGCACTTCCTCTTTATCTCTCTTCTGTAGAATGGAATTGGTGCAATTGGGGGTTTCGATTGGACCATTGATGAATTGTTTTTGTTGGGGATTTGGAGGTAAAGGTTGGGGATTTGGAGGTAGAGGTTGGGGTTGTGGGGGTAGGGATTTGGGTTAAGAGGTGTCGCGGTTGCGGCGCGATTGTGCACTGTCTCTGGTGGCGGCGCACGGCACGGGTCCCCGGCAGCTGCGCAGGACCACTGTCGCTGGTGGCACTGTCGCTTTGCAATGAATTTTCTTGTAGCACGTTCAAGAACTACGTGGTTTTTGGCCAGTTTTAGCGAACTACCCAATTTACGAACAAACACAGTTAGGCATAGTTTTTAAGTGCCACAAAATCGTTTATGAAGGCCCCTTTGTTTCTTACAGTGGCATGGATGTCAAAATTTCTCAATCATTGACCTTAGTCATGATGTTAACTTAGGACATGTTCTACACTGCTTGGTCTTTGGGCCCATGGGGACTCAATTTTAGGAAAGGCTAGAAGAGACAACTCCTTGGATATAATTGTATGTTATTCATGAATTTGAATGCTTTGCCCAGTCCTCATAACTATCAATGTAAAACTTGCGTTGTATTATAGGTTAAATGGTTGATTGGCTCAATTAATGTTTGTATTGAGGGTGCAAACATTTACAATCATTCCTGCATTGTTAGTTATTACACATGAATATGAAGCAGTGATTTCAAATATTTTCTGTACCTTTCATACTTCACTTGTGTTTGCCTTGGTTAGAGCTTGGATGAGATCGATTCGTTCTTGACTTGTGTTTGCCTGGTTAGAGTCCCGTTGAGATTGCATCCTGGTATAGTTAGGTTAATTTGTTTAGAATTTGTCAAGTTTCTTCAACAAGAACCAAGCTTTTGGAGCTAAGTTCGTTATTGGAGAAGTCAAACTCAAGCCCGATGAAATTGTGTATATGCTTAAGGAAGTCAACGCTTAGCTTGACTCTGTTTTTTACATCCCTTATTACTTTTCTTTCTTGAAACCCCCCACCCTCCCGCACTCGCATAAAAACAATAGAAATGCATCTTTGTGTGATAAATGCAACTCTGATAATATTCATTTTGAATTTTTCAATATGTTCATGTATCAGATGAGAAAGAATATTATGTTCTCTTCTTATTTCCTGCCTTTCCATGCATAGTGCTATGGACCCACCTCCTTTACTGCCTTTCTAGGCTTTCACACATCAAGGGTATAGATTTTTTAACCCACCCATACTCCCCCCACCCTATCCTCCTCACACATGAAGTAATCTACTTTAGCCTTATATTGATACAGTGTGGAAGTGTATACTCTTCCCAGCTCCCTCCAACAACACCTGCACAGAGTTTTATTATGTCAATAATGGGAGTTTTGGCCATATTGCTGTAGAGGTAGAGTTATAGAGAACACCATAGTAATGGTATTACACAGACAGCAATAAAAGCTTACTTGAGATATGAGATAGGCTATGGCAAAAGAATGAAAAAAAGGCCTGCTTACACTTTGTCAGATACTTATGGTAGATTATACATGAAACTCCCACCCTCCTCACACATGAAATAATCTGTTTTAGCCTTATATTGCTACAGTGTGGCAGTATATGCTTCACCAGCTCCCTCTAACAACACCTGCACAGAGCTTTCATTATGTCAATAATGGGAGTTTCGGCAATATTGCTGTCGAGGTAGAGTTATAGAGAACACCAAAGTCATGAGATTTTTCAGCGTAAAAGCTTACTTGAGATATGAGATAGGCTATGGCAAAAGAATGAAAAAAGGGCCTGCTTACACTTTGTCAGATACTTATGGTAGATCATACATGAAAGTGGGTGTATGTGCGTGCATGCGTTTGCATGTTATGATTTTTCTTTTGGTGCTTCTAATGTGAATTCATACACTTGAGCCTTACAAAATAAGCTAGGCTATAAAGCATAAGAATTAACTGGATATTGCAGAGGCACTCTTCTAATAGTGAATCAGAAACTGTGTTTTCAACTGTCGAAGCACACAGCAAATAATAGGAAAAGTGTAATTCAGTTGAAGTATATACTTCTACAAATAGACACAAACTCAGAATTCAACACACAACAAGTACATAAATCACTTTCATTTCAAGTTCTGAAGCTGCTTCATTGCGAGGACAACTTCCATGGTGCAATTAATATTGGAGGCTCTGTTCTTCTTCAATATGAACATGACTGTCACCTTTCCTCTGACTCTGGATTGGCTGCTCAGCGGTAGAATCCCTGAACTAATATCATTTGCCAGTACCGTTGTGCTTGTTAAGTTGGTAGATGACAAGTTCACCTCTGACTCTGGATTGGCTGCTATCTTGCCCACTAGTTAGCTGAAAGTTATGGTTGTACCATCAAGTTGATTTTGGACTGTTGATTAGTTATAATGTCAGTGACAACGTGCTTTCTTTAAGACCTTTTTTGGATTCAACTCATTTTTTCAATAATATCATCTTCTTGCATTTCAGTGACAACGTGCACGTTGAGGTTTGTGGATGTCTGTTAAACTTGACCATTACTTTTCCTGTCCTTTCTATTTGGTCCTAGTACGAATCTTCTTTTTCTGCACGTTGTGGTTTGTGAATACATTTTGAGCATGTTCCAATTTTTAATGTTTATAATGGTGGTTGTGTAGTATGATTCCTAGAGCATTCCCTTTTTCCTTCTAAGTTTTGATAGGAAATGTAATATATGATTTTAGGGACCTTTTGAGGTTGATGATAGTCAGGAGTTCAAGAAAGCTTTGGAATCACAAATGCAGAGGCAATATCGGTGTGATCGTCATAGGTTGCACAACTACTTTATGCGTTTTCCATCATTAGAGTTGAATGAGACAAAGAAAGGGCAGACCAGAGTGAACAATGATCAAATGAGTTGGCTACAAAATGCAAGAAATGAGGGCTTCACAAAGTGAGACGAACCAGCTACTCCAATCTTTGTTGGGAAAATTGCAAAATGGCACCAGCAACTCTTCCTCTTGACGGTGAGTTACTACAACTGGACAATGCTTCCAATGTGTCTCATTATAGATTAAATCACCTCTTTTCCTTTTGACCGTTGACAATGTTTCTAATCGGCCTCATTAGTCTCTGCCTTGCATTAGTACTATATTTGTCATAGTGTCTCATTAGATTAAATTACCTCCGAGGACTATTGACTTTGGTTGACTTGATTAGTGAATTTGGTAATCTTCTGGGCAAATTAGGGAAGTCTTTTTTTGTGGGTAATCTGGACCATTTATGTGTGGCTTTGAGGACTTTTGACTTGGATTGACTTGCTAAGAGTGATTAATACTCTCGAATTTGGTACTTTTTCTGGAAATTAAGTTTGCTGAGTTTGGTTATGGAATTGGCTTGAAGTTTCTTAAGGTTAAAGGGAGTGCAGGATACCAACGGAAATATGTAATGATATGTCTAGGTTTTTGGTGGATTTGTTATGTTTTAATCAATACTTGCTACACAGGTTCAGTTGTCTTATTATGACGTCTTGTTTTGTAGTGTAATGATCATGGTATTTTTTTTTTGTGCAGTGAAAAACTATAGTTGGTATTGAGTATGAGATATTGAAAACCAAGACGTAGCGACACGCTTATCCTAGATTATTGTAATTAGTGATTCCGTACATGGAACCCTTTTTGTTTGTATTGACATTAAGAACTCTTGTAATGAATGTTTTCTTTATAATAGATGATTTTGAATTCAATTCTCTTACATTAAAATTTTATTCTCATTATTTTATAGAAGAGTAATATTTAAAGGGAATAAGATTTGATAGCATGTGACAACTTACAATTGTCACCGTTACCGTAAAGAGAAAAGTTGCTAGTTGTCACTACATCGGTAAACGTTCGTCACTAATGTGTGTAGTGATAACAGGAAAAAACCAAAATGGTGACAATGAGAAGTTGTCACTGAATGTTCCAGTGATAAAACAAATAATTGACACAAATGGCAATTGTGACAACAAACCGAAAATGTCATAAATTTAAATTTTTGACAACATTTATCTTGTCACATAATTGAAATTGTGACACCATCACTGTCGTCACTAGACAGAAACATTGACAAGATATCTTGTCACTAGATCTCAATCCGAGTCAATTAGGAGGGTTCTTTAGTGACAACACGGGCTTATAGTGACAATATTTGAGAACATTTAGTGACAACTTTGTTGTCACTAAATGTGGTGAATCAGTGACTACTTTGACGTTGTCACAGTGCTTTAAGATTTTGTGATAACCTTTTTAATGTCGTCACTTATAATATTTAGTGACGGGCCTATAGTGACAACTACTTTGACAATTTTTTTTTGTCACTATAGCAATTAGTGATAACTTTGCATTTTATTGTGCAAACTTTCGTTGTCACTAATGACCAATTTTCTTGTAGTATCCACAATACCTCTCAGGTATCGAAGTATCCACTTCACTACCTGCCAATGAGCTTTTCCAGGATTACCCATGTACCTGCTAACCACACTGACCGCATGAGAAATATCGGATCTCGTACAAACCATAGCATACATGAGACTGCCTACTGCACTAGCATATGGAACACACGCCATATGCTCCACCTTCTCCTGGGTTTGTGGGGAATCAGCTGCTGAAAGCTTGAAGTGTGTCGCCAAAGGAATAGCCACATGTTTGAAATTTTCCATGCCAAAGCACTGCAGTACTCGCTCAATGTACTTTTTTTGGGACAAGTACAAAATTCCTGCAGGTTGATCCCTCTGAATCATCATCCCTAATATCCTTTTCGTTGCACCCAAGTTTTTCATCTCAAATTCCCTTTTCAATTGCTCTTTCAAACCGTTAATAGCTGACATCATTTTTGTAGCAATCAACATGTCATCAACATACAACAACAAATATATATGATAACCATCCGCGAACCTCTGGTGATACACACAACTGTCAGAGGCACTCTTGGTGTAACATTTATCTATCATGAAAGTGTCAAACCGCTTATACAATTGCCTTAGAGATTGCTTTAATCCATACAAGGATTTCTTCAACAAGCAAACATGATCTTCCTTATCCTGGATCACAAACCCCTCTGGCTGGTGCATGAATATCTGCTCTTCTAACTCACCATGTAGAAAAGCTATCATGACATCCAGTTGTTCTAACTCCAAGTCATACAGAGCAACCGTAGCAATCAACACTCTTATCGAAGTATGTTTTACTACAAGAAAAAATATTTCATTATAATCAATACCTTCTCTCTAAGTAAAACCCTTAGCTACCAAGCGTGCTTTATACCTTGCATCTTCCATTCCAGGAATTCCTTCCTTCTTGTAGACCCATTTGCAACCAATAATCTTCTGGCCCACAGGCAGTTTCACCAATTTCCATGTTTGATTCTTGTAAAGAGATTCTATTTCCTCCCTCATAGCAACTGTCCACAGCGCTAATTCCGTGCTCTTGATGGCCTCTTTGTATATAAGAGGCTCTTCAACGTCAATACTCTCTGCCACACTAAGAGCATAAACAATCATATATGCATATCCATACTTCCGAGGAGGTCGTATTTCTCTTCTCGATCTGTTTCTGGCAATACTATACTGCTTTTCCTGAGGTTCTACATTATCTTCGGTAGAATGAGAACTATCTTCGTTATCTGTAGGAATTTTAGTCACAGAATCTGGAGCTCAGACCTCCAGCTCCACCTTCTCTCTAGCACCATGGTTTTTCCTTGCATCAATCAACTCATCCTTCTTCGAAAGCATTGAAGACTCATCAAAGGTTACATCTCTGCTAATTAGGAACCTAGATGACTTAGAATCAGGACACCATAACCGGTACCCTTTTACCCCACTTGCATAACCTAAGAAAATGCACTTTTTCGCTCTTGACTCAAGTTTACCATCATTAATATGAGCATAAGCAGGACAACCAAATTTTCTCAAATTTTCATAATTAGCGTGCTTACCAGACCAAACTTCTTCAGGAGTCTTGCAATCAATTACAGCTAATGGAAACCTATTTACCAAATATGTAGCTGCGTTAACAGCTTCTGCCCAAAATTCCTTCGATAACCTGGCAGTTGAAAGCATACACCAAGCTCTCTCAAGGAGAGTCTGATTCATCCGTTCTGCAACCCCATTTTGCTGTGGCATTTCTCTAAAGTGTGATGTCTCACTATGCCTTCATTATTGCAGAACTCAATAAAGTCATCTAAATAGAATTCCACCCCATTGTCAGTTCTTAAGAATTTAATTTCTTTGTCAGTATCATCATATAAAACTGCTTCTACTGACAAAGACCCTACATGGACAATACAATCACAGAGAACCGTAGAAACTTTCAAAGACTCTTCTAATGGACTGCCTATAGCAAGATCAGTTCCTAAAGGATAGGTTTTCACCTCAATCGCTATGCAAAAATAAGGGTCACAGGAGAATATTGCGCTCTGGAATCAAATAATATACGAGTATCTAATGGGTTAACTTGTAGTGTACCGGACATCGTCATCGGATGTGGCAACATCCTGAGCATACACAAAAATAAATCTAGCTACTGTTTTGGGCCTCTGCTCGTACTGACCTTGTCCTTTTTCCTGCCGAGGAACACCGCTTGCTGATTCACTAGCTATAGATGCATGACAAAAAGTTGACTGATTATCACTAACAATTATACAGTCTCAAACATGATGCTCCATAATTTCATACCTAAAACATCATCCTGTAATTCTATAGCACGACTTACCATCATGATAACCCCCACACGTAATACATGGGGTGGCCGAAAAAGCTGACCGCCACCCTAACCAGTGCTCTGTGCAGGTCGAACTCTAGAATTCTGCAATGGTCCAAGTCTAGTACTCTGAACTGGTCGAGCGTCTACACCTTACGCTCCTCCGAATCCCTTACCATGCCCTGATCGAATTTTAGAACTCTGCCCAGGTCTAGATTCTTGAGCCGAAACGGGCCTGAATCCCTAATTCTGCCCTAACCTTCGACCTTGGGCACCCTGTTGTGCTGACTGTAAAATTTTTTGATGCCTGTCAGCTCTTACAGATCTGCTCTGGGAAAGCTCTTGCCTATCTCTCTTATGTTCACCCTGTGTTGGGCTCATACCTTCTTCTATTGTCAGACTTGGACCGCTCCAAAGCACATACCGATTAAACACATTCCATAAAGCTCGTAAATCGAGCATAGATCTATCCATCTCTTAGTCATGTCTAAGCCTCCACTTAGTCTTCCGGCAGCTATCTGCCTCCGTCAGTATCATCCTCACTGCAAATCTAGCAAGACAAGAAGACCTCATCTCAAACTCGCTTACCGACTCTTGATCTGTTGCCTCACATTAACAAATCCTTTAACATCTATTTATGATAACTCGTTGGAAATAACGACATAAAACAATTCCCTAACTGTTCCTAAGTAATATGAATCAATTGATAATGAGTCAGACACTTCATTACCATTTCCCACCACTAATCGGCCTCATCGGCCTCATTTCTCTGTTTATAGATAAAAAAAATTCAATCTTTTGTCTTTCGCTGCAGAAAATGGCTTGAAAAAAATAACAAAATTTCTCCATTTCGTTAATCCAGTTCCTGCGTCCATAGGGTCTGATGACCCCCTAAAGTTAGGCGCATTTGTTTTGTAAATTCACCCAAGGTACTCTCATCTCGAGGCTGTGGTTGTGGTGGAATTGGATTCGGTATTCCTTACTGGTGGTTAGCCAGATTCTGCGGCATCCAAGTCAGAATTTGGTTTGTAGTGTTAAGAGCTGCAACCATCCGTTACGAGCTATGTTATTCCTCCCTATTAGGTAGAGGTGCCTTTCTACAATCATAAAAGCCTCCATATAGCACAATTCGAAATCTAAGGATTGTTTGCTCAAGTCTTTCCAATGCCGGGGGAAAGAATCCATGCACATCCTATACAAACCTGTTAGAATCTCATCTATCAGGAACCTCTAGGCCCCAACACTATCTTCATTGCCAGTGCTACGAGTGCGGACCATACTAATACAATTAATAGTTACCAGTGTTATTCTAACATGTGTCTAAAGAACAACACAATTACAAGTTAAAGGCAGACTTCTTAACTCTACCATCATCCTACTCCACTCTTATTAACCGAAAGACGATTCTACAGAATCGGTTTACCTATACTCTGGTGTTACGTGTCTACGGAATTAGATACCTATACTCTTAAAACTGTGAGACCGAATAGCTCTGGTACTAACTATAACATCCCAAAAATCTGAAGCTCTATCACCCCGAACTCTCAGAGTGTTAACTTACCACATCATATCAAATTACATACCCTGTTTACTGACACAAACTCTAGAGCTTCTAAATAGACCTGAATTCCAGTCCTTCAAATTACACAGTCTAAAAACTTAACTTAAACTAGTTTTACAACTTAAAACTTCCAAAACTCAAACTTAGGTTCTTTACAATAATTAATAGTTATGACTCACACAACGGTTCGATTACCTATCATGGTGGGCACTCCAAAATACACAGTCTCTAACCCATCCCTGAGCAATCTACTGTTGATCATAACCTGCATAGAGGAATCAAATGAAGGGTAAGTTGTTGAGAGCTCAATAAGGTCATTCAAGGACAACCAAAGAAATTACAAAAACAATTCAAAGGCCCATTCGATGCTAATTTCCAAAATATTTCAAACGATCATAAAAAGTTTGAAGACTTCCAAAACGATCCTAAACAATCATAGACAAATACCAAGCCATCATTTGAAAATCATTGCCAAAGCCATCATTCTAAAATACAAAGATGGTTTTCCGAAGGATTTTAAAACAACTTCAAAGACCATAGGGGAAAGGGGTTTCAAACAAGCATAAACCGTTTGAGACAATCATTTCCAATCCTTTCCAAAAAGATCTTCGTAAGATACAATGTATGCAAATTCAAAAGACAATGATTCTGGGCAAAGGTAGAGGCAATGCCATTCAAGCAATGCACAATATGTAATGCCATTCATGCAAGGCATAATATAGTATACACATGCATGATGTATGATATTAATCCATTTTGGCACTAGCCTGCGATCCACACAGGAACAATCCATCCTTATAACGCCTCCCCACAGGACAGATCCCCAGGTCAACATAAAACAACAATCATAGAATCATCAAGAAATTCAATGCTTGACATGCGATAAAATTGAGCATCAACATGATTTCAAATAACCGATATCAATTGGGGTTTCAATAACAATTAAGCATGCTGATATAATTCATCACTCATAATTCTAGAATAACCACAACAAATAGCATGAATAGATACAAACAGGTATCGAATTCGGGGACAACAATTTCGAAGAAATAATGTAAACAGTTAGAATTTGCTCAGCATGCATTAACATGCAAGCATCGATAAGATTTTGAAATAATCGATTCAGGTTCAATGTTGGGGTTTTCTTAGTAATAAAATGCTGATAAATACATATCTCAGTGTTTGACAATAGTTATAAACAAATCGAGAGAATACTTACGAACACCAGTTGTCGAAATTAGGGTTCGGATAAAACCCTTACCTGGATCCGAAGCTAAGCTAGCTTAACTATAAAGTCTTTCGCTTTAACCTAAACGGAACAATCAAAGGATGAGGATACAGTCTACACTACGATATTATAAAGTCAATACTAACTCGCGCATACTCCCAAAATGAACCCCCTTTACCAGGTACATAAAATTACCAAAATGCCCCGTAGGTGTAAAATTACCAAAAACACTCCTCTCACACTTAAATCATCAAAACAGCCCTCCCGTAGGCAAAATCACTAAAATATCTTTACTGTATGTGAATTTACCCAAAAATACCTTTTATAAGTAATATTACCAAATTACCCCTGGGGATTCCCTGCACCGGAAAAATTTTAAAAACACTATTATAAGCATCCTAAAATCATTTTTGAGTTAAAAAATATTTTAAATTTTTTTTACCCGAAAATCCCCAACCGGTGTCCGGACCAAGCTCTCAAAGTCCGATTTTGCTAAAAATACCTATCCGCCTCCTTGGAATGACACGAATTTTAGATAATGAACCATCTCACTAAAGTTAGGTTTAATTTTCAGATGAAAATAACTTAGTTTGGTATGCTAAATAATTCGGAAATTCCTTCCAATCAATACGTAATTTAGCGTCTTTTTCAAACACCCAAAAATCCCGAAAAATTCTAGAGCATGTCTTGTAAATATAATGGGGTTATTGTTTTGGACTTTGTTAGATTTTTTATCCGAACTATTTATAAACAAATTGAACAAAACCTGGTAACCTAACCACCCCCTCCCCCCTAAGTGACAATTGCAAGTCAACTGTTCAAATCAACACACACACACACACACACACACACATACTTACACACTTGTCTTCCTCTCTGCCGAACACACACACACACAACCAATTCACGCATATACCCACTGGTAGCAACAAAAATAGATTAAGAACATTTACATACCCCGAATTATACCTAAACACACACATTAACACCCTCATACACACATATTACACATATAATCACACAACACACACCCACCGAACAACTACACTCAAGAACACACAATGCACCAGTAGTTTACACCCCCCCCCCACCCCCAATCGGCCACTCTGAAACATGTTCCAATCCTACTCAATTCACCCTTACACACATTATCACCACATACCCGCATTATATCCATAAATCCTCACCGAACACTCGCACCTATACACTCGGTAGCCATGAATGCACACACAACCTGCAAACACACACACAACCTTCTGCCTTACCCCTATACACTCATAAACACACACAATCTGCACTACCCCACGCAATTCACTCATGCATATACTCAGAACACACTGCACAAACTAGAAAACACACACTAAACACGCACAATACACACGAAATTACTCACTATAAAGGTAGAGAGATTACCTTTGAAAATCCTCTCTCTCTCTCTCTCTCTCTCTCTCTTTTGATTTTTTCTCTAATTTCTTCTTCCCCTGAAGCTGTGTTCTTCCTTTTCTTCTTTTTTTGTTCCAGTTCACTGCTCACCCGAATTTCCTTTAATTTTTCTTTTTTTTAATCATACCATTTTATAATTTAAGTGATTACTCACCATATAAACAAGGAGGAGGTGGCATCTTTTTAAGACCAATTTCTCTAAAATTTGACACATAATGACCTCTAAATTAACCTCCAAAGTTTTCTAAAATTACAAAATGACCCTAAAAGTTTTAAAATTATATTTTGTCCCAAAATCATTTTAAGCTCCCATGCTTTGGTAATACCCGAGCATTGCTCAAAATCATCGCCCGTTCATTTTTTGGAGCACCAGTAGGTATTTTAAACCGCTCTAAAAAGTGCGGGATATTACAAAAATAGTATCCTGACATGAGTAAGTTTTTATAGTAATCAATCGCGAATAAAATCTACACACATAGTACAGGGCAAGAGTCTATTACTTGTAAAGATAATTGACCACTACTGACAAAATTTTATCTGTTTGGCTTGACATGTAGTACGCTACTTATATATATATATATATATATATATATATATAGATGAACGAGCGATATATTACTCATTATCTGGTACATCATTGAGGATAGCCGGCATTAAAAAATTAGGCGCATCCTCGAATTAAATTCCAGAGTCCAAATGTACCCTTGCATATTTTGCTAATTTATGGGCTACCGTATTTCCTGTTCTGTTAGTCAAGTGTAATTCATATCTCTGAAACCCCAAAAGCATCTTCTTGCCATCATCCATAAGAAGACCTATTGTCGATAAATCGTCCTTCGCACTTTTAAATGTCAAAATCACATTCTTTGAATCACCTTCAATTGGCAAATCCGTAAAACCACAGTCGATACCAAATTTTACTGCCAATAGTACCCCTTTTGCTTCCCTATCTCTGGATCCTCAAAATCACTGATATACTGTGACGCCGCTGTAGAGAATACACCATCAGAGTTCCAAATCACCACCCCAGCTCTCATTACCTTATTCTCCAGAAATAAGGCGCCATTAAAGTTTATTTTGTACATAACTGTAACTGGTGGCTTCCATTTCGTCATGAATATAGGATTTGCATAGTGAACCTTGACCATGGCTCTATAAAAGTTGTCGAGGAATAGCTGGGCCAATGAAAACAACTCTAATACATCCAGTTGAGCCCCCTATATAGGTCTCATTTCGGTTTTTCCATAGCTACCAGCTGACAACGAGCAACAAATCAAATTCATCCTCATTTGTTCGTTTGTACACATCAGTCCACCACTAAAAAATTGAAGCAGTGCTAGCTATCTCTTTATATAGACTATGAGGGCATAATGCCCAAAGTTGTCGAGCAAAGGAATAGGTTTGCAAAGCATGATACAAATTCTCATGTTACTGCCCACACGTCGGGCATAAATAATCACACTGAATACCTCTTCGCCTTAAATTGGTGGAAGTAGGTAGGATATTGTTGCAAGCCCTCCATGCGAATACTTTCACTTTGTTTGGCACCTTTGAACACAAATGTAATACGCTACATGGACAAAAATGGAAGAGTTAACACAGATAGATCAAACTTTTAGGTATGCAAGTCTTTGAAAGTTTGGTAATAAATACTGCACCTAACATGGATAGGTCTGACCTACATACATGGCCAACCTCCCAATGTTCTTCTATACTGAATTAAGCGTATACCAATAAATTTGGCAGAGCCAACAAATGCTGCCAAACTATAGTCTAAGAAAAGGAATTCAATAGCTTATGGCTAAAGAAATTCTTTCAGATATGTTCGAAGTGAATAAAAGGCCACCACCATAGGAATTCGACAATGTCTAATTACCTTGTATGCATTCCTTACACTTTCGTGCCCGATTTTTCAATAAACATGTTAGATGATATATATTAATACAACAATTACTTTTTCCCTACTGTTCTATATCTAGAATATTCTAGAGTTCTCCTAACTTATATACGATTTTCTTTTCTGTTTCTGATAGAATAGTTTTCTCTTGCCTATATAAAGGCCTCATTGTATCCAGTTTTATAATGCTCTTTAATATAATTATTTTTTCCTTCACCTATTTTGTCATGGTATCAGAGCCATATGATCCGCCGATTTGAGTCTTTCAATTATTTTTGCAAACTACGCGGATGGCCTTCTGTCGTTCGCCCAACCAATTCATGTGCTTTTGTTTCTTTTCGTGCTTTTCTTTGCTTCTTGTGTTCAGAAATTTGGTGTTTCTTTCCTGCTCTTTTTATACAGTGATATTCACTTATGCTGAAACCCTAGGCACTAGCCACTCTTAGTGTTCATCAACTCTAGCTTATCTCTTTTGCTTAAACAAAAAATATATATATATATATATTTTCCTCCTTCAGTTACCTCTGCCGATTTCCTCTAGCTCAAATCCTAATCCTACATAGCCATAGGATTCCGTTCCTTCCACCGATCACAATGATACCAACCATGTCACCATCCTCTCGTTCGGTTCCTGCAATTGATCATGCTCTTTTCTTGTTCAGCTTCCTGCCTTGTTCTTAGTCGCCAAACCTCACCCCGAGACCTTTATGGTCGTCAGACCTCGCCCTGGGACTCCTGCTCTGTTCTTAGTCTGCGGACCTTGTTCTGGGACTTCTGCCTTGTTCTTAGTCGTCGGACCTCACTCCGAGACCTTTATGGTCGTCGGACCTCACCCCAGGACTCCTGCTCTATTCTTAGTCTACGGACCTTGTTCTGGGACTTCTGCCTTGTTCTTAGTCGCCGGACCTCACCCCAAAACTTTATGGTTGTCGAACTTTGCCCTGAGACTCCTGCTCTGTTCTTAGTCGTCGGACCTTATTTTGGGACTCCTGCCTTGTTCTCAGTCGCCGGACCTCGTCCCAAGACATTGACGGTTGTCGGACTTCGTCCAGGGACTTCTACTATCTTCTTACATCGCCAGACTCTAAACATGGAATTCATTTCAACTTGAATCTCACTTAATGCAACTAGTATCAAGACACTACTCTTGACTTAACCTCCAAACTCAAGCTTGTTCTTCTCTACCAACTTGAGTTTTAGGGGGGGGGGGGGTGTTAGATGATATATATTAATATGACAATTACCTAGTGTTTTATGTCTAGAACATTCTAGAGTTCTCCTAACTTATATAGGATTCTCTTTTCTATTTTTGGTAGAATATAGTTTTCCTTTACCTATATAAAGGCCTCATGGTACCAAGTTTTATAATGCTCTCTAAGATAATTATATTTCCCTCCTTTTCTATTAAAACATATCAAAGTATATCTCGAAGTGTACTTCCAAAATTAACACTAACTGCAAATGCCCCTAAAAGATAAATGCAAATATGATTTCATGGTTGAAAATTACGAAGATTTTGAAAAGCAACAACTGCACTGTGAAACGATGCTAAAGATTGTGTATCGGTACCTTGCTTTAGCGGCCACTATACAATTTTCTTAAACGTAGTGCTATAATTTAACAGGAATAAAATCCTCGGTAACCACGTAGCTAATGTGGACGACAATTACTATCGAATTCTAGCAACTAAAGTATTACTCTCTCAGAGTAGGCCTAAGAATTACTTTTGGTCAAGGTCTAATTTGATGTATAAGCTCAATCTCATATTACATAAAACTGATGAGTGGTTGTACGCTTGCCGTATGCTCTTTGAGCTTTGACTGATTTTGGATTGATACTATGACATGCTTGTCTATTGCAACAGTTGTAGAAGTTCGACAGCACATATTTTGAATACAAGTATGGCGTAATGCTTAATGCATATCGGACAAGTTTTTTTTGTTTTGTTTGGGTAAAGGTCCCTTGTATTATATCAACATCAAAAATAATATTTATCCAATGTTTCCATATCTACATCTACATCCACCCTCATACTTACAACTCACATGTTGTCTTCCCTTCTATGCATTTTTCTATACAACATTACCAATGCAGTTATACTACCTTCTTCTTATTAGTAATTGTTTATCAATGTCCCATATTTCACATAATGAGTGATTGAGAGGATTGGCAGGGGCTTTTTTCCAGCTGAATGTTCTGTATTTTACCCATTGTTGAATAACAACCAAACAGCCTTGCATAGATGAAGGTTGCTATTTGAAAATTCTGGCATTTCTCTCTTGCCAGATTCCATAACAGGTTGCAGCTAACAGTAGCTTACTTAGCATAGCGGACAACTTATTAGATTTGGTCCAAACTATTAAGCATTCTCCAATTTTGTTCATGTTAGCTTTGAAGTAAGCCGATTTGGTCCATTAAGAAGTTCACCTAAGGGCAACTTGAAGGGACACTTTTACGAGCAAGTCTCTGAAAAAAAATGCATATATTAGCCTCATTACTAAAATCTGCAACCTAATGAACTCTTTTGGGCAAATTTATTGGACATACTATCCACAAAATAGTTAGCTGACAGTGCAAAAAATATCTCATAAGTGATGCCCGTTTATGTTTCATGGATTATACAATACATAGGTGAAAACCAGCCTCACGAAGTTATATGGTGATAAGTCTGCCCCACAAGGGTGCTCAAAATAGTCATTCCTCATCAAAAGAACAGTAGGTGACCCTTCCGCAACGCAACTAGAATTATCCCACGTTTACCACTCTTTTGAAAAGTCTCTAATACATATCCAATCCCATGCTCCCTCCTGTCGGTTGTATAAATTAGTATTGACATATTCCCTCCTTGTGACACCAGAAGTAGATATTCTCGTCGACAAAAGAAGGGCGGGCTATCCACATGCATTTGATTCTCGTAGGACTCCTTCCTTTTTCGAGGAAATAGGGGAAAGATGGAGACACATGCACTTCTTGAAACATTTGTTTTCCTTCTGTTCCTAGTTATTATCAACCGGGATTATGCACATGTTAAATAAGTGCTTAACTTTAGAATCTTGACAGCCCATAACAAATGCCATGCACATGTTAAATACGTGATAAACTTTAGAGTCTTGACAGCCCATAACAAATGCCATGATCTATTTCACTTCCTTCTTGTATAGCTTAAGTTTTGGGCATAGTTATAGGATTTTCATCTTTTACAGCTTCATTTTAGCCCATAGAATAAGCTCTTCAGTGTATATATATAGTGCTACAGGTAAATGAGACACAACACAACAATTGATACCATTTTTGTCATGGTATCAGAGCCTAATATTTCCGCTTAGCCCTTTTTTCTTCTTCTTTTTTTTCTCACCTCGTCCGGAGTTCATTCTTCCCGGACCACTGTCACTCGGCTGCGTCAAATTCCAGCCTATAGCCCATAGAATCGCCCTTCGCTTCATCGGACTCTCAGGTCCCGTATCCTTCTCTGCTGGTGTGCAAGCAATTCGACAACTCTCGGCAATCACTGTCGACGCATTCAATCAGACCCGCAATCAAGGAGCAGTGTGTTTCCATCTTCATCGACATGGCGAAGGACGTAGAAACCTCCAAGCCCAAGCACCTCGATCCAACTTCAGAATATTAATTGTCCAGTCAAGCAAACTCAGGTAATTCCCTTAGTAAGGATACCTTGAAAGGAGACAATGATGTTGCCTGCGAACAATCGGCTATTCTGACTCTAAAATCACACAATAAGCTTGCTTTTATTGATGGAAGAATTACAAAACCAGACCCTAAGTCTGAAGATTTTCTAGCTTGGGATATTGTTAACTCCACGTTATGTTCTTGGATTTGTAACTCACTAGATCCCCCTATCCGTGCCACTGTGTCATGACTTAATGAGGCCAAATTAATCTGGGATTCCTTGAAAACTCGATACTCAATACCCAATAGACCTAGGATCTATAAATTGCGGTCCGATGCGTCTATGACTACACAGGGAGAGGCCTCTGTCATGACCTATTACACGAAATTGCTTGGGATGTGGGATGAATTGTTGACTTTGTCGCCTTTGGAGTCGTGTGGGTGTCCCAAAGGTACTGAAAAAATGAATTGGTATCAAGACTTACAGACCTACCAATTTCTCATGGGCCTTGATGACAAGTACGCTACTTTGCGTACTCAGATTATAAACATGGACCCATTTCCCAACATAGACAGAGTTTATGCTATGGTCATGCATGAAGAGTCTCAGTGGGGCATCACTGGTAGCCGTGACACTACCCCGGTGATTGGTTTTCACGCCCAAAATGGGCTGCCTACTGCACGGTCTTCTGGCCTTGTTTCAGCCACTACAGGGGACCCAAACCGTACACCTACAGGACGGCCTTGGTGAACGTTTTGTCATCGGGTGGGTCACACACAGGAGAAATGTTATCGCCACCTTGGTATTGTTCTGCCTGGTAAGGGGCGAGGGAGGGGTCGTGGATCGTCTGCCATGTCACAGAACGCAGTCGGCTCCTCATCTGGCCCACTCCAGGCCTCTGCCACCGCGACACAAAACAACATCCCTTCTCTCAGCCAGGCACAGGCCGCCACCACTTCCGCTCTTCCAGGCCTAACACCCGTGCAGATGCAACCTCTCATCACTATTCTGGAATCCTCTCCATCGGGTACATACTCTCTTGTAGTTAAATCTCTGCCTACTAAACATACTTGGTTGATTGATAGCGGTGCCTCGCACCATATGACGGGAACTTGAATTTCTTTTCAAGTATTTGGGATATTCCACCTTCTCCGATAGGCTTACCGACGGTCTTCAAACTAATGCCATCAAAGCAGGCAATGTCTCTTTGGCAGACGACATCACTCTTCACCATGTGCTATATTTGCCAAACTTGGTTGTTAATCTTATTTATGTCTCATGTTTAGCTACCGACGTTAACTGCTTTGTGGCTTTCTCCCATGATATATGTGTATTGCAGGACCGCACTTCGAAGCGCCCAATTGGACTGGGTAAGATGCATCGGGTGGTGTTCGTGTTTCAGCCACTCTCTACTGCTACAGTGGCCGTCGTCTCTGAGTTTGAGTCCTAAGAGCTCTGGCATCGGCGCATGGGGCATCCCTCCAGTCAGCCTCTTATTCATCTTCCTACAGTTTCAGTTGTTTCCCCTTCCCTTAAAACTATTTGTGATGTGTGTTGTCGTGCAAAGCACGCTCGACCTGTTTTCCTGATAGTACTAGTCGTGCTATGGATATTTTTGGATTGATACATTGTGACATTTGGGGCCCTTATCTGGTAAGCACTATTTCTGGTGCAAATTTTTTTTTGACCATTGTGGATGACTATAGTAGGGCTGTCTGGGTTTATTTAATGCATGATAAGGGTCAAACTGGTACCTTGCTTCGAAACTTCTGCAATATGGTCCATACCCAATTTGGCAAACTTGTCAAAATAATTCGAAGCGATAACGGCCGTGAATTTGATTCCCAGCCCATGACCCAATTCTACAATGATCACGGTATCTTACACCAAATCTCTATGGTCGATACACCTAAACAAAATGAGAGGGTTGAGAGGAAACAACAGTCATATTCTAGAGGTCGCCCGAGCCCTACGTTTTCAAGCCAACCTACCTATTGAGTTTTGGGGGGAATGTGTACTTACCGCTGCTCACCTCATAAACCGTACTCCTTTAGCCATTCTCAAACACAAAACACCCCATGAACTCCTCTTCCAAAAGGTCCCATCATATTCCCATCTTCGGGTCTTTGGCTGTCTTTGCTATGCTCACACAAAATCCGCAGACAAATTTGCCCCTAGAAGTAGACGCTGTGTTTTTCTTGGGTATCCCCCAGGCAAGAAAGGTTGGCGGGTATATGATTTTGAAACTAATCAAGTCTTCTTCTCCCGGGATGTGAAGTTTGAGGAAACCGTCTTCCCATTTACCACACCTCTCGGCCCTTCTCCTACACCCGTGACCACCAGTTTCTGCCCAGCATGGGACTGTGCCGAACATTCTATGGCATCCCCTCCGGTGATAGGGTGAGACACACCACTAGCGACAGGGGGAGATCTGCCACCCTCACCGGCTGCCACTCCTTCCCCTGGTCTGTCGGGTATCACTGCGGGTCCTGACCCCGAGATCTCCTCTCCGGCTTCTCCATCGAGCTCTCCTACTGCTCCGTCTCCCACTCCTGGTCGTGGAAAGCGACAAAAGAAAGCTCCTTCTGTTCTCAAGGACTATGTATGTCACATTGCTCAAGTTCTTCCCCCCGCATCTTCAACACCCACCAACTGCTCTAGCGGTCCTAAGTATCCTCTGGCTAATTTTGTATCTTGTAAGTCATTTTCTGTTGCGCACACTCAATTTTTGGATGCAGTTTCTTCTGGCTCTGAGCCGCGTTCCTACAAGACTGCATCCCACGATCCAAAGCGGCGTGCAGCCATGCGAGCAGAAATTGTCGCTCTTGAAGCAAATGGTACCTGGACTATTGAAGACTTACCTCCTGGCAAGAAGCCCATTGGCTCATAATGGGTGTACAAAATTAAATTCAACTCCGACGGGTCTATTGAGAGATACAAGGCCCGGGTTGTGGTTCGAGGGGATACTCAAGTTGAAGGACTTGACTATACCGAGACTTTTGCCCCAGTTACCAAAATGGTGAGCGTCCGGGTATTCTTAGCAGTCGGCGTTATTAAAAATTGGGAGCTCCATCAAATGGACATAAACAATGCCTTTCTGCATGGTGATCTCCATGAAGAAGTATATATATGGTCACCTCCGGGGTTCTCTCCTTCTAGCCCAAATAAGGTTCTCTGTTTGCACAAATCTCTATGGTTTACGACAGTCACCCCGTAACTGGTTTGTAAAGCTCTCCACCGCCCTACGTTCTTATGTCTTTCTTCAGTCCCATGCCAATCACACATTTTTCACCTACTAGAAAGGGGACGTCGTTCTCTCTGTCCTTGTGTATGTGGATGATTTGATACTTGCTGGGAATAACAGCAGCGCCTGCTCTTCGTTCAAACAGTATCTTAACGACTGCTTTAAGCTCAAAGACCTCGGGCCTCTCAAGTATTTTTTGGGCATCGAAGCAGCACGTGGACCGTGTGGCCTCTTTCTCTCTCAGCACAAATATGCACTGAATATCCTCTCTAACTCTGGTTTATCTGCGTCCAAGCCCGCTGCATTCCCTATGGAACAGAACCACGGTCTTGCTCTTGCTGGTGGTCCTCTCCTTTTTGACCCAGGACCATATCGGCGACTCATTGGTCGCCTTGTCTACCTTACCATCACTAGGCCTGACATTTGATATGCGGGATATGCGGTCCATGTCTTGTCCCAGTTCATGCAGTCTCCTCGTTCCCAACATTGGGACGCCGCACTTCGCGTTTTACGGTATCTCAAAGCCGCCCCAGGCCAAGGCTTGTTTTTACCGACCGATAATCCTCTTCAGTTCTATGCCTTTTGTGACTCGGACTGGGCCAGCTACCCACTCACCCGGCGTTCCGAAACCGGATATTTTGTTTCCCCCATTTCATGGCGTACCAAGAAACAGCTGACAATTTCTCGATCATCTGCTGAGGCAGAATACCGTTCGATTGAGGTAACCACTTGCGAGCTCACTTGGCTCAAATCCTTTCTTCTCTCTCTTGGCGTTCATCATGATCGTCCCATGAGACTTTTCTATGACAATCAAGCGTCATTACATATTGCTTCGAACCCGGTCTTTCATGAGAGGACCAAGCACATTGAGATTGACTGTCACTACGTTAG
>JAVXUO010002933.1:0-272500 GCA_033065855.1 Escallonia rubra | reverse complement strand
GGTTGAAGAGAGTATTGTGTTCGGCACAGATAACTTAACAACCTGGGAATCTTCAGTTAGGGATGCTCTGTTAGAATCCAATATTGGTCCGGACAATGGATTCACTCTTGATCATGTTGTAGGAGTCAAAGTTACCGGTGCTACGTTTGATGAAGCTGGAAGGCGGCATGGGGCTGTGGAGCTCGTTAATAAAGCCAACCCCGAAAACTTGTGAGTTATTGTCAATGCAACCGTTGAAAAGCTGAACTTTTCCTCTTCTGAATCATCAGGTTTTGACCTCCCCATTTGTTAGTCTTTTGCTATCTTCAGTTTATGAATTCAGGAGTTGCAACTTATAGTTCTGTAAGAACACACATGTTGACGGTCTATCACACAGATTTGATCATGTCTCAGTTGGTTTCTCTAATGTAGAATGGGCTGTTTACTCCCCAAGAAAAATGTTGATTAGCATGTCACCGGGTTAGTTGGTATTAGACTACCATTTACATCTCGCCAACTAGACAAGGCGATCAAGTAATGCACCTGGATGAATTCTTTAATCATGGTTTACCATGATCGAAAAGAACAAATAAGAAACAAATAGCAAACATAAAACCCACAAAATTGAGAGGTGTTGATATATGTCTTGTATTTATGTCCCACATCGGTTACTCAAAGAAGGTTGCAACTTGGCCCTTAGTATATAAGACATCTTGTCCCACATTGCTTGGAGAGAGAAGATCACTGCTTTCTCCAAGTATAAGTAAGGTGTCTTGTACTGTGTTTAAGGGCAAGAGAGAAGAGTCCTTCTCTGAGTAGGAAAGAGAGGATAGTCTTTCTTTGGATAGGCAAAGAAAGAAGAGTCCTTCTCTGAGTAGGAAAACATTTGAGAGATACACGTGAGGGAGTGTTGTAAATCTGACTTGTGCAAAGTGGATTTGAGTTCTCTCATATTTCTTGTGTTTTCTTATTTGGTCATCGTGTTCTATACATATTTATCTAGAACGATTTCGTAACAAGTGGTATCAAGAGCTTCCAGGTTTATTTTTTTTGGCAAAATTGAAGTCGATTTGAGAGGATAAATATGTAGACAACACGACCATGAAGTATGCCTGTGACAATTCGATGGAAAGACGAATTTTGGCATATGGCAGAGCACGGTAAAGGATTTGAGCAGTGCGACAGGGGATGCCAAAGCATGCATGAGAAGCGAGCTCGAGGCACTTGGAAAGCACTTACAGCGGACTGTCGCAAGTCAGGTGGAGCTAATCTTCAATAGATTAGATGACTTGGAGGAAGATAGTCGACTAGCTGTGCCAGAAAGGAAAGTCGATGTGTTCGCGGAGGAGATAGATGACTTGATCGAGGAAAGGGTCGCCCATGTCACCAAGCGGGAGGTGCAACGGTGCAAGGACCTTAAGGGACAAGTCATGGAGCTCCAAGAAGAACTAGCTGCTTGTAAGAGGGAGCTTACAAGAGCTACAAGGCAAGGGTGTATCGCAGTGCAGCCAAGACAAAAGAAAATACCGGAGACGAGATCGTACGATAGAACGAGAGAGGCGTGGCAGGTGGATAACTTCTTTTGGCACTTGGAGCGGTACTCTGAAGCCCTCAACATTGACGAGGAGAAGGTGCAGCAGACTGTCGCAAGTCAGGTAGAGCTAATCTTTAATAGATTAGATGACTTGGAGGTAAACAGCCGATTAACTGTGCTGGAACGGGAAGTCGATGTGTTCGTAGAGGAGCTAGATGACTTGATCGAGGAGAGGGTCCCCCATGTCACCAAGCGGGAGGTGCAACAGTGCAAGGACCTCAAGGAACAAGTCATGGAGCTCCAAGAAGAACTAGCTGCTTGTAAGAAGGAGCTTACAAGAGCTACGAGGCAGGGGCGTATCGCGGTGCAGCCAAGGAGAAAGAAAATGCCGGAGCCGAGATCGTACGATAGAACGAGAGAGGCGTGGCAGGTGGATAACTTCTTTTGGCACTTGGAGCGGTACTCTGAAGCCCTCGACATTGACGAGGAGAAGGTGCAGCGGACTGTCGCAAGTCAGGTGGAGCTAATCTTTAATAGATTAGATGACTTGGAGGTAGACAGCCGATTAACTGTGCTGAAATGGGAAGTCGATGTGTTCGTAGAGGAGCTAGATGACTTGATCGAGGAGAGGGTCCCCCATGTCACCAAGCGGGAGGTGCAACAGTGCAAGGACCTCAAGGAACAAGTCATGGAGCTCCAAGAAGAACTAGCTGCTTGTAAGAAGGAGCTTACAAAAGCTACGAGGCAGGGGCGTATCGCAGTGCAGCCAATGAGAAAGAAAATGCTGAAGCCGAGATCGTACTATAGAGCGAGAGAGGTGAGGCAGGTGGATTACTTCTTTTGGCACTTGGAGCGGTACTTTAAAGCCCTTGACATCGACGAGGAGGAGAAGGTGCATACGGCCGTCATGTACCTTACGGATACAGCTGCCTCATGGTGGAGGCGTCGCTACATGGATGGGTGCGACGTCAAAACATGGGAGAAGTTCAAGCGTCAACTAAAAAGGCAGTTCTATCCGGAGAGCGCCGAAGATATGGCGATGATCAACCTTCGATGGCTGAGGCAGAAGGGAAGCATCCATGAGTATGTGAAGGAGTACTCGGCTTTGATGCTCGAAATACCAGAGATGTCCGAGAGGCAGCGACTATTCTTCTTCATTGATGGGTTGCAGCAGTGGTTTGCCACAGAGTTGCGGCGAAGGGAACCTCACGACTTGGCTTTCGCCATGGTGATTGTCGAGAGGTTAGGAGACTTCAAGCAATGTGAGAGGCCAAAATCTCCAAGGCACGAGCGTGCCAAAGATGGGGGAGACGATAGGTCGAAGAGTGGTTCACCCAAGGCAACCGATGATGAGCGGAGTGGGGACGAGGGACGTCGTCGCCATCACAAAGGGGAGAAGAAGCATGGAGAAAGTCGGAAACATGGTGATTCTCGTGACCACAAGGCTCATGGAGGGCTTAGAAGAGAATGCTTCTACTGTGCATGTTCGCATTACGGGAAGGATTGCCCGCACAAGGGCAAGATGATTGCGTTCCTTGAGAAGCACAAAAGCAACAAGGGAGATTCTTCCAGAAGCGACGGGGAGGCACGCATAGGGGCATTGCAGATGGTCAATGCGTTCGTGCAGAAGTCAAAGGAAGAAGTTGCCAAGGGGAAGAAGAGCAAGAAGAGACGGGGCTTGCTCTACGCAACGGTGGACGTTTCCGGGAAGAATCAAGAAGCGCTTGTGGATACCGGGGCCACCCACAACTTCATGAGTCTGAGGGTTGCCGAGTGGCTTGGGCTAAAACCAACTAAGGATGGAAGTTGGTTCACGGCCGTGAATGCCGAGGAGCGACCGACGAAGGGGGTCGTCAAGAACGTCGATTTGAGGATCGACAGATGGACAGGAAAGGTCGACTTCAACATCATCGACATGGATAAGCTTGGGGTGGTGCTTGGGATGGACTTCATGGAGAAGTCGAGCGCTACGCTTAATCCATATTGCGGGGTGATGATGATGGCGGAGTGGATGTTCCCGTTGGTGTCCAAGGATGGGGCTGACGCACGTAAGGAGATTACAGTGTTACAGCTGGACAAGGGATCGACGCTATGCTATGGTGAGAGGCAGATAGGGCCGAGGACCTACGCTGCTGATATGCTCACGAAGACAGTCACGACAGAAAAGTTCAAGCATTGCTTGAGCTTGATTCATCTTCTTTCTTGTTGAGTTCAAGGTGGAGTGTATCCCTACCTTTAAAGGGGATGCAAGGTGGAGTACATGAAGAAGATACTGAAGGCATATTACAGTTTCCTCATGGAGTGGTTTGTTAATACAAGCCAAGGTGGAGATTGTTGATATATGTCTTGTATTTATGTCCCACATCGGTTACTCAAAGAAGGTTGCAACTTGGCCCTTAGTATATAAGACATCTTGTCCCACATTGCTTGGAGAGAGAAGATCACTGCTTTCTCCAAGTATAAGTAAGGTGTCTTGTATTGTGTTTAAGGGCAAGAGAGAAGAGTCCTTCTCTGAGTAGGAAAGAGAGGATAGTCTTTCTTTGGATAGGCAAAGAAAGAAGAGTCCTTCTCTGAGTAGGAAAACATTTGAGAGATACACGTGAGGGAGTGTTGTAAATCTGACTTGTGCAAAGTGGATTTGAGTTCTCTCATATTTCTTGTGTTTTCTTATTTGGTCATCGTGTTCTATACATATTTATCTAGAACGATTTCGTAACAAGAGGAAACAAGAATGTGGTTCGTTTAAGCTAACAAAGATTATGGATGCCGATTATTTAAGAAGACAAAGACTATGGATGCGGGTTTAGGATTTCTCCTTTTCTTTTATGTTCGTTTTCCATTTGTTCATTTGTGAAGAAAACGGGCTCAAAGTAGATTTATCAAACCATACCGAAGAATATAGACCCCTAGCTTTAATTTAAACAACAATAGTGGTAGTCATGTTGTGATCTTGCCATAGGAGTCTGATGGTTTAAAAGTAAAAATTCGAGGTTAATTTGTGGTTAAAGGTTTGTTTTGCATTGGTTTTTTTACATCCAAAAATGCTGTACGTACAAACAATTCGTCTTAGATTTTTTTTTTCTTTTTTCTGAAAAGTTTCAGACTTTAATTTTTGTTTCTTATTCTTTTGTTGATTTGAAACTGTTTTTGCCGGATAACTGGCATTCTTGTAGTTGTAATGAAAGAGAAGAGAATGGAGACGACAGCGATTGGTGGGAGAAGATGTTGGTAAGTGGGTTTTGCCAGAAAATGGTGGTCAATTAAAATAGTTTTGGGTCTCAACTTTAACGATCCTCCGCGCAGTGCCATCAACTTAGTCAACCCATTTCCAACATCTGCGATTGGGATCTCGAGGGATGGGTTCTGGATCAACGATATTTCCAGTGCTACGCCTTTTTTTTTTCTCCAGTAAGCGAAATATTTTTTCCCAACCCGTCTCCGCCTATCAATCTTAGCGTCGCATCCGTTGTAGCAAAATTAACAAGGACCCAGTCGAGCGGTTTACTTCAGCTTGCATCGGCTACCAACATAAGCGTCAATCCGAGTGTCCTCTTCAACTATTTTAAAAATCCACAAAACCTGTCTCGGTGTTCCAATATGATCCGTTATATAGCAAATACGATAAGTACACCTTCTATGGAAGTATACAAGTTTCAGGGTCTGAATGGTGAAAAAAACTTCCTTTTCGTGGGCACCTCCTTGGCTGAAAATAAGTCACACAGTGGAACATTAGAAGCTTTTTGTCGCAAAACATTGAGAAGACTTTACCATTATCATGGAGGATGTACAAGGATAAAAGCGTTGTGAATTGTTGATGGATCCACATTTCCTACCTCACCGGAACTAACCCCCACGTCACCCTTATGACGTTAGGCCGGTACGTTTCCTAACACCATTTGCAATTTTCGTACAAGATCATAATAATGTCATCTTACACTAGTTCATGTACATTAACCGATTTTTCATAAAGGAAAGATTTTGACTACAACCTTGGTAGAACGAGTGGCTTACAACTCCCGATACAGTGTCTATCGACTGTCGCTAAAAATTGTCAATGGAGTTTTTGCAGACATCTTGGGCAATAATTCTTGATAATACTTTCTTATGTGAAATTATGGTTGCAAGAGAAATGTGAATGCTTATTATCATGTGATTTCTTGCAGGTATATTGGTTTCAAAATAAAGGAAGAGTGAGGCGCCTAGATTACGGAAGCAACAAAAAGAACTGTGGGAAATCCGTAGAAAAGCTAATGGTTTGAAGAATAAATAAACACGAATTTGTTACTTAAGAATGCTTTATTTATTGCATACGTGGATGTGTCTAAATGGTTCTCTCATAGTGTTACTGTTGAATGCTTTAATAATTAATCAATACTAGCCCAGAATGCAGAATCCCGTGCCAAGCACGAGACAATTTATTAACAATAATTTATCTTAATAGTTTTGAAATGCATAATAAAATATCTTGCACAATTTTATAATTTTATGGTTATTTTATCAAAGATAGTTACTTTAATTTTGGCTTGAACTTTCTTGTAATAAAATAAATTAACCTTTCTGGTCAAATATCAATAAGCAATGTCCTTGTGTATATATTTTAATTCAAAATTAAAAGCTTATTAAGTACACAAAAAAGAAAAAGTAAATTCTACTGAAAAAAATATGCAGAGAAAATCTTGAGATTAATTTACTATTGCATAAGCCATTATTATTATTTTCTACGTATCTTTAAAAAAAAAATTGTAACTTTGAATGGGTTGTCCATAACATTAGTTATATATCAGTTTAATTTTGATAGAGAAAATTTTGGTCCATATATTTGTTTATAGCATGTTCTAAAAGTTAATCAACACAACTAATAAAGTAAGGATGGTGTGACATTTTTAGAAGTAGAGAAAATAGTAATCAGTGCATGAATTAATTATATAAAGTTTAAAAAGTATAACCAATATGACTATATACGATAGCTCAAAAGCTCGTAGTAAGGAAATTGCTGAACAAAATTTAATCAACATTTCACAAAGTACACAATAAGCATGCTTACTAAGTAAGATTTATCTTTAAATATAACAAGGATTTCAATCCAAGTTTTAGTCTACATTCATCACACAATAATTAGTATCCTTTTAGATTTCATACGCAATTCTATTCAAAATTATAAAAGTTAACATAATTAAAACCATAAATCGTATATTGCTAATGCAGAATTTAGACTGCTTAATAGTTAATTACTCACAATAAAAATACCATAGAAAAAAATTAGTTCAAAACTTTTTGAACATAAAATTAGTTGAATTTAAGAAAAGCTTACATATTTAAGGTTTTAAATTTACACTATTTTTTAATGTATCTCATATAGAATCTGCATATTATGGTGTTTTTACATTTAACCAATGTGACTAAATAGGATACAGCAAAACTTTAGAGTAAGGAAATTATTGACCAAATTTTTTAATCAATATAGTTATAAAGTTAGATTCATATAATTTGAATTTAGAGAAAACTTAAGTATGAATTTGAAATAGAACCTAATTTTTCTTATTAAATCTCTTAAGTAATTTTTATAGGATAATATTTCATGTTAGAGAACTTTTTAGATATATAATATTCTAATAAAGTCATAATATATTACTATATTGGTTAGAAAATTTCAAATAGTTTGAATTGATTTTTGAATTGCATAAGGCTAATTATTTAAATGTCTACTATATTTGTTGATTTAATTAATTACAAAATTAAGGACCCCGTTCAAAATAATGTTTGGAGATCTTTAGTAATATTAATGTGTTTAACATTAGTTTTTATAACTCTTATTATATTAAAGTCACAATGCAATAAGGTGTCATGATTGCATTTCTCGCCTCAATTATTAATTATTATAACTCAGGATCCCGAGTCAAGCTCGAGTAAGTTAATAAAATATTTTAAAAAGTTACAAAAAGTGTATCAATGAATACCACATCTCAAGAAACAAAAAGAGATTTACATCTTATGCGAAAAAAATCTATTTATGCTAAAACTATAATTGCAGTTAGTAAGAAATTTTTAATACTTTATTTATAACAGTTTCAAGTAACTTGTCAAGACTATATTATTATTAAATCTTTTAGTGGCCCAATTTGATTCATTTAAAAACCAAGTCTATTAGCTTAAAAAGTTAGGTTAAGAGTACTCTGCAAAATTATTTAGACATAAAAATTAGGATTCTATCAAAATTTAAATTAATTATTAGATCACGTTTTTATTTTATACTCCCCCCTTCCCTAAAAAAACTGATCATTTTTCCTTTTTAGGCCGTCCCATAAAAATTGATCACTTCTAAATTAGGAAAGATTCTATAGGTATTTTTACATATTTATCTTTTTTATACTTTTTTATTCTATTTCTCTCACCACATTTAATTTTCTACCAACTCATTTTCTATCTCCTGACCCATCACTTTACACTTTTTTATTTTATTTCTATATCCACATTTAACACCCTACCAACCAATTTTCTCTCTCATGGCCCACCCTCTTCCCCCTCTCTCTCTAAAGAGTAAAATGGGAAAGACACACAATTTATAAACTAAATTCTTAATATACGTGTAAAGTCAAATGGATCACTCTTTTAGGGACGGAGAGAGTATCTCATAAGTTATTTTTTGGGTCTATGAATTTTAATTTTCATATTAGAAAACACTTTCAAGAACATAATTGTCAAAACAAAGTCTTAATAGATTAGTATATTGATTAGATAGAGTTTAAGAAGGATTAGAATTGATTTTTAAATTAAATTTTTTCTTCTAAATCGAAAGTATTATTTTCGTTTTTTTTATATATGAGTTTTAATATTCATATTAAAGAGTAGTTTTGAAAATACAATAGTGAATATTAAGTCCTAATAAATTAGTATAATGATAAGGTTGAGTTTGAATATGAGAATGATTAGAATTAGTTTTTGAATATTAAGGACATAATTGTCAAAAAAAAAAGTCTTAATAGATTAGTATATTGATTAGGATGAATTTTAGAAAGATTAGAGTTAGTTTTTAAATTAAATAAGACTTACTAAAATAAAAGATAATTAATCTGGTGCGTGTGATATAAAGAAGCGATATAAAGAAGCGATGATGTGTCGTACAAAGAAGTTATCAATATCTTTCTCGCTTCGCTTATTATATATTATATAGATAGTTCAACAAATCTATATCTATACATATATAAAAGCACGGATGGGGTTATATGGCGAATTTTTTTTTTCCCCTTGAGATGCCCTTTTCTAATTGAAATCTTCATAAAAGTTTAAGAGTGACTAGGGGTGTATTGGACTTATAACTCTTCTTTTGCCATAAAATATCCTTTTGGATTAGAGTCTTAGTAAAAAAATATAAGGGTTTTATTAGATTTAAGGGTTGTTTTGACTTTTTCCGTACAAAATTATACTTAAACTCATGCATGGTCTCAAAACCCTACCTCCATTCTACCTCATTCACGTTACCCTAGAGCCACCGGCCTCTACAATCATGTTAGCCCAATATTCATCAAGTTCTTAGGACAAAGCTAGAAGGAGAGTGGTAATGTCTTATTAATATTATCGATCATGCTTCTTGTGTATGTTTTTTTTTTTTTCGATTTCATTGTGGTGTTTTACTTCTTGAGAAGCTTTATTCTTGACTTTTCTTTTAAGTTTTTCTACCTATCATAAGGACCTTGATGCGTGTTTTAGATAAGTGGGTAGGTATTAGTAGAACTGTTAACTCATGATGTATGTATTAGGTGTAAAAAACAAACCAATCAAATATGCCATCATCAACAGATCGCTTGTGCCTAACCAGCACAAAACTAAAGCCCGAGGGGCTGTTAGGCCATTCTTCAGCGTCAAGATCTATAACTCCACGGAGGAACGGCTAATGTATGAACCGCCCCTAAAAATTCGTCGGGCCGCTGTGGGTGGAAATTCCCTAAGTTCCTTTCAAATGAAATACATATTTACTGATAGAAAGGATCATCCTTGTCAAGACTTAATTAGCTTTAGTTTTTATGACTTTCCCATTCTAAAGCCATAGAGGAAGAGCCGCCTTTTATGGTAGTCAGGCAGTGCACAGCTTCTCATTTATCAGGATAGGGCTGCACAGAGATACAATGGATAGATGAAGGTCCCTTAAGTACCGACTAAAAGCGAGCACCAACGTCCAAAAATGTTGGAAATTTTGCACGCAAAGACCTTTTTCGCGGTCTTTACAGAATGATAAGTCCAAAATTACTTGCAAAGATGTTACAGAAGTAGCAAAATCTAGCTGCCATGCATACAAAGGAGAATGAGAATTTCACTGCCAAGAAACAATGGAGATGTAGAGGTAGACAGTTTTGGTATCTGGTTGGTTGGTTGATGACTCTGTATAAGGAACTAATCGTCGAGTACCTGCATAACTTTCTGCGATAAGACTAAGTTTCCGCAACTGCCTACGGCTACAATCTATTTTTTTGTAGCTTACAGCCTTCACCAAAATCAGGATGAGATTGAGTGACAGAGATGCATAAAAAATATGAACAGTCCACTTATGGATTCTGAATGATAATCATAAAACCTTGAAAGATATTCAGAATCACCAAGAGCACTATGGCATATTTCCGTTCATTGCCTGTACGTAATTACCTAATTCCAAGCAAGGTTAGGGATGCCTCATGTCAGCTCTTCTTATTGATTCTTTTAAGTGAAAACCATTCCAGCCCCACTATTGAACCTACATAAAACGCCTTGTAGAAGATGGTTTAGACATGAAATAATGGCTTGGACACTGCTCCAAGGCCCTCTTGCTCTTCAAGCTCTTCTTTTGGATTTAGTTTGTAGTTATACTCTCTTTGTCGCAACTAGAAGAGCACTTATAAAAATTATTCGGTCGGCTTAATGATGGATACGCAAAAAGGATGGCCAGTACAATGAAGAATACAACAATCTGCATTAGGAGAGTAATCATGTAAGAACATGCATCCAGGAGGATCCAAGGAGTTCTTATACGTACTATGGGTGTGATTTTTTGACGTTTAATCCGTGTTTCTTAGCTGTTGGTGCATTGGCTATTGTTTTGTGGAAATCTTATTTCCAAAATGGTTTTCCATCATAATACTTTGAGGGTGCTCATTGTGTATTCAAGTGCTGGTAATATGGTATGCGCTTACGGAAGGAGACACCACACCTCTTTCTTTTAATATTTTCTTCTTGCTTGTATATTTGGTTTGACAATAGTTTGAGTTCGATTCTTCTTACTTGTATATTTGGTCATCCCTATATATGTGCACTAGGTGGAGATACGCCTGAATTTATTTCTCATTATTTTGTCTATATATCCATGTACAATTAGAAGCTTGCATTTGAGAGAAAGTGTTGAAAAATTATAATATCGTTGAGTCTATTCTCTAAAAGCTTGTCTATTAAAATGCAATCGGAGGCTCAAACACGAAGAAACGTGTTAAATCATAATAATATGACTGAGCACATTCTTCGAAAGCTTAAGTTTTAAAAAAATTACAATGACTAAGAGCTGTTAGAACGGGAGATACTACCATTGTTGTGCCCTGTTAAGAGATACGTTAGTGTCCGATTCTAGAAACTTTTGCAAGGATGAAAGCCAATGAATAGAACAGTGGCATGTTAATGTGTGGGACCTTCTCATAAGATATCAAGCTTCTTTCCTTAAAATGCCCTTATTGGAATGTGTGTGTGTGTTTTAATAGAGTTAAGGATTGTTTTGACTTTTACTAAAGAAAAAAAAAAAATCACATTACCATGATGCTAGGGTTATTGAGTGCGGCTTTTCTCAATTGCAAAAAGCTTCCTAAGTCCTATTATGAGGCTAAAAACATGTTGCGGGGACTAGGATTGTCATATACAAGGATCCACGCGTGTAAATATGATTGTGTTCTGTTTTGGAAGGATAACGCTGACAAAGATAAGTGCCCAAAATGTGGGGAATCTAGATGGCAAGCTGACAATGGTAAGGGCAAGAAAGTTCCCCACAAAATTCTTCACCATTTTCCAATTAAACCTAGGCTCCAAAGATTCTACATGTCTAAGGAAATAGCTGCTAACATGAACTGGCATAAAGATAAACGGCTAGATAATGGGAAAGTCTTAAGGCACCCAGCCGATGGCATAACATGGAAGGAATTTGACAATGAGCATGAGTTGTTCGCACAAGAGGCTCAAAATATTAGGCTTGGACTAGCAACTGATGGTTTTAATCCATTTGGTAACATGAGTACATGTTATAGCATGTGGCCGGTAATTATGATACCATACAATCTGCTCCCTTGGATGCTCATGAAGGAGCAATACATGATGATGTCGTTACTTATTCGTGGTCCTAAGGCGTCAAGGAAAGACTTTGATGTCTACATGCAGCCACTTATAAAGTACTACCCTATAGGGTAGTACTTTACCCTAAATTAGAGTGAATATTTTGCTAGAAACTCAATTCCCTTTAAATTTGTATTTCGTATTGGTATGTTGATACGTGTGCCACATAATTGAATTATTGAATATGTATATAATAAGTTTCAACTCAACATACAGACATATTGAAGCTATGAACTGAAATTTATTTTTAGATTTTAAATGCAGACATATATTGGTGTAAGGAGGCTATCATTAAACTCGAGTTTTCTATAATTTTCTAAAAGCATCTCTAATCATGACTTTTAAGAATCGCTAGATCAAACAATTCTCATGGAAATAAATAATCCCAAGTTTGTACTAGAATTATTAAAATAACCTTAATTGTATGATAACATGTTCTTCATATGGTTATTATCTTTGTTTGTTACAAAGTGTAAATAGTACCATATATTTATAAAATAACATGTTTTTCATATGATTATTGTCTTTGTATACTCCACTCTTATGGGTGATAGGATTAGTTGTAACCCAATTGATAAAGGCACCAATTTATTTGAGTTTGAATGATTATTGTTTTTTCTCCCACCTTGAAAGCTCTCAAGTTTGCTAGCGGGTTAAATGGCTAAACATTTTTTTTTCTTAAGATATCATTTTTAAATTTAAAAGCTTTCTAAAAATTAATGGTGTTATTGAGTTTTAAAAGCGTGAGGCCTAAGTACAACATTTTTTGCTAGATTTGGACATTTTGTTCTTAAAGAGGTCAAAAGTTCACTAATATATTATTTACTGATAAAAGAATATGAATTGAACCAAAAATTGGGTGATGATCTAGCCCACCATACAAAAATGTTCTGAAGGGGTTAAATAACTAAACATTTTTTTTAATTTAGATTACCCTTTAAAGTTAAAAGGTCTACAAAAATTCTAATAAGACTTTATCATTATCAAAAGGAAATAAGATGGAGGTGCTTTGACCCCCAACTTTGCTACAAGAAATGACCATCACTCTACATAAAGAGATAGATCATAGATGTTAGTTGTTAGTTGTAGCTCTCTTCTAGATGTATTCTTGAGGCGTATTTTGTCCTGTGTGTTTAAGTATCAAACGGATAGAAACGCGTTCAGTATTTTGAATAGCAGCTGTTATTTCAGTGGCATTGTTATTGATGGCATTTGATTAATTGGCAGGAAAATGGTGTTGTTGAAAATCAGTCCTCCCCTTTAAATGATGGTTCCCATGCTTTGGACCAGTTGAGAAAAGAGAAATGTGAGTTAAACGAAAGGTGGTTACTTCCTCCTTCAAACTTGAGTTTTGTATGCTTGCGTGCTTTTTAATTACCTCTTCAATAGAATATTTTATTCTGATTGGAGATTAAAGAAAAAAGAGGAGACTATTTTAGGTGATTTGCTCCATGATTTGCAGAGCAAAAGAGAGAGATGCAAATCACTTGAAGCACGGGTAAGTGTTGCCAGACGGTTGCCTCTAATACAAGAAATGGTTGTGTAATAATCAGAAAATAGTTTACATCATGATACAAATCTAATTTGCAGAGTATAAACTGTCACCACTTGCCATGAACAGAACTAATAATTCTTATGGCCTTATGTGTGGAATAAGTGTAGCGAATATCAGCATCTTATTGCAACAGGTCTTCTTTGTCAAGCCTCAAGTCAATCAACTGTGATTGTGATGTGCTGAATTTCTGCATAGTTCATCCTTCCCCTTCCCTATACACCACCCTTTGAACCCCCTCCCCCACCAAAAAGTAAAAAAGATAATTATTTAGGTAAATAAAGAAATAAATGTAAAAAAAAAGGCAGCATCTTAATTTGCAAGTCCAAGACGACCATGAGGTAGCTAGATGTCAGGTCATAGTTTTCTGAAATTCGTATGGCGATCTGTGACTTATGGTACTCTTCGGAGGAAAAATATGTTGAGTTTAGCTAGTAGCAGTGGCAACTTGTCATGCATTTGCTCCAACTCTTTGCCAGCTTTTTGTGCAGCTCCAAATTGCAAATTGCAGCGGAAAAGATTGAGGGACTTAACAAGGAACAAGAAACTTTAATTGATATATATTCTCAGAGGAGAGGGCACGTCGAGACGTTGAGGAGGAGAATCTAAGAAAGAAGTTGAAGGCTTATACACCTTTTTCCACGTTTCCGTAGGATGCCACAAATACCATCCAAGGCTTGGTCGAGAAGGCGAGGCTGTTGGAGAAGATGAAGTCTCCTGCCTGCAAACCGGTCATCAAAGTAGCGTAGAGAGTAAACATAGGAGTGCCGCTTGCTTTAGATTGTAAGTTATGTGGTTTAGGCTTAAGTGGGTATAGTTGTCATGAGTTCTGAGATATGAGCTGTTAGAAATGGTCAATGTAGTAGAGCATCATTCTTTCCTATGGTTTATTGTCAGCTGGTTCCATCGATTTCCGCTACTGATTCCTCGGTGTAATTATGTATAGAAGAGGTAGTAGAAGCATGACGTTCTAATATCTGTATTGGTCCTGGCGGTGGCCAAATTTTGTACGAGAATGATGCACTTTTGCGGTATATGTGTTTAAGTACTGTTGAGCTCGATGTCATTTGTTGGTGGAATTTTCTAGATGACACCTTATTTACACTTGGGTTAAACAAAATGAGTGAATTAGGTCTGAGTAATATTGTGCTCAATGAGCATATGGTTTTAGCCGTAATGTCACATTCTACTTACTCACAGAAATCGAATCGAAAGACTATTACCGATAATTAGTTTATAAGGAGAAATCGATCGTCGTCTTTGTGATTCATCTTTAGTGCAATTTGCCCTCCCATTTACATTTACCTGTGGTGCCCCTTTGCAGCTAACTGACAGTTAATTGTGTATTTTGCTGGTTAAGTTCACTCTGAACTGGATTGTTAATGTGAGTGCATTTTGCTGGTTAAGTTCATTCTAAACGGCACTATATATGTGAGATGAACTTGCTCTTTAAGTTCACTCTAAATTGTACTATTTATGTGAGATGAGCAATCTCTGAGACTGAGACGAAAGCAGAGCTGAGGGTGGTTCATAACACTAGAGAAGAGAATCTGAACAAATGGACACTGCACTAAGAAGAGTCATTTTACCAGATCGTTTGCGCTATTGAAAGGCTCTTAGCTGCTTATGCAGGATTAGAAAAATGTTTTCTATTCCTTCGATGTCGTACGCTTGCATTGGTTTTCGATGTCTTCTCACGTTTTCGACGAAGCCTTCTATTACAAGTATTTTAATAATATTTTCAATTATATTAATAGATGCCGGTTGAACTACAAATTTTCGTGTAGAGGTTATCAGGCAACGAGAATCTACTTCACTAGGAATGCTCTCCTATTCTCACTTTAACAACTACCCAATGTTGAGGGGATCCTTCTCCCGAACCTCTAGGCCTTACTATAATCGGTTTGTCTGAAAATATATTTACTCATATTTTTCCACAACAACATGCATTTTTGTGAGCAGTGGGTTGGCTTACAATGTGTTTGGAAGTTCTCAACCTAACGAGTATTTCTGCGAGAAAAGAATGAAGTGATAGTGAAGATAGAAAAAGTTGGCAATAAACAAATTTGGTGCCATTGGATGCGAAACTGTATTCTGTAGTGAGAGTAATTTTATCATTTTTGATGAGAATAGATTTTGTTTCTTTTTGGTTACATAATAAATTTATAGATAATGAAAGTGAATAGGCCACTATCTGAAAAAATCAAGAGAGACTTTAGTACTTTTTACAACCAGATTGAAATAGGCATATGAGAGATAGTTAGATATCAATGGTGTCCGATGTGTGTAAATATATTTTTATTTGTTTGTAAACTAATTGCATTTGTTACACTGCGCCCGTAATTGCTTCTCCAACGACGCTGTCAACTTTTTATCGTGTCTAAAATAACAGACATGATGTTGAACTTTAAGTCACCAAATCCTCTAAACTCCGTTTTTCACTTTGCGCTCTTACATTTTTTTTTTAAATATTCATTGAATATGTCACTCTCACATACTCGCTTTCACTATTTGTTTTCGCTCTTACTCGATCACTGATGACTTAATTATAACTGATATCGGTTGTCAATAGTTTATATATTTTTTAAATTAAAATGGACAACTGCTCCAGCCCCCACAAAATTATGACGTGGCACGGCCTGAGTGGCTACTCCAAAATTGACCTTGCGCATCACACCCAGGAAATTCTCACCCACTCTGGTTTTACCAATGGGATATGTCTCTTCTCTTCAACGCAGTACCCTTTTCTATGGCGAACTTGACCCATCAATTTACGTTAGGAAACTAGAGGATCCTGGTTCTTGCAGACTATATAGTCGGCTACTATTCATGGTTATCTTGATTAGTGATGCTTAAAACACCGGTGAGTATTTGCGACTGGGCAGGGCTTATTTAGCCAATTGAAGAGACTTAATTTCAGACAAGATTATGGAATATTTTTTTTTGTGGGTAAAGTGTCCTTTTATTGCCAAAATGTATTACAAACTACTTACATCACGTGTATACAACTTGTGTATTTACAAATCCTTATTTTCCTGTTGTACTATTGAAGTACTAAAGCATCAATGTTCCACATTTCACAGATCTGTCTAGTGGTTATGGAATTCTTCAATTTCCTCCAGCTTAGCACCCTGTATTTCATCCAAGCTTCAATCTCTTTAACTACCTCATGTGTGGTACCTTGTTGTTGAGCAAAAATATTTTTATTTCTTGCCTCCCATAAGCAATAAACTGTAACTGCCACAGCTAATTTGCTTAGTCTGCTTCTAGGGCTCTTCCCCCTGAAATTTTGGCTTGCATACTGGAGAAATTCTTGCCGTCTATTGAAAGTCTCACTGATGTGTAGCTTCCCCAGTACATGAGTCCATGTATCTTTAGCAAATTTGCATCCCATGAAAATATGGTCCAGGTTTTCCTGTTTTTGTCTACAAAGAACACAACCATCCTCAATTATGACATTCTAGGCCTTCAATCTATCTTTTGTTCTCAGTCTTTTCTTACACACCAGCCATAGTATAAATGCACATTTGGGGATATGCCCTTTAAACCAGACAAGTTTCTGCCATGTTACAGTATGTCCTCTTTTCCTTATGACAGTCCATGCTGAGTGGATAGTAAATTTTCCATTTGGTGGACACCAAATAAGCTGGTCTTCTGTGCCAGCATCAGGTACTGGTAGGTTGGAAAGCTTAAGGATAAGCTCTCTAAGCTCCTGTGATCTTGGAGGTGGTAACTTAACTTCCATCCTTCCTGTGTTAGTATGCAGCTTACTTTTTCCTCCAAATGGCTTCCAGCATTATAGGTCCCTCTGGCATCCAGTTATCCAACCATAACCAAGTTGATCTTCCATTACCAGTCTTGTATTTGATGAAATTTTGTAGAACTCCTCTCAACTTGAGGATTTTGAGCCGGGTCCAAGAACTATCAACGGGTGCAGCACTAGTCCAAAAGTGTTTCTATTTTAATATGTAGGTGTGACACCACTTCACCCATAAGCTATCTTTTTTGTTTGTTATATCCCATGTTTACTCATTGCTGCCTTGTTCCAGTCCTCTAAGCTTTTGATTCCCGGTCCACCTTCCTGTCTAGGCATGCACATATCTCTCCAAGGAAATTTGCCCCATAGCATGTGGACTATTTCCCATGCCAAATGAAGGATCTGATAAGTCCTTCTATCTGATGAATAATCTTCTTTGGTAGCACAAAGATAGAACACCAATATACTTGCATACTTTGTAAGACAAAAATAGAGAGTTGGACTCTACCTGCATAGGATAGACTTTTACTAGTCCAGCTTGTAATCTTCCTCATCACTTTGTCAACTAAAATCTGGCAATCAACAGCTCTGAGTTTTGTTGAGATTAGAGGAACTCCTAGGTATGTCACAGGTAGAGTGCCTAATGGCATGCTTAGTACCTCAGCTAATATTCCAGCATCTTTAGTGCTTACACCAGCTATGTATATAGAACTTTTCTGTAGATTAGGGATTACACCAGACATGTGCCCAAAATCTTGGATCGCTTCCTTAATAATATTTAAAGAATCTTGATCAGCATGTGCTAGTATGAACATGTCATCAGCAAAACAAACATGGCTGATATTTAGCATTTCACACTTAGGATGATATTTGACCCCATCTCTTCTAGTGTATTTGGTCAGCAAATTCGAGAAAGCCTCCATAGCCATAATAAAAAGATAGGGAGACAGGGGGTCACCCTGCCTCAGTCCCCTTTTATTTGGGAAGAACCCATCCATAGCACCATTGAGATTTATTGAAAACCTTGCAGTTGTTACGCAGTCCATCACCCATTCTATGTACTTCCTGGGCATTTCCAAGCTTTCAAGAACACATCTTAAAAAATGCCAGCTAACAGTGTCATATGCCTTTTGGATATCGATCTTCATAGCACATCTAGGTATACCCCCTGCCCCATGATACCCTCTAACAAGCTCTTCCATTAGCAGAATATTATCAGTATTGTGCCTTCCTTTGACAAATGCAGCTTCTTGTTTGCTTATACATAGGCATCACCCCCTCCAATCTATTGCATAGAATTTTTGCAATGCATTTGTAAATGAGGTTACAACATGCAATGGGTCTGAAGTCCTTCATTGAATAAGGACAAGAGGTTTTAGGTACCAAGAGAGATTGATGTATACAAGAATGTGCATAAAAGTCAACTTCCAGTCAGAGTTACATACATCTATACCTATACGGGGCCGGAAAATATAACATACCTGCAACATGCGGAATATGAGTGGTATCCTATAAAATGTCAATATTGCAAGATCTTTGGGCACACAAGTGAGAGCTGCCAAAGTACAAAGCAAGTTTGGAAGGTAAAAAGGCCAGATACTGGGAATAATGAGAAAACTACAAATCAAGGAAATGCTCATGTATGTCCTGAGCAGCCTAGACAAGGAAATGGAAATGATGAAATAAGAGCTGTAACTTCAGAAATTCAAGTTCAGAATAGCTTTCAGGAGCTACAAGAAGAAGGAAGTGAGGAATTGGAGGAACAGGTATTCAAGAGGCAGATGTTAGCCCCCAGCATATGGAAAAGGTAAAATTGCAGAGGACAAGGAAAAAGCAAGCAAAAGAAAGTAGCTCAGCAAGGAGAGGGAGTGGAACCAAATTTCGTACTGAGCTGGAATGTGAGGGGTTTTAATGACCCCACAAGGCAATATGACACATAATTTGATAAAGTCTCTAAAGGTATCAATTGTGGGACTGGTTGAAACAAGAGTGCGGAGTGAAAATGTGCAAAACATTACAAACAAATGGCTGAAATCAAGGCAGTTTGTGCATAATGTCAATCATAAAGGGGTATCTAGAATCTGGATTGGATGGAATCAAAATAAGGTGGAAATCAGTGTAGTAGACATGCACCCTCAAGTCATTACATGCCAAGTGAATATGAGAAATGGTCCACTGGACTGGTTTGTCTCTTGTGTGTATGGAAATAATAAAGGAATCAAAGGAAGAGAGCTTGGACTCAATTGGTGCAAACTGCTGCAGATATAGGATCTAAAACATGGATTGTGATGGGTGATTTTAATGTAGTCAGGTATGCAAATGAAAGAGAAGGAGGGCTTGGTATCAATCTAACTGATTCCAAGGAATTTAACAATTGCATAAATCAAATACAAATGGAAGATATGCCTGCTAAAGGCATTTTCTATACCTGGTGCAATAAAAGAGATGAAGGTGACATTATTCACAGCCGTATTAATAGAGCTCTACAAAACTCTGCCTGGATGGACCGATGGAGTCTTTTCCTAACTCTGAGGTAGAAGTGTCTGCTTCTGGGCTATCAGATCATGCCCAGCTATAAATCTATATATCCTTTCAGCAATATGAACAAAGTAATAAATAGAAAACAACCATGTTCTTTGTTTTCTTTTCTTAATGAAGAAACTAATTAGTAACTAGAAAATAAACGGAGAACTACAACTAAAGTAAAAACCCAAAACAGACCAACTAAAACAGTGAAGACAATAACTAAAACTAAGATAAGAACAACAAAATTACAAAAACACTATTGATGAGTCATTAACCCAACTCCCAGCCACCTGGTACCATCACGGACACATGCCCTCAAATCCGGGGCTTTACGCCGATACCGGAAACACCACTGACGCCGGCCATTCCATCGCTACAGAGTCCCAGAGGCCAGATTCACCCACGAAAAATCAGATTATCAACTTTCATCAGCCGAGACCTGCACAACCAAGACTTCGCCGGACAAGACCCCATCGCCGGCAGGCCAAACACCATCGGAAAAACCAACCGAGGACCCTGCGAACCGATTACAGCCACCGACAACCGCCATAACGCGAACAGGTAGCTCCGCAACTCTTCGCGAGCACCTCGAGGACTCCGAAAACATACGCCCCAACCAAACACCAACCCATCATCGACGCCGGAAACACAAAACTACACCAGAGCACACCGTTCTTCATATCCGCCTTAATCTCATCAAACTTGTATGTATTGGGAGTCTTATCAAATTTGTACGTATTGGGATGCAGGTCAAGCCTGCTGGCATACCTTGTCGCGGGCTCTTTGTCGTCCGATTCGCTCTCGGCTTCCCCCTTGATGACCAATGTGTTCTGCTCCATGTAGACCTTCACGTTCTCTTTGCCGACACCGGGCATGTCCCTGTTAATGTGAAGAGCCTACTCGTCTTCCCTCACGTCCCTAACTCAAATGAACCTAGGCTATACTACCACGTCACCACCCACTGGGAAAGCCGGCGGTGGTGACAGAACCAGAATTTGGGAGATGGAGATTGGAGAGGGATGGCACAGGTTGAGAATTGAGATCTAGGGTTTGCCAGAAAAGAAAGAACATATATATATATATATATATATATATATATATATATGGTATATGATGGACGGCTAAGATCAACTAAAGTATTAGGTGACGGCTAAGATCAACTAAATTATTAGGGTTAGTGTACTGGGGCAGGGCGGATTGGTGTGAATACCATACCCGACCCTAACCCGATGCGGGTTTTTTCAAAAAATACCATACCCGCCCCATGACTTGGTCAAAGTCAAAAAAACCCGCTTCTACCGGGACGGGGCCGAGATCCGCGGGTTTGGATTTTTTTGCCATCCCTACAAACCGGAGCCATCTTGGGTCAGATCTATAGTAGATTAAGGTTTTGACGGTAAGGATGATCTTCAAACTACGGATGGGGGGGCCCAAATGGAGGCAGTGGCTGTGGTGGTGGCGGTGGTGGTCGACCTGATGGCTGTAGCAGTGCGGCGGGGCTGTGGTGATGGATGTTGATATCCTGGTCTGCGGAGGGGCCGTATTGGCGTTCAAAGTGGTATTGGTGGTTGTTGCCAACGCGATGTCGGATGGCCGTAGCAGTGCGGCAGGTCTTCCAATAAAATTCAAAATATAAAGAAATACGAATATATATCACTAGTCATATTAGACTATTATGTGTGACGTGTGGCAGCCGCTAGCTAAATGGCGACTTGTTTTGTCTCGATTATTTTGCTCCACTTCATTATTGCTGAATTATTAACAAGAAAGTAACTCTTGAAGCTCAACCTAGGACTTATTCTATCTTAATTTGTTGAGATATGATAAAACGAGGCACACAATTTCCTTTCACAATTGTACATAAAGTTCGCTTGCTCGTCTGGCCAGGCAAACAAAAGGTCAATTCATAAAGTTGCAGACAAAAATTCAAGGCATGAAACTCCTAGCTGCAGACGTAAACTCAAGGCACCTCTGCTGCCAATCCTGCTATAACCGATAAATTTGACATAGACTTGGCACAACCTACCCATGAGATTCCACCACCACCTCCTAAGAAAACAAGCCAACCAAAAGAGTTGGCCCTTGAAGTGCAAGCCAGATAGGCTAGGCAGAAGAAAAAAGAAGCCAAATGGGAGTAGCAACTTGGGAAAGACAGAGAACTTCACTCCCCAATATGGAGGATCACCCTTGAGTAGTCCGTTTTTCACAAGAAGAAGACAGAGCGGAAGTGAGCTAGCCCTGGGAAGGCCTTGAAGCCCGTGTCTGCCTTGGTTTGTGCTCAGAACATGGCCCAAGAAGTTGCATAAGTACGGATAGTAGGTCTACATAACTCAGTTGAATTTCAAAAGTGGAAAGTAACAAACTTCCTTGAAGGCAATGGTTGCGGTATGAGTTAAAATATCAATGTTGCTGATAATTATCATTGAAGGTGAAGAAAAAGGCTGAGGATGCAACCGCTAGTTAACCGCTGAGGAGGTGGAGATGACGTAGCTAAGGGTGAAGGCGCAGAAGCAGAGAGCTTCATTCCTTTATTGGAATTCTTCAGAGTTTGGCTAGCAACAAAAGAAATAATACAGACTTGCTTTAGTCCAAGGGTGGTCACAAATGCTCCTAGAGGAATACGACACTTCTCAAGATTCTATAAGAGGGATGCCCTTGCACTTCTTGATTTTGGGCCACTGATAATGGTCGCTAGTATGATAACTCTACCTTTAGCACTTTTTTCTCTAGCTTATCTTTTGAGCATCGATTTACTTCGTGGCACATCACAATCAAACAGAAAAATTATCGTTACAAACTGCACTTTTCTTCAAGGCATTAAAAAGAGCTTGATTTATCACTTGACCGGTTACAATAAGGTGGATCTCAAAGCTAATGTTGACTTGTTAGAGGAAATATGCAATCAAGCCCTTATTCGCCTTGCCTCTTACAAGCAGAAGGTTGCTCGTTATCAAGTTGGTAGTGAATTTCACTCTTTGGGTAGCCTCAAGGTTATGCCCACAAGCTTCTCGAGTTGGTGTTCTTCCAATTGGCCTATATTGCGGTCCTTCAAAACCTCGTGCAAGGTTTTAAAATGGAGGCATCTGCCTCCAAGGCTGTTGTGGGGAAGCTTTCACCTAACTGGGAAGGACCATATATGGCGATCAAGTTAGGAGGACCTCAGGCTTAGCATTTGGAGACATTCGATGGGAAACCTATCACCCGTACTTGGAATGCTACCAATCTCTGACGATGTTATCCTTGATCACTTGGTGATTGATAAAGACAGGTGTTTTAATGTGGGGCATGCTCATCTTCCTTCGTTTGCCTAGTGTTTGTCTCTTTTAAAGTTGGTGTCTTTGTTTAGCCCAGGCTATATTCCTTTGTTCAATTCAAGTGTCTCTTATGAGAATTTTAGAGTTACAAACCCTTTTTGGTTAACTTCAACTTTTCCTTTTTAAAACAATGTACTGCTCCAAGAGTTTTAGATGTTTGAATAAAGTTACAATTTTAAACAAAGGATGCAAAATGTTCATTTCATTTCGAATCACAATTTACATCCAGCGCTTCATGGTCAAATCCAAGTCTATACCTAAGCTACTCCTTGCTGACCGTCAGAACTAGCCCGGCATGCTCATTGATTTCCTCTGCATGCCTTGAGTGGGAGACGACTCCGTAACCCCACATGGCGAGGTGAAAAAGATCTTCTTCCTAAACTTAGGCTCCGTTGAACCTCCTTGTGCAGCTTATGTGTCTCCTCCTCAGCCACCATATTAGCTACTAAGGAATACTGCAATGTTTTCAGTTCCAGACCAGGGTGCGCCTTGGTAATTTCGTCGTGAGGTTGCCCACTTTCTTCTCGGCCTCCTCCGGGTGGTTCTCTGCCATAATGACCTTCTATCGCTCTTTGTCAAGCAACTCATAGCTGTGACAATCTTCTTTGCCCCAATCTGGACTTACACCACAACACTCAAAAGAACTCTAGAAAAAAATATAAGGCAAGGAAAATAGGTCTTACGATGATCGTGTTTTGAACCATGGCTTTGTAGCTGAGAGGTGCTTCATCTCCTTTAACAACGGTTGTTCGACTCGACCATTCGCACCTCGTCTTGACGCTCTCGAAGATGGGCCCATCCATCTTCACACTCCGATACGGGTAATGAGGAGTTGCGCACTTGCTTGCACTGGTGGCAGGGCTTAGTCGAGCAGACGCCTTCCTTTTTTTGCCCCTCACCACTCTTGCATTGGCGAGTACGCTAAGGATTGCCTTCTCAGCCCTCGACTTCTTGGGTATTTGTTGACGATGGTCGCTCTCCTGTGCGTCCAAGTTAACGTCTTCGACTTAGTAGTCACCAACGTTGATAAATGAATTAATGGAATTTCCGGTTGGGGATGGGACGATATCTCCAAAGATAAAAGTTCCCTGGGAACATTGCTTAGACTAGGTCCAATCGAGGCCATTTTATCAACAAAGACAAGATTAACAGTTATATCAAGCAAGTGAATATCTTATTTAGAAAATTGTTCAAGTGTCTACCAGGGTCATGCTCGTCATCTTCTTCTTCCGATCCTTCAAGGTCAACAGTAAGGCCATGCTCTTTTAGCTGGTCATTTGGCAAGGGGATATTTGGAGCTAACAGGCTCGGCCTCCTTCACCAGGGCAATGTATTGAAGGCCAGTCTCCCTGAGATCGTTGTCCTTTAGAAAAATTACAATCCCCAATTTGGTAATACATTTCCAGTTCTTAGTGACATTTCACTTCACGCCCTCTACAAGTTTGGCTTTTGCACTAAATCCGTGACTAAGAAAATACAAATCTACCTGCTTAATGGTCGAGCATACGGTACAAAAGTACCTTAATGCTTTAATCCTTGGCTCCAAATTAAGACGATGAATCTGATAGACAAAGAGAAAAATGAATCTCCAAGCATAGGGAGAAAACTGGACAGAGGCAAATTCATAACCCATAAGCAATTGACCGAAGAGAGGGTGGATGACCACTCTAAAGCTGTTATAAAACATGTATGCATACACGGTTATCTGGTCTAACGTGCTAAGGCTAGCTGCTTCACCCTCAGAAGGCAACCTATTTTCAATGTACTTAAGGATGTTATAACATTCCCCAAGGATCTTGAGGTCATAATTACTATATGGCTTCTCACCTCGTGAACGTCAAAGGGTGTGTTCTAGCTCCTCAGAATCTTCTAGGACGCCATCTACGACCTTAGCGTGAGCACGATGAGAGCAAATAAAGGGTACTTAGGATACCTCTTTGTCTAGTACTAATATAGAAACCCCATTTTTATAGTTATTATTAATTATATAAATACTGAGCTTTATTACTAATTAAAGCATATTATTAAGTTTAGGCTTTGTAATATAACTTAATTAATTAATTTGATCCAATCTAGTCCAATTGTCAAGGTCATATGTCTAATTGTCAAGTCCATTAGTTTAATCCAGTCTAGTAGTCCATCAGTTTAGCAGTCCAGTCTAATGGCCCGGTCAGTAATTGGGATCAGTCCAGTTTATTTGTGTCAGTCCAATCCAAATGCTTAGATATTTATTCTATTTTGTTTAGATAATTTAGGGAATTGTTTTGGGAATTATCCGTGATGCAAGGGATTAAATCCTTGATTTATGTGGTTTAGGAAAATAAATCCTTAATCCGGTAATTCTCATATGCAAAATCAAATATAATTACTGAAATCAAGTTGAGATAATTCCTCGAAATTCATAAAAAATTGTTATAAATTTATGGGATGAACCGGCCGGTTTTACAAACTAGTCAGTTCGTTTACTTTTGTTAATATACGATTTTTTTATCAAATATCCTGACTTATCTCCACCTTATAGATTGGCATAGCTGATCTTATCGTTTCTGGCACCCTAAAGCTCGATAAATAGGTCCCTTGGCCTTCATTTTCAGATGTCTTATTCTCCGTAGAGCTATTATAATATTTCTTTGTGAAGTGGTATATCAATTCTCCCGAGAATTTAGCCCTTCATATTCACTTTATAAGTTATTCAGTCTCTTGCATCGTGAATGTCGTTGTAGTTCTGACTTGCTTCACAATTTTGGTCCAAAGAAGTGACAAAATCAGGTTCAACCTTGTAAGGAAATATCTGCAACGCGGCACAGAACACCTCTGAGGAAAAGCCACTAATCAATTTACATTTTCTTTTATCCACATGAACAAATTCCGTAAAGTCATCTTTTATGGGAACGCAGCCTTCCACTTCACGGGAATAACCCTGCCGGTAGCCTTCTCCGACTTTATCCAGCAGGAAAGTTTATCACTACAAGAAAAAAGGCTTTTAGCGACGGGGAAATCCTTCGCTAAAAGCCTTTATTCCGTCGCTAAAACAATTAGCGACGGATTCACCGTCGCTAAAAGTCACTCGTATAAAAGCCCGTCAGTAATAGTTTAGCGACGGAATTTTGAACTCCGTCGTTAAATATGTAATTTTTTGCGACGGATTTATTTTTAATTAGCGACGGATATTCCGTCGCTAATTATATTTTTAGTATTTTAATTTATTTACTTTTTTATAAAATTAGCGACGGAATAATTTTTACCGACGGACTATTCCGTCGCTAAAAATCTCATTTAGCGACGGATTTAATCCGTCATCAAAAATCAATTTTTTTGAAATTTTTTTATTTTTCAATTACCCAGACCTGTAATACAATTTTCATTTCTCAACAACAACGCGCAATAATCAATACCTAAATATATATATATATATATATATAATCAATTTTAAAAAATATTTCAATATAAAAAAGACTCATATGTACAAGCCGGAAACTGAATATAGCCGGTTAGGAGAGGGGAGAAGAGTACAAGCCGGGAGCAGTGGGCGGGGGGGGGGGGGAAGCTAGGAACGGGCACGGGAAAGGGCTCATCAGGGGTCGCCGAGTCCCAGATCTGGATCCTGCTGATTCGGGGCCGACTTGGCATGTCCAGCAGTGCCTTGCTCCCTGATCATCCTCACCACCACTGTAGCAATGCGCTGGATCTCCTCGTCATCCAACTGATGCTGAGGAGCCGGTGTCTGTGGAGGGGCAGCAGGGGGTGAGGACGCTCCTATCACGGCACGAGCAGTCGTGCTAGGCAGGCCGCGTACGCGGCCTTTCGGCCGATTCACGACCTCCGGCGTATCCAGCCATCGCTTCAACCCCCCCCCCCCCAGTACTCGCAGCTTAACTAGTGGACGCTGATGGCTGTCCGGACTGTTGCTCGGACCCCCTTAGCTGTTTCATACGAGGCATGCAAAAATAGTGGTTTAACGATATGTTAGGGCATTAATTAACGAAACGTACATTGAGGATAGAAAGACAAAATATTAACAACTTAAATAAATTGACTCACATCGATCCGCTGGGCAATATCTGAAATATAGTCGCCCGCCCGGTGCGCCTCGTCCTTTCCCTTCTTCCGCACGTGCGTCTGACATAGGTCAGAGCTATGACCTCATCCTCCTCCAGATCCGGGTGCTCGACCGCGTTCATGTGTCGGACGATGTCGTGTGGCACCGCCCCCCCCCCCCCCCGTGTGCGTCAGATCTTTGTTCTGTCTGTTCTCGGCCCCGCTCTTACTCTTGGCGTCCCAGCCTGGATCCGCAGCCCACCGGTCTATCATCTCCCCCCCCCCCCCAATACACGGTGAGATATCCAATGTGGGGGATATCTCGTCATCTCCGTCATCAGGGCACCCTCGGGCAGCAGCTTCTTTGCCCAGTCCCGTGTGTCGTGGAGCCATCGGTGGTAAATCTTGCCGATGTAGGCAAAGAAGGCCTGCTGCCCCAGTGCCTGCTGCTGAGGCGTGTCAAACGTAAACCCCTCCTGTAAGGCATTCAATAACACAAATTATGACCAGAAAACAAACTGTAATTAAACATTTACTAACGCTGAAAAAAATACTTCACCGTACCAGCCACTCCTCCCATAGGGCCTCCCTCGCAGCGGCATCCCAGTCCTTCTAGTACAGGCATGGCTCGAAGAATCAGCCCTTCACAAGAACGCCGATCTTCGTCCTCGCCAGATTCTCGAGGATCCTGCCAAAGAAGTAAATAAATAAATTAATACAGTTCAAATATAAATTAACACCCCAAAATTTTAAATTTAAGGCATGAGGTGATATTTTTAGTACTTACAGGCCCTCCTGCGTGAGCGTAACTCTCTGTTTACACTGGAAGTCGATGCGTACCCCGCGTGTCGGACCACGGCCTCGTCGAGATCCTACAAAATACAGACATTAATACAGTTCAAATATACTTTAAATATAAGGCTAGCGAAAATGTACTAAACACCGTTATAAACTATACCTGAGGTAGAACCCACGGAAGATGGATAATGCACGCGCATGTGGGATGAATCTGCGTCGGGCTGGGGCGACGGCTGGAGTTAGGGCTGGGGCCCCTTCTGCTGTCCGCGATCACTCTGTGCCTCGTCATCAGTAGGCAATGACGAGGTGGGACCCACCGGGGAGGAAGCAGCTCGGCGTCTAGCCCAACCACGAATAGCCCGTATCCTATCCATACCTGACTTCATATAGATTATATACAAAGACATTAACACGTGAAAAACAATAATTTAGGCATAAATCATCATCGGCACTATATATATCTATGTGAACGTATGTGCAAAAATAAATCAATAAACACCAAGTTCTAAAATGTTACTACATTTTTTTCGTGATGTTACAACATTACAAGTCAATCATTTTCAGTTTGCGAATCATCTTCATCACTTTCCTCGTCGCCCTCTTCTTCGTAGGACTCGTCGTCCTCTTCATGTTAGGGCTAATTAATGTTAATGAGGGCTAGTTTCGGATAATTATAGTTGATTAGGACTAATTAGGGTTATTTAGTCCTAATTAGGGTTTAATTGTGCCGAGTAGTGCTGATTAGTCCTAATTAGGGCTAATTAGGCTTAATTGGGTTATGTTAGGGCTAATTAATGTTAATGAGGGCTAGTTTCGGATAATTATAGTTGATTAGGGTTGATTAAGACTAATTAGGGTTATTTAGTCCTAATTAGGGTTTCATTGTGCCGAGTAGTGCTGATTAGTCCTAATTAGGGCTAATTAGGCTTGATTGGGTTATGTTACGGCTAATTAATGTTAATGGGGGTTAGTTTCGGATAATTATAGCTAATTAGGGTTGATTAGTCCTAATTAGGGTTTTAATGATGCCGAGTAGTGTTGATTAGTCCTAACTAGCGCTAATTAGGCTTAATTGGGTTATGTTAGTGCAAATTACGACTAATTAGGCTAACTATAATCAATATGCGCATAATTGGGTTCATTTGGGCTAATTTGGGGTAATTACAGCTAATTTGATTTTCATTAGGTTCTTAGGGTTAATTAAAACTAATTAGGCTCGTTAGACCTAAAAGTGGAATATTGATTTACTAAAATATTGTTAATCAGAACTAATTAGGGCTAATTATAGCCAGTGCTGGAACCACGATGAGATTTTAGGGGGTGCATGCTAAAAATGTCGCATTAACCTAACTAACCTAAATTTAATGCACATTCAACAATCTCAATTCTGACACCTCATATAGGGTGTCGATATTGTGTCCGATACGTGTCTGACGCCTCCGAACACGTGTCCGATGCCTCCGGACACGTGTCCGACGCTTCCAGACACGTGTCTGACGCCTCCTGACACGTGTCGGACGCCCACTGAACACGTGTCGGATGCCCACCAACACGCACCTCCAGACACATCGGCATACGTTAATTTGGTATGTGTCTGCGCTAACTAACAGGTATCTCAATCCAATTGGGTCTCATCCTCCGTCAACAATCTCAATTCTCAAATGCTCAATGCAATAAAAATTAACAAAAATCATACATTCAATCCAATTGGGTCCCATCATCCGTCAATAATCTCAATATCTCAAATGTTCCATGCACAATTAACAATCTAAAATCATCAATTAACAACCTAAAATCATCAATTAATAATCGCAATTACTTCAAATGCACAGCTAATAACCTAAAATTATCAATTAACAACCTAAAATTATCGATCAATAATCACAATTCTCAAATGCACAATTAACAACCTAAAATTATCAAACAAATTATCAATGTTCAAATGTAAAAAAATTGTTCAAAATACACATATCCGATGCGCTTGAATTATTTCAATTTAGGGTTCGATTGGATCAGGACATTCAATTTAGGGTCCAATTAGGGGATAAATTAGTTTAATTTAGGATTCGATTGGATTAGGGCATTCAATTTAGGATTTAATTATGGTTCAATTACTTCAATTTAGGGTTCTATTAGTTCAATTTAGGGTTCGGTTGAATTAGGGCATTAAATTTAGGGTTCAATTAAGGGGATAAATTAGTTTAATTTAGGGTTCGATTGGATTAGGGCATTCAATTTAGGGTTCAATTAGGGGTTCAATTAGTTTAATTTAGGGTTCAATTCGATTAGGGTATTCAATTTAGGGTTTAATTAGGATTCAATTACTTCAATTTAGGGTTCAATTATGGTTCAATTACTTCAATTTAGTGGTCGATTGAAGTGGGGCCCTATTCATTCATTCTAAAAAAAGAAAAAAAGTAAACGAACGATGTCATACACCATCTTAAGTAAAAAAAACTAAGTATGTTTGTTCACCTGAGACATATTTCTGCTCGGGAGCACTCTGCAACTAAAGTTTCTGTCACTAGGTTTTTTCATCGAGTGGTTTGGAATCGATTCTTTATCAATGGCCCACCCTTTCTTTGAACCTTGTCCTTGATATTTTAAATTGATTGGACTAAATATCAACAAGTATCCACGAATTTCGCATAAAAAAAATTAGACGCTCTTGTAACTGCAGTAAACAATGCCACAGACCCGCCTCATAACATCGAGTAAGAATCGCGAAAAAAACACAAGAGAACAGATGTACTACCAACATAAGCTAGAGGAGGTTTAGATGCACCTTGCAAGGTTTTTGAAAATGGGCAGCGCGGCAGTGGTGGCGGCGGTCCTTCGATTTTGAAGATGGGCGGCAGTGGCATCGTCGGTGGTGGTGGCAGGCTCTATTCCGTCGGGGGCTAGGTTGCCGGGGATGGCGACGGAGGGAATATCGCCGATGAGAGAGAGAGAGAGAGAGAGAGAGCAACGGGAGAAAGAAAAGCAAAGGGGATCTGATCTTTTTAAGGCCTTTACCGACGGAACACACCCGTCGATAAAAGTCCGTCGACAAAACCCTACTTTCACCGACGGGTGTTTTTACCGACGGAATTATTCCGCCTTTAAATAGTTTTACCGACGGACTTTTAACGACGGTTATTTCCGTCTCTGAAACGACTTTTAGCGACGGAATTTGGTCCGTCGCTAAAAGTCCGTCGCTAATTCCCTCTTTTCTTGTAGTTTATTACACTCACTCTAAAAATGTGTACGACCATCTAAGCGAGGCGGTGAGTCCCTCCTGGGCAATACAATTTTCCCATAATTTAGACTATTATGTTAAACAGACTTGGAAGTATTGGACAAATTGTCCATGATTAGCCACGTATACCTTTCATTCATTATTCCTGCTGTTTTTGCAAGAAAAAGTACTCGAGACCTTAGCAAAGGAAACATGTACACCAAGAGTACTCAAGTTTGCATGGCTTTTATCAGGACTGTGATTCCCTGCTGTAACCCATGGTTACAGTTACAGCAGGGTGCTGTACCCATTTCTATGAGAGAGCGGGGAGAGAGAGAGAGAGAGGGGGGCTGTAACCATGATTACTCTCTCTATTCCATCTCTCTCTCCCCCATCTCTCACAGAAATGGGTACAACACTACTGTTGTAACCATGGGTTACAGCAGGGGATCTGGATCCCTTTTATCATGTCAAGTTCTTCTGCGATTTCAAGGTCCTTGGCGGACTCGGAAAGAGAAATTGTAGAAATAATTTTAATTTTAGCCCCTATGAATGCATCCTCTGGAGAAAGTGCAAATTGTTTATGATACTTGGTGTCTTGGCGGAGAACAACAACTTCATGCCACCCAAATCCTTGGATAATAGTAATCATGTCTTTGACCTGTGAGGAGTCATCAGAAGCCATCTGAACGAAATGTGGACTTACTGCGAGGGAATCCGAATGCCACGATTTATATGAAATTTCTGACCCTACAGTGTCTTGCTGCCCTGTAAATTTAGATAGAAGAAATCAATAATAAGAAACTTGAAATTTTATAGAAAAAGAGTAATGATAAATATACCATAACTATGCAACAACCACGTTACATACTAAAAATGGTTCAATCACCTAATTCTCGTGGTAAAACCACCATTGCATAAACCTGATGTATCAAACAGTTGCACCTTTATGTTCTTTGGACATAGAAACATGTTTGGTAAATTAAACTATTCGCGTACCTCCACCTGGGGTAGGACTAGGCAAGTTGGGATCAACCTTTGAGTTCGATACTAAAGTTTTATTCGTTTCTCTTGCAGCACTCGTGAAGAACGTAGCTTTGAAAGGTAACTCAAAAAGGACGACAGAAAGAAAGAAAATAAAGCAACTTTTGCCATCCATTTCGTTTGCTAATTCATATTTGGGCAAGCATGGTGGTAACTTATACTAGAAAGTTTAGTGTAAAGTTCGAGGTTATCTCATTCATTGAGTCAACAAATCAAGTAGAGATCTGTCACTAGTAGACTATTGGTAGGGGGAAATTGACCATTTGAAAACAATATATATATATATATATATATATATATATATATATATATGAAAGACGAATTACTTGGCATGTCTTTCTTTTTGTCATTTGGCATTCAACCAATCATATAAATTTTACTTTTCTCTCTCTTCCACGTCGGCATATCCCACTTAAAAACAAATGTCTCTCTCTTTATATCTCATTCTAAATCTATATCTTATTCAAATCTTGAAACTCTTTAATATTTTACACAACTCTAACATGTTTTCACAATTTGACAAAATTAATCTCTCTCCTTTTACTTTATTCCAAGTCATATGAAATATTTATATATATATATATATATATGTCTGTATATATATATATATGTCTATGTCTGTATATACGTATAATTATCTCTCATATTACATTTTTTCCTTTGTCGCATAACTTTTATACTGTTCTAGGTGACTTTTGCTCGTAAAAATCTCATCACATGGGTTCTTAAAATTGTTACAAAAAATAGTTAAAAAACTCATAAAAATGTGAAAATAGCATTATTTGTTATTAATATTCGATATATAAGTATGAGTTTTTATTTAGCCATTGTTGGTCCCGTGTGCAATGCACGGGGTTAATACTAATTCATTTATTTAGCCGTTGTTGGTCCCCGTGTGCAAAGCACGGGGTTAATACTAATGCATTTGAAAGAGGAACCTTCCTAGAAGATGGTCATCCATATACACCCTCTGCTTCTTATATGAGAAATTTATTTAGATGATCAATACAAATAAGCTAAGCTATTACTACACCGTTTTTTATAATTTGCATACTCGTTCAAATTGTATTAATGCTCATGTAAGACATTCTTTCCGCTATTATGTGCTTTTAACACCTAGGAGCGATAAGGACCCTTTGCTGTACAATTAATATCTTTATCGTAAAATTTTAGTAATAAAAGAATGCTATTAAAAGTTTTTTGCAGTTGTTCTTAAATTTAATAGTGACAATCTATTATAGGTAAAATACATTTATCAATATTTTCTATTACAACATAGGTATATGTACAATAGAATAAATTGTCAAACGACCTGCATGTTTTACTTGAAAAGAAAACATGCAGATTCAAGTTGCATTCTTTGTAGAAGTTACACAGGCATGTCATCATAGAAAATACTCGGAAAATGCTCCAACCAAGTCTCTCTCTACGTCGAGTTTGTCTGCCATAATTGTGAGAGCAAACACCAATCATAATAAAATTCACTCTTCACGGCTCGGAGGGTGTACAAACCAACTCCACGGGCCGAATACATTTTTGCCTCGTGCTACTTTGACTTCTCAACTAGAAATAATGCACTCCCAAAAAAAGAGAATTTACTGGATCTAACGTTCGACCTTTTCTTTTGTGGGTTTTTTTAATCACTTTTCTTTTTTTGACTTGGTTGGTATCTTTATGTGAGATCGCCCATGTATTTCAGGTGTCCTTCATCGTGGTATATGCAAGAATGCAATTGTATTCCTTCAGAGCTAGCAAATAGTAAAGATAGTATTCGATTTAGCATCAACGCTTGACAATGAATATTATCATTATCACTACATTGTTTTATGGTATTTTATGGACACATGGATGTCACCAGACTATTGGGAAAAAATATGGTATTAAAGGAGTAGAGAGGGATGTGCAAGCCTTTGGCGTATCTGGATTCATAAAAATCACCTCCAACGATTCATCAAACAGAGTTCGAACCTAACCAAACTATCCAACAAATTTAGAAACCTAAAAATTAAAGTAACTTCCTATTATTATTATAAAACAAAATACATCCACTTAACATTAAAGCTCTTAAATTTACCCTGCCAATTACAATCCATCCAAATTCCCAAAACTATAACTGCCATGCACCAACCACGTAGCAAGCCAAGAGACTATGTCATCATTCTATTTTCCAGTAACAAAAATTTGACCCATCATATAATAGTTGGTCTAAACGCGGATAAGTCTATAACAATTCGGTGTACGCCGTGAACTGTATAATCGGACAATCAGTAGGAGGATGATACTTCCGAAAGCATTGTACTGTCTAGAAAAGAAACAGCTAAAGAAGGTCTGTTGGTGGGTTAAGAATTTTAAGCTTTTGGATGGGTATGTGTTATGTATAGGTTCAAAAGATTTCGTCCTTGTCAGGACCAAAACAAAAGAAAAGAGAGAATTTTGAAAATTCTCTTTTCCATGAAATGAGAATCATCAATTCTGCAGTAATGAGGGAAAAGTAAAATACGATGTAGTTTGGCTGTGACGATGCATGGGTAGTCTTTCTATTGTTTTTGTTTACGTGCTCTTTAGAAAGATAAAAAAACGTAAACAATTTTGTTTGGATACTATTTTTGAGGATTTAAATATAATTAAATCAGTAACTTTTAAAGAATTGAATACACACACTTGGATACTTTTTTCTAACATGTTTTCAACGTCTAAACGAGTGGATATGAATATAAAAAATACTTGCCTGAACCGATTTGCGGGTGACATTAAAGCCTTCACTCAAAAAATTAGACAATTTCGTCCTTGTCTAAATAAAAACAAAAGAAAAGAGAGTATTTTGAAAATTCTCTTTCCCATGAAATGAGAATTGTCAATTCTGCAGTAACAAGGAAAAAGTAAGATACAATGTAGTTTGGTGTGTCGATATATGGGTAGGTTTTGTATTGTTTATGTTTTCATGTTCTTTAAAAAGATGAAAAAACGTGAGTAATTTCAGAATTTGCCGAGCAACAGGAAAAATCGTGCAGACTTGCTTGAGTCCAATGGTGGTCGCATATGCTCCTAGAGTAATACGACAATATTTTCAATATTCTATACGAGGTATATCCGTGCATTTCTCGAATTTGGGTCACTTATAATGGTCGCTAGTTTTATAACCCAAGGTCCATTTTAAACGTGATCTGAGATGCCTAAATTCGTTTTTTGATATTGAGTATGGACGGATACCGTTTTCGGAGTTCCAGGTCAAGCTTAAGGAGGAAATCGCTATGGCAATTCGGAAGGGATCTTCGAATCCCTCAATCCTTGCCAGGATATGCTTCTCTTTTTTCAAAAATGTTACAAAAAATGTGGGTTTTTTTCAATACCACTATGATCTTTCCTTTTACCCAGCTTGTCAGTAGCTTCGAACTACCAGTTCACACAATTTTTTGGTGCTGAGTTGAGACATCAATATCAGTATTAATATCAATATCTATTAATAGATAAATGACGAGTTTCTGTTCAAAATTTTGTCTTGTATGCTTTTTAAGTTTCAACTTATCTTGAATTTGGACCACTATTATTTGTTACATCTCAGCTTACCTTGAATTTGAACCTCCATTATTTGTTAACTTTCAGCTTACCTTGTATTTGAACTTCTAATATTTATTAAGTCTCAAATTAGCTTAACTTTGGACTTCTAATCTAGTTGTTATTGTCAACATTATTATTACAATAAAAATGCATAAAATTAGACGACAAAATTATGGTTAGTGACAAAATTAGTGAAGCAAAATTAACCCTCCTAATATATGGTTGGAAGGATACATGGCTCAATGATTGAGAGATATATTTTTCTCCATTTGACACTATCAAATGGTTCGAATAACAGCTTCATAAGGGTATAACGCCCACGGTACCATACCAAGTTTAGTGGAAATCTTGGTTTTTGCTTACTTTATTTTATCAGTTATTATTATTATTCATTGGTAGAAAGAGATGATAGAAGTAGTTAGTCATTGTAACTATTTTCTGTGGTATCACTAGCATTAATGCAGCTCTACATAGGCATGTCATGAGAGAAAATGCTCGGAAAATGCTCCTACCAAGTCTCTCTCTACGTTAAGTTTGTTAAGAAGTTATCACATTAATGCAACAGTTTTGAAATAGCTAGAATCATTTATTTCAAACCGTTCAAGATTCTTTGCTTTTGTTAAACATGGGCCCACATAAAATGTTATAAAACTGTTCAAACACAAAAAAATATCCATTAGATTCTGAGAGTCCAAATCAATCCGAGGTCACATTCATGCCAATTTTTAGTGCATTTTTGTGTCCCAAATAAAAAAAAAGACTTGCCTGAACCGAAATGTACGTGACATTGATGCCTCGACTCAAATTCTTGGACTATTTCGTCCTTACCTGGACCAAAACAAAAGAAAAGAGAGTATTTTGAAAATTCTCTTTTCCATGAAATGAGAATAGTCAATTCTGCAGTAATGAGGGAAAGGTAGGATACAGTGTAGTTTGGCTGTAACGATGCATGGGTAGTTTTTCTATTGTTTTTGTTTTCGTGTTCTTAAGAAAGATGAAAAACGTCAACAATTTTGTTTGGATACTAGTCTTAGTAGATTTTTAAAGAATTGAAATACACACGGTTGGATATTTTTTTCAACATATTCTCTACGTCTAAACGAGTGGATGTGAATATAAAAAAGAGTTGACATTTCATATATGAAGAATTGCCAATAGTTGTATATGAAAAAGTGTCTAAGAATGACGAGGCTGCTGAGGTTGAAGGCTGAAATCAGAGAGCTACATTAATATTTCCTCTATTATAATTCTGAAAGTTTGCCGAGCAACGGAACAGATAGTGCAGACTTGCTCCGGTCCAAGAGTAGTAGCAAATGCTCCTAGAGTGATATGACACTATTTTCGATATTCTATATCAGGGATATCTTTGTATTTCTCGAATATGGGTCACTTATAATGCTCGCTAGTTTTATAACCAATATCCATTTTAAAAGTGATATGAGACGCTTACAATTATTTTTTGATATTGAATATGGAGGTATTCCGTTTTCGGAGGAGTTCGAGGTCAAGTTTAAGGAGGAAATCATTATGATGATTTGAAAGGGCTCTTTGAATTCCCTTAATCCTTGCCAGAATATGCTTCTCTTTTCTCCAGAATGTTACCAAAAATGTTTGTTTATTAAATTTAAACGGGAGACCACTCCGTCTAGGGTGGAGCCATTGATTTGGAACAGCTTGGGTGGAAACACCAAGCTGTTTGACATCTTAAGCCTATTGTCGTGTGGTCCAGGAAAAAGAATTGTCCTCACCGTTCCACCATAAAAGCAGTTTTGTCATCTTATTTCGGTTTCGGTAATCAGCCAAGGGAGACGTGGGACGTTTGAACCTCCACGAGTTGGTCTCCTACGTGGTAAGTTCGTGAAGGTTGTATCAATATCAATAGGGACTGTTTTCGGTGCATAGTACTAACATCAATATCAATATCAATGTACCCAATAGAAAATATTAAAAATGACAATGGCATGTGGCGTGGAGATAGGAGGGAGAGAATGACAACTATAGTGTCATATTTCCAAGACCTTTTCTCGTCTTCAGGACCACTATATCAAGCAGTACAGGATGTTCGATCTTGACACTGTTCCAGCCAAAATTTCTTCTGAAATGAACCATCGTCTAATTCGTCCCTTTTCTGCTTGCGAGGTATATTCTGCCCTCTTCTCTATGTATCCTACTAAGTCCCCAGGTCCTGATGGTATGCCTGCACTTTTCTTCCAACATTTTTGGCATATTGTTGGAAATGATGTGACCACCATGGTTTTAGCTTTCCTAAATTCAGGTTCATTTGCTAGGAAAATTAACTATACTCATATTGTGCTAATTCCAAAGTGCCAAAATCCAGAAGAAGTGTCACAGTTTCGGCCTATAAGTCTTTGCAATGTCGTATATAAAATTGTTTCTAAGACTCTAGCCAATAGATTCAAAGTTGCTCTCCCTTCTTGCATTTCAGAGTGTCAAAGTGCGTTCATACCGGGTCGTCTTATTACTGATAACGTGTTAGTAGCCTATGAATTAAATCATTACCTGAAGTGTAAGGCAGGGGGAAAAGAGAGACTAGCAGCTCTTAAACTAGACATGAGCGAGGCTTATGATAGAGTGGAATGGATCTTCTTGAGTGCAATGCTAGATAAGATGGGGTTTGACAAGAAATGGATAGCTCAAATAATGCTCTGCGTTTCTACAGTTTCATATTCTATCTTATTGAATAATCAGCAATTGGGATATTTTTTTTTCCTAAAAGGGGACTTCGTCAAGGAGACCCCCTTTCTCCTTATCTTTTTCTAGTTTGTGCAGAAGGTCTTTCTTCTCTCTTTCAAGCTGCAGAAGCAACAAACTCTATTCATGGTGTCAAGGAGAACCGAGATTGCCCTGCAGTTTCACATCTATTTTTTGCAGATGACAATTTGTTATTCTTTAACGCTACAATAGAGGAAGCTGCGGAAGTCTTGAGAATATTAAAGCTTGAACAAACTGGGCTCTACCCGGTCGTAGGAATCTTCCTCGAACCCCGTGTATAGTGACAATTGATAGTAACTAAATATTTGTAGTGATTTTTCTTCTAATACTTTCAGCGACAATTATTAGTAGCACTTTTTTAGCGTCATTAAATAAAAGTTACTAGAAACATTTAGAGACAATTGGTTGTCGCTATATTAAGGGTAGGAGGAAGATTCCTTCAACTGGGTTGCAGCCAAATTTTTTTCTTAAAGCTTTACGAAGAGGCGTCGGGTCAGCAAGTTAATCTCCAGAAATCCAACATTGTTTTCAGCAAAAATACTCCAGTTGCTACAAAGGATGCCGTAAGTAACCTGTTGGGAATTCAAGTCGTGGATTCGCACGAGAAGTATTTGGGATTACCAACGGTAGTAGGAAAGTCCAAAAGTGAGGTGTTTGGCTCCATCAAGGAAAGAATGTGGAGGAGAATAGAAGGATGGTCAAGTAATTTTTTGTCAAAAGCAGGAAAAGAGATTATTATCAAGTCAGTACTACAAGCGGCATATGCTATGGGGTGTTTCAAACTCCCGGACAATTTATGTGTTGAACTAGAGGCCATGATGAGTAATTTGTGGTGGGGTATGGACAAGGGGCACAAGAAATTGCATTGGATGAGCTGGGAAAAACTTTGTCGTAGAAAGGATGAAGGAGGTTTAGGATTCCGTTGCCTCAAAGCTTTTAATTTAGCATTACTAGCAAAACAAGGGTGGAGGTTGGTTACAATTTAGCATTCTTTACTCTTTCGTATACTTAGTGCAAAATATTTTCCAAAAGGTGACTTCTTCAAGGCCCAACTTGGCTCGCAACCGTCACTCACTTGGAGAAGTATCATAGCGGCTAGACCAATATTATTGGCAGGAACAAAGTGAAGGGTTGGAGATGGAAGGAAAATACAAATATGGTATGATAGGTGGATACCCTTACCAGTTACATTTAAGGTTCAATCTCCAGTTAGTCATTTGTGCAAGGAAGCGACAGTTGAAGAATTGATCGACAAGGATACTAGAAGATGGAAAGTAGATCTTATAAACCATATTTTTTGGCCCCATGAAGCTTCACTAATTACAAAAATCCCCATTAGCAGTTATGCTTGTAATGATAAGTTGGTTTGGCACTACAGTAAAGATGGGCAATTCTCTGCGAGCAGTGCTTATAGGGTGGCGATCGATCAAGGACTAGCGCGAATAAAGCACATTCCTACAAGAGAAGCTATCCACGGTAGGAAAGCACCATGGAATTTCTTATGGAAATTGAGAGTCCCAAATAAAATCAAAAGCTAATTACAGCTATGTCCCTGAGGTTTGGGGGTAATTACACGCGATGACACAAAGTTTCAAAATGTAACACTTATGTCCATTGACAAACGGAATACAAAAATACTTAACGGTTTTGACAAAAAGACTTGATTGCCCCTTACTTTAAAATAAATTACCCACTTAATTTACTGTTTATTCTTCCTCTCCCCACACTATAGTGTCATATTTCCAAGACCTTTTCTCGTCTTCAGGACCACTATATCAAGCAGTACAGGATGTTCGATCTTGACACTGTTCCAGCCAAAATTTCTTCTGAAATGAACCATCGTCTAATTCGTCCCTTTTCTGCTTGCGAGGTATATTCTGCCCTCTTCTCTATGTATCCTACTAAGTCCCCAGGTCCTGATGGTATGCCTGCACTTTTCTTCCAACATTTTTGGCATATTGTTGGAAATGATGTGACCACCATGGTTTTAGCTTTCCTAAATTCAGGTTCATTTGCTAGGAAAATTAACTATACTCATATTGTGCTCATTCCAAAGTACCAAAACCCAGAAGAAGTGTCACAGTTTCAGCCTAAAAGTCTTTGCAATGTCATATATAAAATTGTTTCTAAGACTCTAGCCAATAGATTCAAAGTTGCTCTCCCTTCTTGCATTTCAGAGTGTCAAAGTGCGTTCATACCGGGTCGTCTTATTACTGATAACGTGTTAGTAGCCTATGAATTAAATCATTACCTGAAGTGTAAGGCAGGGGGAAAAGAGAGACTAGCAGCTCTTAAACTAGACATGAGCGAGGCTTATGATAGAGTGGAATGGATCTTCTTGAGTGCAATGCTAGATAAGATGGGGTTTGACAAAGACATGAATAGCTCAAATAATGTTCTGCGTTTCTACACTTTCATATTCCATCTTATTGAATAATCAGTAATTGGGATATTTTTTTTCCTAAAAGGGGACTTCGTCAACGAGACCTCCTTTCTCCTTATCTTTTTCTAGTGTGTGCAGAAGGTCTTTCTTCTCTCTTTCAAGCTGCCGAAGCAACAAACTCCATTCATGGTGTCAAGGTGAACCGAGATTGCCCTGCAGTTTCACATCTATTTTTTGCAGATGACAGCTTGTTATTCTTTAACTCTACAATAGAGGAAGCTGTGGAAGTCTTGAGAATATTAAAGCTTGAACAAACTTGGGCTCCTACCCGGGTCGTAGGAATCTTCCTCGAACCCCGTGTATAGTGACAATTGATAGTAACTAAATATTTGTAGTGATTTTTCTTCTAATACTTTCAGCGACAATTATTAGTAGCACTTTTTTAGCGTCATTAAATAAAAGTTACTAGAAACATTTAGAGACAATTGGTTGTCGCTATATTAAGGGTAGGAGGAAGATTCCTTCAACCGGGGTTGCAGCCAAATTTTTTTCTTAAAGCTTTACGAAGAGGCGTCGGGTCAACAAGTTAATCTCCAAAGATCCAACATTTTTTTCAGCAAAAATACTCCAGTTGCTACAAAGGATGCCGTAAGTAACCTGTTGGGAATTCAAGTCGTGGATTCGCACGAGAAGTATTTGGGATTACCAACGGTAGTAGGAAAGTCCAAAAGTGAGGTGTTTGGCTCCATCAAGGAAAGAATGTGGAGGAGAATAGAAGGATGGTCAAGTAAATTTTTGTCAAAAGCAGGAAAATAGATTCTTATCAAGTCAGTACTACAAGCGATCCCAACATATGCTATGGGATGTTTCAAACTCCCGGATAATTTATGTGTTGAACTAGAGGCCATGATGAGTAATTTGTGGTGGGGTATGGACAAGGGGCACAAGAAATTGCATTGGATGAGCTGGGAAAAACTTTGTCGTAGAAAGGATGAAGGAGGTTTAGGATTCCGTTGCCTCAAAGCTTTTAATTTAGCATTACTAGCAAAACAAGGGTGGAGGTTGGTTACAATTTAGCATTCTTTACTCTTTCGTATACTTAGTGCAAAATATTTTCCAAAAGGTGACTTCTTCAAGGCCCAACTTGGCTCGCAACCGTCACTCACTTGGAGAAGTATCATAGCGGCTAGACCAATATTATTGGCAGGAACAAAGTGAAGGGTTGGAGATGGAAGGAAAATACAAATATGGTATGATAGGTGGATACCCTTACCAGTTACATTTAAGGTTCAATCTCCAGTTAGTCATTTGTGCAAGGAAGCGACAGTTGAAGAATTGATCGACAAGGATACTAGAAGATGGAAAGTAGATCTTATAAACCATATTTTTTGGCCCCATGAAGCTTCACTAATTACAAAAAACCCCATTAGCAGTTATGCTTGTAATGATAAGTTGGTTTGGCACTACAGTAAAGACGGGCAATTCTCTGTGAGCGGTGCTTATAGGGTGGCGATGGATCAAGGACAAGCGCGAGTAAAGCACATTCTTACAGGAGAAGCTAGCCACAGTGGGAAAGCACCATGGAATTTCTTATGGAAACTGAGAGTCCCAAATAAAATCAAAAGCTAATTACAGCTATGTCCCTGAGGTTTGGGGGTAATTACACGCGATGACACAAAGTTTCAAAATGTAACACTTATGTCCATTGACAAACGGAATACAAAAATACTTAACGGTTTTGACAAAAAGACTTGATTGCCCCTTACTTTAAAATAAATTACCCACTTAATTTACTGTTTATTCTTCCTCTCCCCACACCCAGCACCCAAACCCTCCCCCCCCACGCCGTCTGCCTCTTCCTCTCCCCACACCCCCCCCCCGCCCCCGCCCCCACGCCATCTGCCTCCCCCTTCCCAGTCACTCGCCCACCCCGTCATGCCCACAACCCCCTTCCCCTGCGCAACCCGTCTTCCTCCCTCATCACCGGCGTTGCATCCCATCTTCCTCCCTCGTCACTGGCGTTCTCTTCTTCCCGACCTAAAACAGCCACTATCTATCTCCTTCCCATCTTCATCCCTCGTCACCGCCCCCTGAAATCTTACCTAGTCGGCAGGATTAATCCGCCGCAGCCTGCGGCGCACAACAAAACCCAATCTCCAAAGCCGAAATCCTCCGCCGAGATCGCCCTGCACTGCGATGTGACAACGACCACGACATCCCTTTCATCGCGAGTTGGCACCACTGGTTGCCTTCTTGCGACGTGGCCACCACTTTCACTAATTTCAGATTGGAGAAAAAGCTTGGAGATAGAAACCCTAATTTTCAAATTAGGGTTTTGAAACCCTAATTTGAAAATTAGGGTTTTAAAACCCTAATTTTAAAAAACCAGGGTTTGATATCCTAATTTTAAAATTATAAAAATTATTCACGATATACCGTACAGGGGCAGTATTGCCATTTTCAAAATACGTAATGACGAAAATTACACTTTTTGGACGGAACCCTGACGGTTGGATACAAGTGTTACTTTTTTTAACGTTTTTGGTCACGTGTGTTATATTTTGAAACTTAGTGTCCTTGGCTGTAATTATACCCTAACCTCAGGGACATAGGTGTAATTAGTCCTAAAATCAAACTTTTTGGGTGGCGTGCTTGTTCAAATATATTGCCTACGATGGAGAATCTACATAAAAGGAAGGTGTCGACTCAACTGGAATGTCCGGTACGTGGAAATAATAAAGAAACTATCTTCCACACTCTTAGAAATTGTTCTTTGGCTAGAAAATTTTGGGCTCTTTGCTCTCATAGCCTTTACATTGACAAAACAGAATCCCAAACAGTGCTTTGGTGGTGGAAGGATGTTGCAGGACGCGTGGATGAACTGGAAATGGAAATGCTGGTAATTCTATGCTGGCATCTGTGGTGCAACAGAAATGAAACCATCTTTCGAGGGGCTCAGATAAATGCATTGGAGATATATACAAAAGCTACCCAATTGATCGAAAAATACAGAAGTGCACAAATCCCTATCCCAAAAAGGATGGACGCAATACAAAAGGTATGGCAATCACCCCCAACGAATTTCGTCAAAATTAATTTCGATGCGGCATTGTTTAAGGAAGATAATTCTATGGGATGTGGAGTAGTCGTAAGAGAATGTAACGGTACAGTACTGGCAGCTTTGTCTAAGAAAATTCCACTAATATGGGAAGCAGAGCATGCAGAGGCAGTGGCGGCCTATGAAGCGGCAAAATTTGGCTTGGATTGTGAATTTTGGTTAGCTCAAATGTGATGCATCAAGTATTATTCAAGCTTTGACTTCTTCATAGGAAAATTTATCTAACATTGAGTGCATTATAGAGGACACCAGAAACCTAGTACACTGCTATGACTCTTGTACATTTTCGTTGGTTAGGCGTACCGGCAATTGTATAACCCATGAATTAGCGAGATTTGCACAGAATGTAATAGACTTTAAAGTCTTGATGGAAGAGGCACCATACTTTATAATGCCTGTCATCCACAAAGAATGTAGCCCTCATCATGAATAAACACCGCTTTATTTGATCAAAAAACAAATATCAATATCAATAGGAATTTATTTTTGGTGCATAGTAGAAACATCAATATCAGTATCAATATCAATATCAATATTGATTTCCATCTAGTTTGTCATCTTATTTCGGTCTCCAGTAATCAACCAAGGGAGACGTGGGACGTTTGAACCTCCACGAGTTGGTTTCCTACGTAGTAAGTTCGTGAAGGCTGTATCAATATCAATATTATCAGTATCAGTATCAATATCAATATCAAAAAACATTTTGGTGCATAGTAGAAACATCAATATCAGTATCAATATTCATAAGAATTATTTTTTCTGCTACCTGGGTTGTAGGAAGATTCCTACAACCCTTTGTATAACAATAATTAATGATTGCTAATATTTTTAACGAATTTTATTTAATGACACTAAAAAGAAGTTGTTTAGAAGTGTTGTTGAAACTGATACTAGAAAAGTCACTAAAAATATTTAATGACCATTAATTATCGTTATACAAGGAGTTGTAGGAATCTTCAGACAACCCGGATAGTAGCAAAAACTTTTCCATATTAATATTAATATCAATATGATTAACTAAAAGACGAGTTTTTGTTTAGAATTTTGTCATGTATATTTTTTTGAACTTTCTGTTTATCTTGAATTTGGACCTCTATTATTTATTATGTCTTAGCTTATCTTGAATTCAAACCCTTATTATTTATTAACTTTTAGCTTACCTAACATTTGGACTTCTAATTTTTTTGTAAGTCTCTACTTACTTTAAATTTGGATTTCTAATCTATTTGTTATTGTCAATGTCATCGTTACAGTTAAAATGCACAAAAATAAAAGACAAAATTATGATTAGTAACAAAATTAGTGAAGTAAAATCAACGCTTCTAATACATGGTTGGAAGGATAGATGGCTCAATGATCGAGAGAAATATATCTTTCTCCATTTGACACTATATATAAAATGGTTCAGATAATAGCTTCATAACAGTATAAGGCCCACCTGACGATACCAAGTTTAGTGGAAATCCACCACATTTATATGCAAATTTCCATATATAGAAAGAGATGATAGTAGGAGTAAACAATTTTAACAATAGTAATAGCAAAGTTAATAGCGATATAACATCAAATGATAATATGCAAAAGTAAAATTTAGTGACAATCACGACCTCAATGGTGGTGCAGGTAGCAGAGGAGTAGTAGTAGCAGTAGTGTGCAAATGATATTCTAAACCTGGATCAAAGAAATTATGAAAATGCTAAAAATGTGGTGTTTCTAACTTAGTTTCTTGAAGCGAACAATTTCAATAATGTATGTACACGTGGCTATATTGCTAAAAATGTGGTGTTTCTAACTTAGTTTCTTTGGGTAAGACAATCTCCATAGTAGTTTATGAGTTACATGTGGCTATATTGCTATTTTTGCAGCTGAACACTTTTTGCTACATATGCCGTTCTTTTATTATTAGCAACTCATAACGCTTTGATGAAGTTCCAGCCTACCTTGAATTTGAACCTCTATTATTTGTTAACTTTCAGCTCTACCTTAAATTTAGACTTCTAATCTATTTATTAAGTCTCAACTTACCTTGAATTTCGACTTATAATCTATTTGTTATTTTTTGATGTTATTATTACATTTAAAGTGCGCAAAACTAGACAACAAAACCACAGTTGGTGATGAAATTAGTATGTATGGCAAAATCAATGCTCACATTATTAGTCGCCAAAGATACATAAAAACGTTGCAGTCTTTATTCAGTGATACTATTTTCTCAGGGGATTGCAATTTTGCTACAGCAATACATCGTAACCTTAGGCAAAGCCAAAATCTATCTTTGTTTTCTAAAAACCAAAGTAGCAATACATCGTAACCTTAGGCAAAGCCGAAATCTATCTTCGTTTTCTAAAAACCAAAGTACCAAATTAGTATCTTGGGACTCCTTTGATTTATATCTGGCGCTGGACTTCAACTTTTACCCGTTCAACTGCTCTTATGTTGCTAAAAAATGGATTAATATTTGTGTTCATTTTTTATCCTCAACTCTTTGCTGAAGTCTCGGCTCACCATGAATTTGGACTTCTATTAATTATTAATTCTCAGCTTACCTTGAAATTTGATCTCTATTATTTATTAAATCAGGTTACCTTTGATTTGGACATCTAATATATTTATTAAGTCTCAACTCTAAACATCTAATCTATTTATTACTCTTACTTTTACTATTACAGTAAAAACATAGAAAACTAAACAATAAAATTTCAGTTAGTGACAAATTTAGTGACTCAAAATCAATGTTCCTAATATTAACCACTAAAGATATGCAAAAACGCAGCTATCTTCACTTTTTTATGCTATTTTTCTCGCAAAGTGGGAGTTGCAGCTTTGCTACTACCTTGGTTCGATAGTAAGCAGTATGTTTATTTTTCAATGAGTTTCTGACTTAAACATGCTAGTTTTAACCCTGTGCGTTGTACACGGGATTAACCCTGTGCATTGTACACGGGATCAACAATGGCTGATGTATTAACCCCGTGCGCTGCACATTTTTATGAGTTTCTACCATTTTTAGTAACAATATTAATAACTCATGTGCTGAGGTTTTTACTAATAAAATTCACTTTGAACATTATAAAAAGTTATATGAGATAAGAGAATATATAATATGAGAGATAATTGTACGTATATATAAAAATATAAAAAAATTATATTACTTATACTAATAAAGTAAAAGGAGGGAGATTAATTTATTAGACAATAAAAAAATGTTAAAGTTATGTAAAATATTGAAAAGCTTCAAGATATATATATATATATATATATATATATATATATATATATATATATAGGGGAAAGCGAATACGTTGCTAGCCTTAGACAAGTTGCCTAAGGTTAGCGACTAAAACTACGTCGTTTTGATTAAAAATGCCTAATTTTTTTAATTTTCTTCTTTTACACTCCCTTCTAATGTGATAAACTCATTCTCTCTTTCTCACACTCCTTATTAGACTCCACCCCATTGCCGGCCTCCATCACCAGACAGCCTGCACCGCCGTTGATCCATCATTTCCACCTTCCAATCACACACTAGCACAACGACCACCCCCTTTCCTCCTCCAATCCTTTCTTTTGCCCTCACAATCAGGCTCACCGTCGGTGACCCTCCATTTCCACCCCCACACCACACACGGCCACACAGAACCAAACAACTACCTCCACAAAACTGACACCACAGCCAACCATGAACCCCATCGCAATGTTTCGACATCAGCTATGCTGCTGTCGATCCACCACCACCGACAAGCCCATCGCACCGGTCCCCATCTACACTAACAACCGTCGACCTTCACCACGTGGAAACTTCCCATAGCAACACTACAAAAACCGTGACCACATCACAAAACCAACCATTCATCGCACAAACCCATCACAGCCATTCTTCTGATTTCAAAAGTTCAAGAAAGGATTCACTAATGTTGAATTAAATTTGTTCAATTGGGAATTTTAGATTCTAATTGTACGTTTCTCAAATTGGCCGAGGTGTAATGGCTGACCCCATGATGTGGGAGAAGGAGAGTAAGGGCAGTGGAGGGATGATGGGGGTGGTGGGTCGCCCGCGACATGGAGGCCGGCTAAGATGAAGGTGTTAACGAAGACGGAGGATGGTCGGCAGCAGAGCAGATGTTAGTTGCGCACTGTCATGTCGCGGGGGGAAAATTGTCGGCGGTGGTCGGTCTATGTACCGGCGGTTGTTTGGGAGGGCGGGCGTGGTGGATCGTCGGCGACGGTGGTCGGCCGGTGACCGTGGCAGGCGATGGGGTGATGTGTGTTGTGGTCGTGTGGAAGATCAGATAACGAGAGAGAGTGCTATGGGGAGAGTGAAAAAACTGAAAAGGAAAAACCAATTGAAAAATAATCAAAACGACGTAGTTTTAGTCGCTAGCCTTAGGCAACTTGTCTAAGGCTAGCAACGTATCTGATCGTACTTGTTGTCTTGTATGGGTCAAGAGACGAGACGAGACGAGGAGTTAACAACATGCTTGAACAGGCAAGCTCGCATAAAGTAAGTGCAGTGCCATCTTATTTTTTATTCCATATCCGATTTCATCTTACTTTGTATAAGACTACAAGTTGGAGCACACTCGATGTCTCTGTAACGTAAGGTAACTAATTAAAATACTCTCGTGAAACTTCTGCATATATCTACGGAGTTAGTGGGCACACGTCCAAGGAGTGTGGGTGAGAAATGCGAGGGGGGGGGTGAGTTTGTGAGGATTGTGGGCGAGAGAAATGAGGGACAACATGAGTTTTTGGGGCAGTACGTTCACGGTTTTGATTTAATTTGATTGATCATAATACCATATGTAACGATGAGGAGGTAGTTTAGAAACAATAAAGCATGAAAATTTTGAAAGTAAAAAGTTTTAACGTAAGGGTGTTTGCCCTGAATGAAGACATAGAAAATCGACAATATTTTTTGTTCTAAATATTGAAAATTGTCAAAAGAATCGTCCCATACGTAGTTAGGAATGTTATAATGGGTATTTAGACGTGATATATAGATATTAGGAAAATACAAAAAGCTAAATATAAAGATCTAATAGAGCAGTGAGAGTATCAAATATTAATATGTGCAGTGACAATTATGGACATAATAATAACAAAGGCCGTTTGAGGCAAAGTGCATCAGCTATGCTTACAAGTATGCAACACATACACCACAATGCACAATGACATGGACCAAGAGAAGGAGAGAGAGAATGTCTGAAAAAGGAAGCGACTCCCAGCAAGAACCTTGTTCCCTTCTTCCCCTAACCATTCTTCTTAATTCCCTCAAAATCTTTCCAAGAAACCTGCAGCTATTCTCCTTGATATTTGCCTTCACCGCCTTCCCTCTCTCCCTCCTCCTCTTCTCCCTCTCTGTCTCCTCCCACCCCATCAAATCCGAGATATTCCACCTCGAGGCCCTGGCCCTCAACATCCAAATACGCGTCCAGGCCACCAACATCCGTGCCGAGTCACACGACCGCCACGCCCTCGCCCTCCTCCGCCTCAGAGCCCTCTACTTCCTCCCATGCTACGTCCTCTCTCTCCTCGCCGCCATCACCGCCGTCAGCTCCACCGTGGTGGCGTGCTCCGGCAAGCGGCCCACTGTCGGAGTCGCTGTGGCCACCACGAAGCTCACGTGGCTGAGGGCTGTGGTCACCACCATCTGCTTGTATGTTGTCACGACGATGTACGTACTGCTTTCGCGCAACCTAACCGCGTTCGTCAGCGAACCGGGTCTCAGGCTGGTGTTCCTTCTACTCGGCGCGAGTCTGGAGGTGTACTTGATGGCAGTTACGAGCTTGGCATTGGTGGTTTCTGTAGTGGAAGAGCGGTTCGGTTTGGAAGCGATGAGGGTCGGGTCGGAGCTGATGAAGGGGAGGAGGGTTTGCGGGTGGGTTCTGTCGGGTTTGTTCGTGATGGTGTCGGGTGTGATCAGTTGGGAGTTGGAGGGGACGATGGACGTCCAGGATTTGCTGAACGTGGGATCAAGGGAGAGGGTGGTGTGGTTGTGGGTGAGGATGGGTTTGATTTGTTTGTTCGGGTGGGTTGTGGTTTGGAGCTACGTTGTTGCTGCGGTTTTTTACTGCGAGTGTAGGAGAAGGCAGCCTATCAAAGAAGGAAGCGACAATGTTTTTTAAGAATTTGTTTTTCTTTTTCTTTTCTTAATATAATGAGCACTGCACTAGAAAAAAGGGGATCCTTTTGACATGTCAAGAGAGCTCTCGTATGTTCTTAAGGTATCCTCGACCCGTAGGTTTGTTGTTCCTTTTTGGTCTTGCCAAACAATAATAACTCCATCTGTGCAGCACTCCAGATCTCAGCCGCCGCCCCTTCCTTCTTCAGCTTCCATGGCTGCTAGGCAGGAAGGGGAGGCCCCCCCTGTGGCCCTTTCCCTTCTTATCCCTTACATCTCATCCTCTCCCACCCCCTTCGGCACCCCACCCAGTCGATTCCCAACATACACCCCACCTCTCTTCACCTTTCGATCTCCACTGTCCCTTTAGATCGGAACTCCTTCAGCCCCGAATGTACCCCATCCATTTCGCTACTCTCAACTCTGAGAGTTTTTCTCAGATCCGTCGTTGTCTCTGGATCACCGTTCCGACGGGTTTGGCTAGAAATCTCCAATGCGGGTCCGAAAAAATGGGTTTATAGTTTGAAGATGCCAGATCTAATGTTAGATCTAGAGGATGCACATTCCCTTCGAGCTGTGGATCGCTTCGATCCGGCCTTGGGAGGACCCCCCTCCATCGTCTACGGCTCCGATGTTGATCGCGGCAGTAATGTAAACTGTCACTTCATGCGGCCCCAGGCTCTCACCTCTATTTCAGTGGGATACATTTTCTTGCATCTTTTTGATCTGGCTACCCCTTTATTTGGTATCCCCAAATACGAGTAGCCCTTATCTTTACTGTGTTTTGCTCCAAGGCCATGTTGGCCATTTCCGAGACCTTTTTTCAGGAATGCCCATGGGTATTGCCTTTAGGAAACTTTAATTAATGTAATTTGCTTACAAAAAAAAAAAAGAGAGAGAGCTCTCGTATCTTTTTGACGCCGTTAATTGGCTCGCATGTAGTAAGGTTTGTATGCTTATATCTAAATTACATAAATAGGTCGTTGTTAGAAAATTTCACCATTTAATATATAAGTGTTTCACCTTACTATAAATTAATATTATTATAGTCACTCAAGCAAATAGTTAACATCAACGTTTTTACAGCAATTGTACTATCCGTTTCATCTTGATATCTAGTTTTATGATAAACTTTTTTTTTAATGTATTAAAAGTTATTAGTTATATCAATTGAATTTATATATATTTTTCACAGGAAGATTAGAGGACTGATGCCCTTTATCTTTCTCACCACGCACCGACCTAGAATCTGAAAAAGTGACGGAATGTGCAACAATGAAAATGACACTGCTGTTTCACAGTGTTAGCTGTTTGTGCATAAAGAACCCATGCACTTACTGAGCAGCTTATCATGAAACTTGCTTTTGCAAAAGCAGAGAATCACCAGATGTCAACAATCGGCGGGAAGTTACACCGACTTCAAGTCCAAGACAGAAGAGACATTTGATAGTGTGTCCTTTGTGGTACGATTGCTTTAGTTGCTTTGTGTATTTTTTTTGTACATAGTTGCTTTGTGTATTTTTTTTTGGTACATAGTTGCTTTGTGTATATCAGTTGTCAATTGTCCAGCCGATCGTACTAGTCGTCTTGTATGGGTCAAGAGACGAGACGAGACTCGGAGTTAACAACATGCTTGAACAGGCAAGCTCGCATAAAGTAAGAGCAGTGCCATCTTATTTTTCATCTTTGAATTTACTTTTAAAGTTACTTGCTTGAACTTGCATAGGTGGTTTGCATAAGTAGTGTAAAACTCACAATCCCACACTACATTGGAGATGTTAGAAAAGTTATTTGGTTTTATAAGTTATGAGGCATGTTAAGCTTGGTAACAAGTTAATAAAGGTGGACTCTCACACGCACATGAGTCGCGCTTAGGACCAAGCTATTTCAAGGTCAATTTAAAAAATTCAACGGGCTTGTCACGTGTTGCTCGCGTGTGGGCGGGAGGGGGTGCACATTCCTGCCCAAATGCCCTCGCAGGCCTATTATAGTGGCACTCTGTTGCAAAAATTCTATTTAATCCTTTCTAAAATTTTATGAGATTTTTCTTTAACGAAAACAACAACCCATTGTGCACATGTGAATTTATTAGCAGACATAGCCAAAATTAACTCCCTGACTATCAAAATTATTTAGTCATTACACTACTTATGCAGTTGATTTTTGCTTATTTTTTCACTATAAAAAGACAATATCTTCTCTTATTTTACACACAAAAAATGTTCAGAACTCTCTCTCTCTCTCTCCCCCCCCCCCCCATATTTGCGGTGATAAAAGCAAGCACAGAAGTGGTTTCTGTAGCTTTTGGTATATAATGCTTGTTAGCGAAAAAAAGATTGTTGAATCCTGAAGGGTAGCCGTCCGAGACTTAAAGTACCAAGATATCATCTTCGTGTGTGCGAAACTGCTCTAAAGGACAGTGCACTACATGCCTCGGTCTGCTCAATATTAGGAGTAGTTTTGGATGCTACTATCTTAACCGCTATAAGAGTCATTCCCGACTTTACCATAATTGAGTCATTGAATGGCTCAAACTTTAAACTTTGGTAAAGCAAACTCCTTTTGATTCTGGACATAGCCAAAGTGGACTTTATCCTTACCAAGCCTGAACCACACCAAAGGAAGACTCGTATCCCAAAGAATTCCAAAAAGAATTTTTGATTTGGGAACGACCTCCCTCCCACCCACCCCCCCCCCCCCCCACCCCACCCAAAAAAAAACAAACAAATAAAAATGCAAGGGCATGACCCTGAAGAATTCTCTCTCTAGTGAACTCTATGACATTTATTGCAATTACGCTCATGCCTGTGATATTTTGGATGCATTTGAATAAGAAATATGTATTTGAGGATGCTAGCACCAAAAATATGTGATAGGAAATTTTTGCAATACCAAATGTATGAAGAGAAAGACGTGTCCTCCCAAATCTATGCATTTCACCTTGTTATAGCCGAACTCACCAAAGAGGGATGCCCTTGCCCTAATCACCTTAAGCTCAAAACTAGTAAAAAAAAAAGTTGATTGCTTTGTTTGTGGCAAACCGGGTCACTACGCTGCACAGCGTAGGAGTAGAAAATGAAGCGACAATTGTGCCCCTCCGAGAGCTCACACTGCTGAGGTGGCAAATGTCATTGTTGCAGTCATTTTCGAGACAAATATTGCAGCAGTGGAGAAAGCTTAGGTGGTAGAGTATATCGATGGATACAGAGGTGCCTTAACCTCCTACATTGTGGTAGGGGAAGGAGAGAAACAAGTGTTTACAGGTGACTCTCGTCTCACGCCAGTGATTGGCAAAGGGAAAGTTAATTTGAAGCTTATCTCTGGAAAGATCCTCTCTCTTGTGGATGTCCTGCATGTGCCAAAAATTCATTGGAACTTTGTGTATGTCTCTTTACTTAGGAATGTAGCAGTGAAAGTCATCTTTAATCTGATAAAATAGTGATAACTAAGAATGGGGTGTTTGTGGGGAAAGGGTACTTTGATAAGGGTCTGTTTCTATTAAATGTACTTGATATCATGAATGAAACTTCCTTGATTGCATTGATTTATGGTATGCTAGGCTTGGACATGTGTGTAGACACTGCATTTTTGTAGTTATTATTAATTAAATAAATAGGGGGCTTTATTATTAATGATGCGTGCGTAAAAATAGAATTAATAATAAGTATTTTGTTAAAAAATAATCAAGCCTCACATATAAGTGTTCATTGTCACATTCGCTAAAATGAATACCAAGTTATGGTGATCATGACGTACGCGATATGAAAAAATAAAGGTGATAAAATGAATCTCGTTAAAAATAATCTAGCATCACGTGTGTATGTTGATTGTAACATTCAGTAAAATGAAATTTACATTGTAAAAACCAAACATACTGTAACGCCCCGAATTTTCGGAGCGTTAATATCAAATAATCAGAGTCAAAAAAAATCTTAAAATATCGAAATGTCTTCCCAAGTGGTCATTCAGAGTATGTACTAATTAATCCCAAAGATACATCAATAAATGTCATAGCAGCCTAAAGCATTTATATACTCCAAATTACTGTTACACAGAGTTCCAAAATAAATTTCAAATCCACATAGGTCCTTCTATTGTACTTTCTAAAAGTAACAAAACTAAATGCAAAACTAAACTACTAATACTGACTCTGATATAAAATTGCTAACTCTCAATCACACAGCTAACCCCGTAATCCAGTCATCTTTTTACTGATCACCTGAGAGAGAAAAAAAACAATAAGGAAGTGAGTCAAATGCCCAGTAAGTAGAGTTGTCAAACGGGCCGGGCGGCCCGAGGGCTGGCCCGACCCGGCCCGGTTCTGGCCCGGGCTGGCCCGGCCCCGTCTATGAACAGTAGAGGCCCGCATGCATAGGGCCTGGGGCCTGGGCCTGGGGCCTGGGCCTGGACCAGGCCTGAAAAATCTGGAAAACGGCCCGGCCCGGCACGGCCCGGTTTTGGCCCGGCCCGGTTTTGGCCCGGTTTGGCCCGGGCTTGGCCCGGTCTGCGGCCCGGTTATTTGGCCCGGTTTTGGCCCCACCTTTTTTGAATCTTTTGCTTTTCCCCCCCTTTCTTCCACCCCTTTTCTAAACTTCCACTTTTACCCCCCCAACAGCTATATAACGGCTAGTTTGGGGGATATTTTAGTCTAACCTATATTTTTCAACTCCTTTACACTCTTACCCTCCCCAACAACTATAAACGGATAGTTTGTAGGGGTATTTTGGTCTTTTGTGAAGTTTCTAAAATCTATAAATTCACACAATTTCTCTCTAATTTTTCACACCAATCTTCTTACTCTCTTCTTATTCTCACAACAAGCTTTGCTACTATTTTTCTCTCCAATTACTACTCTTGCTAATTACTACTAGTATTTACTAATTAGTACTCTTGTTTATTAATTACTAGTCTTGCTAAATTCTTTTTAATTACTAACTCTCTAATATTTGTTACTCGTTCATTCTTTTAATTGTTATTTCTTATTACTACTCTTATACTTGTGTATTTAGTTACTCTTACAAAGTTTAGCGTGAAATATGTCTGGATTATTGAAGAAAATGAGGCGTGCAACGTCATCACGAAAGAAATCATCATCATCGCAAGCACCACCACCAGCACAAGCGCCAGCGCCACGGCCATCAGAAACACCAATCCAAGCACCAACACAACCATTCGTTCGTGGACGAATGAGTACAGGCTCTATGATAGATACCCAAGCCAATTGGGAGTTCAATCAAAACATTCCAGATTTTGAATACACGCCTGATGAAGACCCCCTGCATTATAGTCAAGGACGCAGCTCGGTTGGCGAAGCTACTACTCAGTGGCATAATCTCAACCCTATGCCTGGTCATGATGAAGAAGGGCCGAGCAATGCCTCTGATAACGTGCCAGAAGTCCAAAGGGGGAAAAAGAAGAAAGCCGAATGTTGAAATCATTTCGACATAATTACGGTGGACGACGTCCGAAAAGCTCAATGTAAGTACTATCTTAAATTATTTTCGACTGGTAGTGGTAATGGACATCTTAACAGGCATTACCCTCAGTGTGCACCTCGACAAGGCCACGTCGAACCTACCCAAACGCAATTATCTTTTGACGGTAAGTTATTTGTTTATAATCAGCGAGAGCAAAGAGACGGTCTCGCTGAATTTGTTATTCATGATGAACAACCTTTTTCTTTTGCCGATAATCCTAAGTACTCTAGATATATGAACACATACGTCCAACCTTTGTACAAAAAGGTTACTAGAAACACAACTAGATCCGATGCACTCCGACAGTACAAGGCTGCTAAAGCACGCCTTATCGATTATTTCGATAAATTTGACGATAAAGTTAGTCTTACTTCTGATATTTGGCAATCTCCTTATACTTTTGTTAATTATTCTTGTGTGACCGCTCATTGGATTGATGCAGATTGGGTTATGCACAAGAGAATCATCGCTTTCGAGCACTTCCCTTATCCGCACGATGGAATGAACATTGCTACTCTTATATTAAAAGCATGCAACACATTTAAAATTAAGGATAAGATTATGAGTGTTAGTTTTGATAATGCTTCTAATAATAAAGCTGCTGTTGCAGCTTTAAAGGAGACGCTTCAACCTGTACTTCATGGTGAAGTATTTCATGTTCGTTGTGTTTGTCACATTATTAATTTAATTGTTCAAGATGGTTTAGCTGCTGCAGGAGATATTCTGCTCAAACTGAGGGGTATGACAGCGTATGTTAATGGCTCGAGTTTGAGAACACAACAATTTAAAACGTTGTGTGTTCAATATAATATGCCTCGCAGGAGAGCAGTTACAGATGTGGTCCACAGGTGGAACTCTACATACCACATGCTTTTACACATTCTGGCATACCGAGAAGTCTACACGCATTTTCTACTAACCCAGTTCCCAGCCGGCTTGCCAACTCAAGAGGAATGGCAGATGGCCACATACCTAGCTGAATTTTTGGAGGTATTCTACACGTCTACCAATTTATTGTCTGGTACGTACTATCCCACCTCTCCTCTCGCTGTAATAGAAATTCTGAAGATGGCTACAATGTTAACAAAATGGAGATATATAGGACCCTTTAGGGAAATAGTACAAGTGATGGATCAAAAATTTAATAAATATTGGAGTAAACTGCCTGCTATTTTTACTGTGGCTACTTGTTTAGATCCTAGGTTAAAGTTGCATGGCGTGAACGCCTCGATACAAGAGATATCGAAATTAATGCACTACACAGCAGAGGACACAACCTTGCTCACAGCAAAAGTGAGCAAGAGGTTTGAGGACTTGTTCAACCTCTATCGTAATTCTGCTGACGTGCGCGGGCGAGCTACATCATCATCCACTGCTGAGAGGTATTATGCGCCATACCTTCAAGGCTTTGAACATCTAGTAGCAAGACAACTACCAGGTGAAGGTACTTCTAATTCGGGAGGTTCGTATAATTTTTCCTCTTTTAATGAGATTGGTGTATATACAAATACTGATCATTATTCTGATTTATCAAGGCAAGAACAGGTTAATTTTAATTTGTTAAATTTTTGGAAACAAAATCAAAACATGTATAAAACTTTATCCCAAATTGCACGGGATGTACTGCCAGTGCAAGCCTCCACGGTTGCTTCAGAGTCGGCATTTTCAGCAAGCGGGAGGGTTTTGGATGACAGGAGGAGTCGTCTTAACCCCGAGTCGCTCGAGCTATGTGTATGTTGGAAGGATTATCTTGATGCGAATTACCGCGAGCAAGATAAACCGATTGATGATAGGAAGAGCAGTGACTCGGATATTGAAATACTTCCGGATGATTAGGTAATTTGTTTTTATTTTCCTCTTTTGATCCTTTTGGTTGACGTTGCAGATTTCTTGATCTTTGATTGCTGATATTTTGGATAGACATGCATTATTATTTTGATTGTTAGAGTTTTAAGAATAATTTTTTTCACAAAATATACTTTTTTTTCATATATATAAAATAATTTTTTACAAGCAAGATATATAATTTTTCGTATATATAAAAAAATAGGTAACTTCGCCTGTTTGTTTACAAGCAGCCGGTCCCAAGCCCGGATAAAAGGAGGAGGGCCTATGAACACATTTATTATTTTTCTATATAAATTGTTATGTGTTAAGATTTTATTAATAAAGCTCACCAAGAAGAGTATGAAAATGTTTAACATATAATAAAAAATATAATGGCTAACAAATATTATTATTATATACATACATACATATGTATATTACTTATAATGAAATAAAAGGATAAAGATTAGGTTCGTTAAATTGTGAATATTGCCTAGAGGCTAGAGATGAAATTTAAAATTGAATAACAAGAAAAAAAATAATTGGGCCCGGGCCCGGCCCAAGCCCGGCCCTAGATATTGGGCCTAGGGCCAGGGCCTGGACTGGGCCTAGGTTTCCCTTCGACAGGCCCGGCCCGGCCCGGTTGGCAGCTCCACTGGCCCGGCCCCACAGCAAGCCCGATGGGCTTGGGCTGGGCCGGCCCAAGCCCGGCCCTTTGACATCTCTACCAGTAAGGTCGCTCAACGGACCAACCAAAAGGGATAAAAAAAATGTCTGAAGAACGAAATTTCGGAGGTATAAAACTTTAACGGAACCGATACGAGACAGAATTTTAAAGTGTAAAAATGTATTTCGTACAAAGACAGAATTTCAAAATGTCAAAAATACATCCTTCTACAGAGACACACACTAGAGAGCCATTCAGAATAAGGTCACACATGCCATCACTGACACGTGGAACTAGTTTCAGAAAATAAGATCGCGATCTCTAGCTCATCCCACTGAGCTAGCCAACGTTCAAATCCACGTGGGTAAGTCAGAAATAGAAAAGTCACACACGATGTGACATGGCTCATAGAATTTTCTAAACTTAAGTCCAATAACTTAGATGAGAATATATATATATATATAGGGGGCCGATCCACACCCACTAGTGGATAATATCCACCCAACCGCAACAAAGTGATGTGGTTTCTAATCATGTTTTTTTGTGAAAGGTCCCCCCCCCCCCCCCCCCCCCGGCGCGGATGTCCCTTTTCCTTCCCCCCGTAATGTCCTTTATTCATTTTTTTTTGTTTCTTTGCATACCTCCCAACCGCAACAAAGTGTTACGATTGGTATCATTGCTATCCTTTCCTTTTTCCTGTCCTCCCCCCCCCCCCCCCCCCACCCCCCTCTTCTGCAATTGTTTTTCTTTAACAGCCTTTGACTACACTCATCTCACTGCTGACTCACGGATCTATTTTTGTCTCTGACTTCTTTCTTCTCTCTCCCTCACTTTTCTCTCTTTATAATCTGTTCTCCCCGACTCTTTCTCGACAGAGCCCTTTGTTCCACTCTCCATCATCTTTACCAACTCTCTTCATACTCCATATCTCACCTACATAATCTTCACGATAATACAAAAAAAAAAGTTTACGCTAGAAGATCAGTGGATTTTTCTTTAAATATATCAAGTTAAAATAAGTAATTATTTTGAATTTTCTTATAATTCAATGTTAATTTCAAATTGTTCTTACCATAATTGTTCTTAACAATTGATTGTTTAAATTGTGTTATGCTTAAATTGTTCTTACCATAGTCTAAAATTAGTGTTTTTTTAGAGTTTGAAATTAGGGATTGAACTAGCGTTTATTAGCGAATATTCATTCGAAGTTCAAAAATAGTCATTGTAGACTCAAATCGAAGATAACGAAAATACAAATTGAACGAAACAAAAATCAGATCAATAGGAGATCGGATGAGCGATTTTTTAGGGCGTCAAAATTAAGTTTTTACAAATCGGGGTATTACATTTATAGATTCCAAAATAGCGATTTTTTAGGGCGTCAAAATTAGGATTTTTTATTATTTTCAAAATTAGATTTTATTAGGGCTTCAAAATTGGCGGTTTATTCGGGCTTCGAAATTAGGATTTTAGGATTACGTGTTCTCATTTAGTTTAGGAATGTAAATATTATGGACGCTAATAGAACGAAGATCGAAAAAGCTTTTTAAAAGAAATAGTGGCCCTGAAGTGACACGTGGCGTGTCCTTTCTCTATAAATTCTGAAACCAATCCCTCACGAAGGACAACTTATAAATTTAAGATAAAAATTGAAAACTGTCCTTTTTTTAGAGAAAAAGCGGCCACTGTTCTTAAAAAAAAAAATCGACAGCTCGACTCGACTGTTCATAAGGATTTTATATATTTTTTTAAAAAAGTCAAAGACCGATTGAGGGTTTGGTTGAAGGAAGAAGATACTGTGTGTTCCTAAGGTGTAACACTATGTGTGTTTAATGTGAATACAAAACGTAATTGTCGCTAAAGTTAAAAACTTAATTATATAGTTTTTCACGAATTTATAAAAAATAGCTAGAGCTAGATTTTACAAAAGTACAAAAAAGAGACCCTAGTTAATTTTAAAAGATATATATCAGGGAAAAATTTCAGATTGTTCAAAAGACTGGAAATGGATTAACTGATACGCGAAACCTTGTAACTTTGCAGTGTAATTTAAAATATCAAGCTAGCGCGATTTCACGCAAAACTTTTACGAGAACCCTAGGTTGTTGGGAAGTTCCATTTCCCAGGAATTCGGGCCATTCCAAAGTCGTTAGCTATTTTTTTGGCCGAACGGCCTTTTAAGCGCTCGATCCGGACACCGATTCAGGATTTTTGGGCGAAACTTTTGTAAAATACTTTTTAGATCAAGAATGAATTCAGGAAGCTTAAAATAGCATTTTAAAGCACTTTTGAGATTTTGAGATTTTCTGAAGCCAGGGGGCATTTTGGTAATTTGCCACCCCAAGAGGGCTATTTTGGTAATTTTTCCGGTAAAGTTTTTCAAAGGACTTTTTAGTCCAGAAATGTAAGTAAAACATTTGAAATGCTGTTTTGAAGCTAATTGCGGGGCGTTAGGGTGATAATTAACACCGGGGGCATTTCGGTAATTTGTCGCTCAGCGGAAGTATTTTGGTAATTTAACATTGTAAAATTTTCCGAATGACTTTTAGTTCGGGAAGGGGTGTAAGACACTCGGAAAGTTATTTTAAAGTTGTTCTGAGATGTTTGTTAGGGCGATGGCTGCCAGTGGTGTTTTCCATAAGTAACGGTTGGTGATGATTTGGTTAAATTTTTTTTATTGCTTTCCACATAAGGACAGCATATCACGATGGCCCACCACTCACTACCCAACCGCTACTAAGTGTAGCGATTGGAATCAGAGACAAATTTTTTTAAAAAACAATTTCCAGTTGTTTCGTGTGACACAGGGACATGAACCCGATAAAAATTATTGCCCCACCTACCGTAAGTAAACCCCCAGCTACCCCACAAATGCTATTAAAAACCCTAATAAAAACCCAGTTGCCCCCACTTACCCTTTTTAGCAGTTGTAAGTTTTGCCTTTTTCATTCGATTTCATTTCATTTTATTTGTTTCTGCCCAAAGAAAATTATTTAATTCTATGACTTGTTGAGAATGATATAATTTTTATTTTTTAGATTTCAGTATAAATATGGATGCAACTGAAGGAAATAATTTTTGTGAAGATTCTGATCCACCTTACAAAGGTCAAGTTTTTCAAACACTGGACGAAGTTGAAGCATATTATAGAGCATATTCGAAAATGATAGGTTTCGGTGTTAGAATTAAGACGACCAGAAAACGGGTGAATACAGACCAAATTTGTTTCCGACTATTTGAGTGTCACAGAGGAGCCCCGTATGTACCCCCGGTTGTTCGGATCAGTGACGAAGGGCCAACAAGACAAAGAAAAAGGGACACATTTCCGGGTACCGGCTGCAAGGCCCATGTGTATGCAGTACACCGAAAAAATGAAAATCATTGGGTTGTGACGGGAGTGGAGTTGAGCCATAATCATCAGTTGATGACCCCTAGTAAGATTGGTCAAATTCATCAGCACCGACAAATAAGGGCGGCACACAGACAACTGATATTTATAATAGCCGAGGCTAAAATTCCACCTTCTAGAATGATGGGGGTTTTCTCAAGCCAGGCTGGGGGGGTTGACAAGTTGAGCTTCAACGAAGTTGACCTCCGAAATGAACTTCGTGCTCAGAGGAGAGAGTCTTTCAGTAAAAGTGATTCTCAATTTACACTTGATATCTTCAGGCGCCTTAGAGTGAGAATTCTGGCTTTTTCTATAGTCTCCAACTGGATGACGAGAACCGCATTACTACTATATTTTGGGCGGATGCCCGTTCTAGAGCTGCTTACCAAAATTTTGGCGATGTTGTGACGTTTGACACCACATACCGCACGAATAAGTACTTTATGCCTTTTGCTCCGTTCACCGGGGTGAACCACCACTATCAGTCAATCTTGTTTGGCTTTGCCCTGCTTAGGGATGAGACGGAGGAGTCATTTACGTGGTTATTTGAAACGTGGCTTGAAGCAATGTATCATATTCCTCCAAAGACCATCATCACCGACCAAGATCTGGCAATGAAAAATGCAGTCGCTAAGGTCCTTCCAGATACTCACCATGGCTTGTGCAGATTGCACATAAGCAACAAATATCCCGAACGACTTCACAATGTATATGCAAACCATCCGACATTCAAGAGTGACTTTAATACATGTGTAAAGAAATCTTTGACGGTAGACGTGTTCGAGGAGAGGTGGGCCAAGTTAGTGGATGACTACTATTTGCACAGTCATGAATGGTTGCAAGCGTTGTATGAGATCAGGACACAGTGGATCGATGCCTACACCAAAAAAAAAATTGCAGCCGGAATGACTACGACCTCGAGAAGTGAAGGTATGAATGCATTCTTTGATGGGTATGTACGCTCTTCTTCAAGTATAACAAAGTTCGTACTAGAGATGCAGAAAGTCCTTGACAGGCAATTTTTCCTTGAAAGAGAAGCCGACGTGGCTACAGTTTACAGAGAAAGAGCCGTAGTAGTTTTTTCACCTTTGGAGGCTCATGTGGCTCAAGTCTATACCAAGGAAATGTTTAGACAGTTTCAGGAGGAACTACTAAAGTCGAATCAATATAGCATGACAAAGTTGCACGAGCTATGCAACAGATATCTCAAGGTTTATGCTTTGACAAATGTGACGAATTTTGCCAATCCGTGCTCTTCGTCGGCTCCGAAGAACAGAATACATTTTACAGTAGCAGTGTGCATGGAGACCGGGTTTTTTAATTGCAACTGTCAACTGTTTGAGCATAAAGGTATACTCTGTCGACACGCTTTGCGGTATTTTAGCGCCAAGAATGCTCGTGAAATCCCTCCAGAGTATATCTTGGATCGGTGGACGAAGGAAGCCAATATAGTACACGGTCACATTCATTACGTGCCCAATGTTTCAGTTGATTTCGAGCAATCTGAGACGCTGCGATACAATCACCTTTGTAACATCATGCACGGTTTATCATTGGATGCAGCGTCAACATTTGATGGGTATAGGTATCAAGATGAAGCAGCAGCACGGGATAAGGCTAACCTTGCACAATTTAGGATGGCATTACCAGAAAGATGGGACACTCCGACAACTCGGGCGACTCCAGCCGGTAGATTCAATCGAGCTTCACAGCCAGTCATTGACAACACTAGCCTGCAAGATGAGGAGGACGATATTTTTTATCCAATTTTGTCTCAAACAAAAGGGCGAAAACGAGCAATACATATGAAGAGTTTGATTGAAGAATCAACGGGTCAAAAAAAATTGCGGAAGTGTGCATTATGTAATAAGATGACTGATCATGACAAGAGAAACCATTATAAAGTGCTAGGTATCGAATCTGACAGTATGGTCGAGGAGGACGATGATGAGGAAGAGTGTTAGGGTTAATGTTTCAGTTGTTTAAATTGAACTTTTATAATGTTTAAATTTGTGATTTGGTTTGTGGATTCTTGTCATTTTTTTTTTTGCTCATTGCACCTTAGGCACGCAAGTTAGCTCATTTTATGAATTTCAGCGAAAATGGAGACAAATAATTTTTTTGGTTTTCCTATGAAGGGCTTATTCACGCACACTTTAGCGCCCAATTTATAGCTTCCGAAAAATCTTGTAATTTTTTTGTCACTTTTTTTTTTCTCATTGCACCTTAGGTACGCTAGTTAACCCATTATTATGAAATTCGGCAAAATTCGAGACAAATAGTGTTTTTGGTTTTCCTATGAAAGACCTATCCGCGCACACTTTAGCGCCCAATTCATCACTTCCGAAAAATCTTGTAATTTTTTTTTGTCACTTTTTTTTTGCTCATTGCACCTTAGGCACGCTAGTTAGCCCATTTTTATGAATTTCGGTGAAATTCGAGACAAATAATTTTTTTGTTTTCCTATGAAAGGCATAGGCACACTTTAGCGCCCAATTCTTAGCTTGCGAAAAATGTTGTAATTTTTTTTGTCACTTCTTTTTTTCTCATTGCACCTTAGGCACGCTAGTTAGCCCATTTTTATGAATTTTGGCGAAAATGGAGACAAATTTTTTTATTTGATTTTCCTATGAAAGGCCTATTCGGGCACACTTTAGCGCCCAATTCTTAGCTTGCGAAAAATATTGTAATTTTTTTTGTCACTTCTTTTTTGCTCATCGCACCTTAGGCACGCTAGTTAGCTCATTTTTATGAATTTTGGCAAAAATGGAGACAAATAATTTTTTTGATTTTCCTATGAAGCGCCTATTCGCGCACACTTTAGCGCCCAATTCATAGCTTCCGAAAAATCTTATAATTTTTTTTGTCACTTTTTTTTTCTCATTGCATCTTAGGCACGCTAGTTAGCCCATTTTTATGAAATTAGGCGAAATTCAAGACAAATAATTTTTTTTGCTCATTGCACCTTAGGCACGTTACTTAGGATAATGGTAATGAAGGCGTCTAGCTTCATTCTTTTTCAGCTCCCAGGCTATCCTATACCTAAAAGTCAAGGCATCCTTCTTAGTCCACGACGTATATTCGAGCACCTCCGAGCGAGCAATGTAGTCCATGTACTTGAGGACGTAAATCCCGCAATCGTGACTGTTATATTGCTTTGGTCGGTCCTGTATCATCACGACCGTCCAGGGCTTTACCGTCGAATTCCTGGTGATGGTCTCTCCCGAGTAATCTTGGAACGCTAGCGAGAGGATAGTAGTTTGCATCCAACAATAAAAAATATCATCAAGCCTATGTAACAAGAAGAATATACTATGAGCCAAGGTCAACAGATAAAAACTAACCACTGCAGTGATGTACTCGCTGTACATCTGTGCCAGCGACCGCCCAGGTCCGTCCTCCCTTAGGCTATCGTATATGTGGACCGCTCTGTTCGCTGGATGGAGAACTAATAGGAACCAATGGTTTGCATGATGACAATGTATCATGATAAGGTTCGCATGAGCAGCATGACATTGATATTCCGAGTTCAACATGCCTAACACATTTCCAGATGGTTTCCACTTACCCCTGCCTACCCCTCGCCTCCTCCATTCTGTGAACTCGCTCATGCTGGTCACCATTAATCCCACAAAATAAGTGGGATACATGTTAAGCTTCAAATCTTCGCAGTGGTTATAATGTAGCTCTCTAATCAGGTGCAGATCTATATAAGTGTTCATGACAAAATTTGAAATATCTGTCTTCGGCGCCAACATTCTCATATCCGCGTGACCTAGGAATGTCAAAAGAGGAAAGTTTGTTGTATCGACGGGCTCAGGCCCGAAGTAATGCCTGTCGATCCAATCCCGCTTGTCCGGCCTCAATGGCTTCGTCGCTTTTCCTTTATCCGACCGGTTGCTTGGGCACGAGGCTTGGATTCCTACTTGGGTCACCTGACTCTGGCGCTGAAAGTCGTACGCGTCAGGAAGCAAGCGACTAGATGGATTCCACACCTGACTCTGGGGCTGAGAGTCGTATGCGTCAAGAGGCAAGCGACTAGACGGCTCCCACACCTGACTCTAGGGCAAAGAGTCGTACACGTCAGGAGGCAAGCGACTAGACGGCTCCCACACCACACTCTGGGGCAAAGAGTCATACACGTCAGGAGGCAAGCGACTAGACGGCTCCCTTTGGTAACCCCGGTACACAAGACTAAAGTTGTGAACTTCAGTCTTGTACCTCTCAATGGACCTCTTGAGATTGTCAAGAGCCTTCGCGACAAACCAGTCAAACCCTTCCAGCTGCTTGAACACCTCAGTGCCCTGGTCAACCTAAAAAACATGCATAGAAAATATGGCTAGTCATTTCAGGCATGGTCGATAAGGTGCGCAAATAAAAATTGAAACAACACTAGGGTGACTTACAATGTTCAATGCCCAGAACTGGTCATAGAGCTCACGTGGCGCATACGATGTCTTCCTCACCTGAGAAGGGCGATTCACCCTCGTGCGCGTCACCTTGAGAAACCATTGCAGGTACTCCTCAATACTGATGCCGTCGTCCTTCAGCGATACAAGGTTATCATACGTTTCTTGCCAAGTATTCCACTGTTGCACCTCGTCGCTCAGCAAATTCAAGGCATCAGGCATCTCGAAGTTCGGACCTCGACCGCTCTTGAATGGTCGCATGTCTACCGCGGGTTTTGGTATCCCTTGTAGACTGCCAGCTTGCCTCATAGCTCGATCGGGCATCTGAAACTCACATACTTCGAAGTGAATAAGCGGCACCCGAACCAAACCTGCCAGCACGTACGACACCGGAAGTTGCCAACACCACTCACCCAACCGATGCATCACCTTGCCATATGGCTGCCACGTCACCTGGGATGCATCCAGTATCTCTAGTTCCCCCGATAGAACTTTAGATGGTGGTGAGGGTCTACCCGTCTCTTCCGGTTGGTCGTAGGCCCCCAGGCCCACACCCTAGGCCACATCTCATCGGAATATACCCGCGGTTGTGGACGACCCGTGGGTAGCCTCTCGTAAGACCAAACCTGTGAATGCAAATATTATATGGAATTAGTAATTAATCACGAATATATTGACACGTCAAAACAAGAATATAAATGCTCATACCTGTAATAGAGTCAGGCAGGCGGCAATGGACTTGGCACCCTTTCTCGTAGCCTTATGCAGTGCTCGATATAGGTGCGCAAGGACAGCTGAACCCCACGAATAAAAGTATACCTCCTCAAGATCCTCCAAGAACACCATATACTTCGGATGCACCGTGTTTTTCGAATGCGTCGGAAGTAATATAGTTCCAATAGTATACATAAGGAATGCCTTCGTATACGTCACGAAATCGTGAGGAGTGTATTCATCCGGTAGCACGCCGTACTGCTCTCTCAGCCATTTAAGTTTGATGCCGTTTGTTGTAAGAGCTTCCCTCGGAATTCTCTGAAAATACTGCCTAGCCATATTCGCTATGGATGCAGACGTTTTGCTCCAAGTAATGGGTCTGCCGTGACATGGAATTCCAAGTATAAATCCGACGTCCTCTAATGTAATAGTCATTTCACCAAACCGGAAGTGAAATGAGTTCGTCTCGCTCCTCCATCGTTCAACTAGAGTGGATATAAGGCAATCGTCGTGTCGAGACCAAATCCCGCAATCAGTGAACATAGATAAATTTTGACGGTGTAATAGTTGTATTTGTTCCTCGTTTAGTACTCACTCTTCGAGGTGACTTGTGCTTTGAATTGTTTCCAAAACACCCCTATCGACACCGTCAAATACGTGCCTCGCGATGTGGTCATTGTATAGGATTGATGTATCATGAGGTCCGGGGTTGAAATCCATATCTCTAAGAACAAAATATAATCGTAAATCAACTTAGCGTCCATAATATTTACATTCCAAAAATTAACTGGATCTTTAACCTAGCTTACCAATGCATTAGCAATAGTCATTATCTCATTATTTCAATGTATTAAAACAATTCCTCACTTCCCACCACTCCGAACGCTTAATTACGCTAGTTCCCTAAAATTTAGCGCCAACGTGGTTATTTAGCAATATACCCCCCGATGGCCGCTACACCCCCCAACACCTCAAAACCTCTTTAAACCCACTTTTTAAATGTATTACATCAATTATATACCAAATATTTTCTCAAAAAATTTTAAGGGGGAAAGTTACCAAAACACCCCCCAACTTATGCAAAATACCCCTTGGCAGTCATCACCCCAACAAACATCTCAGAACAATTTTAAAATAACTTTTTGGGTGTCTTACACCCTTTCTTGAACTAAAAGTCATTCGAAAAACTTTTATAGGAAAAATTACCAAAATACCCCCTCTGAGCGGCAAAATACCGAAATGCCCCCGGGGGTTCCTTATCACCCTAACACCCCAAATCATCTTCAAAACAACCTTTCAGATGTTTTACAATCATTTATGGACTAAAAAGTCCTTTGAAAAACTTTACCGGGAAAATTACCAAAATACCCCTCTCTGGGTGGCAAATTACCAAGATGCCCCCTGGCATCAGAAAATCTCAAAAGTACTTTAAAATGCTATTTTAAGTTTCATGAATTCATTCTTGATCTAAAAAGTATTTTACAAAATTTTCGCCCAAAAATCCCAAACCGGTGTCCGGATCGAGCGCTTAAAAGCCCGTTCGGCCAAAAAAATAGCTAACGACTTCGAAATGGCCCGAAGTCCTGGAAAATGGAACTTCCTAACATCCTAGGGTTCTCATAAAAGTTTCGCACGAAATTGCGCTAGCTTGATATTTTAAATTACACTGCAAAGTTACAAGGTTCCGCGTATCAGTTAACCCCTTTCCAATCTTTGGAAAAATCTGAAAATTTTCTCTAATATATATCTTTTAAAAATAACTAGGGTTTCTTTTTTGCACTTTGGAAAAATCTAGCTCTAGCTATTTTTTATAAATTTGTGAAAAATTGTCTAATTAAGTTTTCACCTTTAGCGACAATTACGTTTCGTATTCACATTAAACACACATAGTGTTACACCTTAGGAACACACAGTGTCTTTTGTGAGGGATTTGTTTCAGAATTTATAGAGAAAGGACACGCCACGTGTCACTTCCGGGTGACTATTTCTTTTAAAAAGTTTTATCGATCTTCGTGCTATTAAGTTTTTATCTAAAATTTTTGCCCAATTCATATCTCACTCATCCGATCTCCGATTGATCTCATTTTTGTTTCGTTCAATTTGTATTTTCGTTCTCTTTGATTTGAGTCTACAATTACTATTTTTTGACTTTGAAAGAATATTCGCTAATAAACTCTAATTTCGAGAACCTTAAAAACTCTAATTTTGACGCCCTAAAAAACCGCCCATCTTGAATAAACTAAAAAATCTCAGTTTTAAAGCCCTAAGAACCCTAATTTTGACGTCTTAAAAAACTGCCAATTTTGAATCCATAAAAAACCCATAATGTTGAAGCCCTAAAAAAATCCCAATCTTGAAAGAAAAAAAAAACCCTTAATTTCGTATATCAAGTAAACCTCTAATTTCATAACCTAAAAGCTAATTCAATCCCTAATTTTAAACTCTAAAAAACACGTATTTGAGATTATGGTAAGAACAATTTAAACAATCTACTGGTAAGAACAATTATGGTAAGAACAATTTGAAATTAACATTCAATTATAAGAAAATTCGAAATACTTATTTGCTTTAAACTTGATATATTTTAATCTTCTAGCGGTTATTCACCGATTTTCTACCGTAGAATATTTTTGTTTATGTTATCGTGGAGATTATGCAGGTAAGATTTGGAGTATGAAGAAGATGGAAGAAAGAGTTGTGAAAGATGATGTAGAGTGAAAAAGAGGGTTCTGTCTAAAAAGAATTGGGGAGAACGGATTATAAAGAGAGAAAAGCGAGGGAAAGAGAATAAAGAAGATCTGTGAGTCTGAACATCTCAGACTCACGGGTCTTCTTTCTCTCTTTCTCTATTTTGTGCCAAGTGTTGCGGTGGGGGGCACCTTTCACGAAAAAGCAGGGAGAAATGCCAAGCGTTGTTGTTGGGGCCCACCTTTGAGGAAAAAGCAGGAAAAAAAAACGCAACACTTTGTTGCGGGGGGGGGGGGGGGGGGGGGCATGGGGGGCCCACGAAAAAGTAGGAAGAAAAAAAAAGGAGTAATGATAACCAACCGCAACACTTTGTTGCAGTTGGGGGGGGGGGGGCATTTCACAAAAAATCATGAGGAGCAACCGCAACACTTTGTTGCGGTTGGGTGGATATTAGTGTGGATCGGCCCCCATATATATATATAAGTTGTCTAGGCCATGTAAACTAGCTGGTTATATACACCTCGCGGCCCACTGCTCACAAAGTCACACAACGCAAAGTCATGTTGAAGGAACTTTTAAAAAATTTACGAAGCGATTCATGTAGAGCATTTCAATATTTGTAGCAATTGCTCATAAGTACGTTTATACCGAAAAGAATAAATCACAACAATATTTCATGGAAGTGGTGTCAACCAAGTCGGAGATTGTGAGAGCTAACAATAACTGAACAAAGAAAGGGTAGTGCTTGGCACAAAATAAGGTAGCAAATTGACTACCCAAGTACATAGCCACATGGTTATAATGCTGTATTGGATGGTGAGCAAAACGTGTGGCAGTGGGAGAAGTATAGACCTGACACACATGCATAATATAATACATGAAATGACAAGTTCATGCATTACCTGTAATTAAAACAGGAGAGGCATCATAGCCACATGGTTATTATGGCACGGTACAAGTCACCAAAATACAGGCAAAAGCAGGTCAACAACCAAGTAAATTTGTAGGATCAGTCGGCACGCAGAACGAGATTTAACTCTATGACACGCCAATAAAGTTTCTGTAACGGCAGTTTGTCAACAAGTGTGTGGACTAGCACGAATTCTCAGAAACACCAGAACAGGGTACACATTGAGTTAACCAAACAGAACTAGCAGCCACAAAATTCGAGCTATCAATAAATGCCTGAAATTTCAATCGTGCATAACGGCGACACAGAAATCGAGAAAATCATACACATCATAAGTTTTTTAATCGTCGCGACACACTGATGGCACAAAAAAAATTGAGGCACACGGACCGAACAATTGAACCATTAAATGGATGATTAGTCTAACGTTGATTCAAATTTTAACAAGATAAATCTTTACATTTGATCGTAATTAACCCCAAAATTTGATCTTCTCAATTCAATTGTATCAAAAGTCCTAAAAATTGACAAACTCAAAGGTTTCAATTAAATTCTAATGTCAACAAAAATTCGTAGACTACTGGAATCCCAAATCAAAAATCAATTTAAATTCTTACCTCAAACAAATTGTAAAATCCCAAGAAGTCTCTTCCTAAGGATCCTTTGGAGGCTTATCTGAACTTTGGTGTGCTCACATGAATGTAACTATCAGACACCTAAAAGATATATATTTATATTCCTAAAACAATAAGAATTTCAAAATACCCATTACGTCCAAAACTCTCTAATTTTACTTTCTTTTCTTTTCTTCCCTTTTTTTTTCTTTAAGCATTTAAATATGAGGGATCTAACACATACCCTTGCATGTAGTTATTTACTAGAGTTAACTAAGTCATTTGATTTGTATCAAAGTGACCATTGGACTAGTCAATTTGTCCAATTAAGGCATTTTGTTAGGTTCCGCCAAATTTAAGTCCGTTAAGTCATTTAATTTAGGGACAAATCCGTCACTAAATAATTTTTTTTCTCTATCTTCCTCCTCTTATTCTTCTTCATTCTCCTTTCTTATACCGTGTCTGTGACTTGAAACCAAGCACCACTCTTTCTCTCTCTCTTTCTCAACCCACACCGCCAGCGCTCGCACTTACCGCTCTTCACTTCTTCCCCCACCCTCTCTCTGCAAATTCAACATCTTCTGTGACCAAATCTTCTATGACTGAACCATAAATCCAACCCACCCGGTCACCCTACTCAATCTTGTCGTCATACCAGTAGATGTTACAAGATCCAAGTTTTGATCATTATGCAGTAGGATCTACACTAATAATGTTGGAATTTTTTATATTTTTTTGTAGACATCACTCAAACAATGCTTATGTTGTAAGATTTTTACATGACAATGTTGGCTACAAACAAGATTAAGACTCGATTACTTACCAACAAGAGACGACTTTAGCGACACTAGTGGCATCAAGCAGTTCACGCGGGGCCCTAAGAATACCGGGAGGCCTTCCATATTTAACTGCAGTACTGGTCCTTCTTCCACCGCCCCAAAGAGATCAAGATCGCCGACAAGGTCACTACAAGAAAAAAAGGCTTTTAGCGACGGGAAAATCCGTCGCTAAAAGCCTATATTCCGTCGCTAAAACAATTAGCGACGGATTCACCGTCGCTAAAAGTCCCTCGTATAAAAGTCCGTCACTAATAGTTTAGCGACGAAATTTTGAAATATGTCGTTAAATATGTAATTTTTGGCGACGGTTTCATTTTTAATTAGCGACGGATATTCCGTCGCTAATTATATTTTTAGTATTTTAATTTATTTTCTTTTTGTCAAATTGGCGACGAAATAATGTTTTTAGCGACGGAATATTTTGTCGCTAAAAAGCTTATTTAGCGACGGAATATTCTGTCGCTAAAAACATTTTGTAGGAATACTTTTAGCGACGGAATTAATCCATCGCCAAAAGTCAAATTTTTTTTGAATTTTTTTTTATTTTTCAATTACCCAAACCTGTAATACAATTTTCATTTCTCAACAACAACGCGCAATAATCAATACAGAAAGAAATATATATAATCAATTATAAAAAATGTTTATTATAAAAAAGACTCATATATGTACAAGCCGGGAACCGGATACAACCGGTTAGGGGAGGGGAGAAGAGTACAAGCCAGGTGCGGGGGGCGGGGGGGAGCTAGGAACAGGCACGGGAAGGGGCTCATCAGGGGTTACTGAGCCCCGGATCTGGATCCTGCTGATCCGGGGCCGGCTCGGCATGTCCAGCAGTGCCCTGCTCCCTGATCATCCTCACCACCACTGTAGCAATGCGCTGGATCTCCTCGTCGTCCAACTGACGCTGGGGAGCCGGTGTCTATGGAGGGGCAGCAGGGGGTGATGACGCTCCTATCACGTCACGGGCAGTCGTGCTAGGCAGGCCGCGTATGTGGCCTTTCGGCCGATACACGACCTCCGGCGTATCCAGCCATCGCTTCAACCCCCTAGTACTCGCAGCCGTACTAATGGACGCTGATGGCTATTCAGACTGCTGCTCGGAACCCCTTAGCTGTTCATACGAGGCCTGCAAAAACAGTGGTTTAATGATATGTTAGGGCATTAATTAACGAAACGGATATTGAGGTTAGAAAGACAAAACATTAACAACTTAAATAAATTGACTTACATCGATCCGCCGGGCAATATCTGAAATATAGTCGCCCGCCCGATGCGCCTCGTCCTTGTCCTTCTTCCGCACGTGCGTCTGACTATAGGTCAGAGCTATGACCTCATCCTCTTCAGATCCGGGTGCACGACCGCGTTCATGTGTCTGACGATGTCGTGTGGCACCGACCCCCCCTCCCCGTGTGCGTCAGATCTCTGTTCTGTCTGTTCTCGGCCCCGCTCTTACTCTTGGCGTCCCAGCCTGGATCCGCAACCCACTGATCTATCATCTCCCCCCATACACGGTGAGATATCCAATGTGGGGGATATCTCGTCATCTCCGTCATAAGGGACACCCTCGGGCAGCAGCTTCTTTGCCCGGTCCCGTGCGTCGTGGAGCCATCGGCGGTAATTCTTGCCGATGTAGGCAAAGAAGGCCTGCTGCCCCAGTGCCTGCTGCTGAGGCGTGTCAAACGTAAATCCCTCCTGTAAGGCATTCAATAACACAAATTATGACTAGAAAACAAACTGTAATTAAACATTTACTAATGTTGAAAAAAAATAGAGAACCAATAAAATAGCCCTAGAGGGGGGTGAATAGGGTTTTAAGACTACTTTAAAAATTAACAACCAACAAACCTCAATCTCAATAACTCAAATAAATAAACAACCAATCTCAACACAAATGTAAAATGATAAAGTAAAGAGAGAAGAGTTTAGAGATACTTGACAATGAGAATTAAATGGTTCGGCTTGATATACCCACAAGCCTACGTCCACCCCTTCAAGGAAGTCCCTTGAAAGGCCCTAGAATCCACTAGTATGATCTTCCTTACGGGTCAAGATCGAACCTCTTACAATCCCTTGATGCTATGCCCACATCAAGAACAAGCTTTGACAAACCCAAAGCTCCAAAGCTTGACAATCCCAAGCTTTGATACAAGAACCTTTCAATGAAGAAATGTGTACAAGATTTCATTCTCAATAAGTAGATGAGTACAAGTTGAAGTACTAGAACAAGAGAGATGAGTGTATGATGACTTATGAAAGTGTATCTCTCTCTAATGTAAGCTCACAATAAATGCTCTCTTGAAAAGGATGAGAAATCAATGAAAACAAGAGAGATTTGAACAATTGCTTTGATGTTTAAGAATATGAAAGATAGGAGAGCTTTGAATGCAATTGATGAATGAAAACAATGCCCAAGATGAGTATTTATAGAGGTGGGAATAAATATGACCATTTGGAGTTAGGTGGGGCATTAAATGCGCCAAACGGTAAATGCAGTCGAAAGCAATGCACCATTGCAGTCGACTGTAACCTAAAAGTAGCCGCTGGAAATTCAAATTTCCAACTTGCAGTCGACTGTAATCCATTGCAGTCTACTGTACTAGGCTACTGGAAGTATTGCAGTCGACTGCATTCCAATGCAGGATTGCAGTCGACTGCATTCCAATGCAGTCGACTGCATTCCTGAAAATGCAGTTTCCTTATTTTTAAAGCATGAAAAACTTTTATGCATGCAAGGGAAACCTATGGGCAAGTTCTAGGTATACAGTCATCGTAACGATCATATCTCTATGTCTAGTTTACAAAGACGGAAATAAAAGCATGAAAACTTCAATCGACGAATTCCCTCTTTGATGCGTTCTGTTGAGAGTCTTTGACCGTGTTGCTCGTCTAATAATCCATTTGCATGAGTATGAGATTGTTCATATTGCTTCATCAACTCAATGCATGTTAGATAGTATAATCATCAATGTTAGTTATCATCAAAATCAAATATAATCCTAAGTTAAATAACCGTAGGGTTAACAATCTCCCCCTTTTTTATGATGGCAAACATTGATTCAAATAATATGAGATATATAAGATAATAAAGTCCAAAGAAGCATAACAATCTCAATTATAAACCATAAGGGGTCATGAGAAGAAATCATGACAAAAAGCTCATCCTATCTTAAGCAATATAGGGCTCCCCCTAACTTAAGTAATATATGCTCATATTAAGTCCACACAAATATGAATCAACAATATTTTCTCCCCCTTTTGACATCATTGAAAAAGGTCAAGGGTGTGTGTGAAAGTGATCAACGTATGTATTCATCCATGGATAATCAATATTGCCAACAAGGGCATTCAAATAATAAAAACATAAGTACTTGAATACCCATCAAAAGGTGTACCAAGCACTTTTTACAAAGATAGCACAAATAGGAAGTGTAAAGGATTTAAAAATATGAGTGTGTGCAAATCAAATGAGATTGAATGAATATCAACAAAATCAATAATTTTGAAAAGAGAAACATCAACCAAAGCATGCTTTAAGCATATTAAATAATGTTCAAGCATGAAAAGTGCAACTTGCATGATTAGCACAAGAGATATAACATTTAGTCACATAGGTGAAGACATGCCAAGTTCTCTTCTAAGAGCGGTAAACCTCTTCGAATCTAAAGGTTTAGTGAAGATGTCTGCTAATTGGTGATTTGTGTCCACGAAATCTAGAACAATATCACCTTTTTTGCACATGATCACGAATAAAATGGTGTTTGATTTCTATGTGCTTTGTGCGTAAATGTTGGATGGGATTTTTGGTCAAGTCAATGGCACTAGTATTATCACATAATATAGGTATGTGATCATACTTGAGTCCAAAATCCAAAAGGGTTTGTTTCATCCAAAGAATTTGTGCACAACAAGCACCAACCGCCATATATTCGGCTTCGGTGGTAGAGAGTGCAACCGAATTTTGCTTTTTGGAACTCCAAGAAACAAGAGAGTGACCTAGGAATTGGCAACCTCCACTAGTACTTTTCCGCTCGGTTTTACAACCGGCATAGTCGGCGTCGGAGTAACCAATTAGGTCAAAAAATGAAGTGTTCCTAGGAAACCATAACCCTAAAGCGTGAGTGCCCTTAAGATATCTAAGGATTCTCTTGACGACAATCAAATGAGATTCCTTAGGACAAGCTTGAAATCTAGCACATAAACAAACACTAAAGATTATATCGGGTCTACTTGCGGTAGGTAAAGGAGTGATCCGATCATACCTCGATAGCGCTTAATATCAACATCCTTACCCTTTTCATCTTTATCAAGCTTTAATGAAGAGCTCATTGGAGTGTCAAAAGCATTTGATGCTTCCATGTCAAATCTCTTGAGTAGCTCTTTGGTGTATTTGGCTTGGTTGATAAAGATTCCATCCTTGCTTTGTTTGATTTGCAATCCAAGAAAAAGGTGAGTTCTCCCATCATGCTCATTCAAACTCCTTACTCATACAAGAAGCAAACTCTTCGCACAATGATCCATTAGTAGCACCAAATATAATATCATCAACATAAATTTGCACTAAATATAAGTCATTGCCCTTAGATTTTATAAAAAGAGTAGTGTCAAGTTTTCCTCTTGAAAACCCATTTTCTAAAAGAAAATTACTTAGCCTTTCATACAAGCTCTAGGAGCTTGTTTTAAACCATAAAGAGCTTTGCTAAGACGCAAAACATGGTTTAGAAATTTTTCATGTTCAAAGCCGGGAGGTTGAGCCACATAGACCTCCTCCGAAATAAAACCATTTAGAAAGGCACTCTTGACATCCATTTGAAAGAGTTTAAAATCTCTATAGCAAGCAAAAGCTAATAGCATTCTAATATATTCAAGTCTAGCTACCGGTGCATAAGTTTCATCAAAATCAATTCCTTCCTCTTGGTTATAACCTTGGGCCACTAATCTAGCCTTGTTTCTAACCACGATTCCGGATTCATCAAGTTTGTTTCTAAAAATTCATTTTGTGCCTATAATCCTAAAGTTTTGAGGTTTAGGCACAAGGGTACAAACTTGATTTCTTTCAAATTGAACTAGCTCTTCTTGCATAGCAAGCATCCAAGATTCATGATGTAGAGTTTCGGAAAATTTCTTTGGTTCAATTTGGGAAAGAAACGTTATATTAACATGTTGTTGAAGAGAGCGTCGAGTTCTTACCCCACTCGAAGGATTACCAAAGATTTGATTGCTTGGATGATTCTTTTTGTAAGTCCAATCTTTTGGTAATTCTTGAGAGTTGTCCACGTTTGAAGCATCATTGATTACTTCCTCGTTTCCCCCTTGAGAACTTGATTGTTACTCCCCTTGATCAATTTCTTTGGGGTTGCCTTGTAGTGTTTCACTTATGTCCAAAGTTCTCAAGTCATTATCCATGTCATCTACATTAACAATGTTAGTCCTCCGAAGAAAAGGATTAGTCTCATCAAAAGTAACATTAATGGATTCTTCAACAACCAAAGTACTTTTATTATAAACTCTATATGCCATACTATTATTAGAGTAACCAAGAAAAATACCCTCAAAGGTTTTGGAATCAAATTTGCTAAGGTGATCCTTGGTATTTAAAACAAAGCATTTGCAACCAAAGACTCTAAAAAATCTCACCTTAGGTTTCTTATCATTAAAAAGCTCATAAGGAGTTTTTAACAAAAAATTTCGCAAGATAACTCTATTAAGAACAAAACAAGCACAATTGACCGCCTCCGCCCAAAAGTATTTAGGTAAACCATATTCGTTAAGCATTGTTCTTGCCGCTTCTTGCAAAGACCTATTCTTTCTTTCGGCAACACCATTTTGTTGAGGAGTTCTAGGAGCCGAAAAGTTATGTGATATCCCAAAGTCATCACACAAGGCTCCTATTTTTGAATTTTCAAATTCTCTACCATGATCACTTCGAATGTTTGTAATCAAATAACCTTTTTGATTTTGAACACGTTTTGCAAATGAAGTGAACACATTTAGAGATTCATCTTTGGTAGCCAAAAAGAAAGTCCAAGTATAGCGAGAATAGTCATCAACAATAACAAAACAATATGATTTACCACCAAGACTAGTAGTAGGGATTGGTCCAAACAAATCCATATGAAGTAATTGCAAGGGTCTAGAAGTAGATACCATTTTCTTCGGTTTGTGAGAGACTTTCTTTTGCTTACCCATTTGACAAGCATCACATACTTTATCTTTCTCAAACTTGATCTTCGGGAGACCCCTCACAAGTTCTTTGCTTGAAATATCCTTCAAATGCTCCATGTGCATGTGACCAAGTCTTCGATGCCAAAGCCAAGATGTTTCACTAATAGCACTAAGACACTTGACATCTTGGTTAGCTAAATCATTTAATTGAATGGAGTAAACATTATTATCTCTACTACCAACCAAAATAGTTTCATTGTTCTTCAAGGATAGTATAGTGCATTGAGAAGCCTCAAAGATAACTTTAAAACCTTTATCACTAAATTGACTAATACTAAGCAAGTTATGCTTCAATCCTTCAACATATAACACATTCTCAATTGAATGTGGTTCCTTACCAATAGTTCCTTTACCTTTGATTCTTCCTTGAGAATTGTCACCAAAGGTCACATTTCCTCTTTCCTTAAGATCAATCGATGGGAAAAGAGATATGTTGCCGGTCATATGTCTTGAGCATCCACTATCAAGAATCCACTTCTTGCTACTAGATTTTGCTTTGAGACATACCTATAAACACAAATCAAGTAGTGACTTTTGGTACCCAAATTTTCTTGGGTCCTTGGATGTTAGTCTTGCATTTGTATTCTTGACCTTTCACAATCCACATTTTCTTTCTACCTCTAACAAACACAATTCTACAAGGACAATGATTAGTCGTATGCCCTTTCTTGTTGCACCAACCGCAATGTGTAAAAGGTGTGCAATAGTTCTTTGGTCGTTTTGTATGAATATTCAACCTAGCTTGTTGTTGCAAAACTTTAGGAGGCATGGCCATGGGATCTAATCCAAGACCACCTTTGTTTAGGCCAATTCTTTGGCGTCCAAGCATGACATCCAAATTGTTTTGACCATCAACAAAATTTTCAAGACATTTTCTTAAATCACAAATCTCAACTTTTAAATCTTCATTTTGTTTTTCTAAAGCCAAAGTTTTGGAAGAGATTTGTTTTGAGCTAGGAGTGTTAACAAGTAATTCAACCAAATTCTTATTCACATGCTCTACATATAAATGACTAGACATGCATTCATTCTTGGCATGCAACTTATCATTTTCCATTATCAACTTCTCAATTTGCTTATTAGCTTCAAGAAATTTCTGAGACAAAATAATATTTTTCTTGAAAATTTTCTTGGATTCCCCATATAAGCTATCATAAGCATCTTCAAAATTTTCATTCTCACTATCACTACCGGAAGAAGAGCTTACCTCATCATTTTCCATGAAGCACACATTTGCTTGATCATTCTCTTCATCACTTGAATCAAAGTCACTCCATGTTCAAGTGTGTTCGACATTCATTGCTCTTTCCTTTTCCTTGTTGTCTTTCTTAGAGAATTGTCTTCTTTTAGCTCTTTCCCATACATCTCTTCTTTCCTTCTTCTCCTTTTTGTAGATGGGACAATCCATCTTCATGTGTCCCGGCTTGTGGCATTTGTAGCAAAGCCTCTCTTCGTTGCTAGCATTTTGTTGCCTTCTCCCATCATTTCTTCTAAATCTTAAGAACTTCTTGAAGTTCTTTGCAACCAATGCCATATCCTCTTCATCAAATTCTTCATCATCATCACTTGACTCAAGGTTTGAAGATGAAGCTTTAAGAGCAATTGATGTAGGCTTCTTCTTGACGTCCTCTTGATCAAATGTCTTGAGTTGCATTTCGTACGTCATGAGTGAGCACATCAATTCATCAAGAGGAAAGATGTTGAGATTCTTTGATTCTTGGATGGCGGTGATCTTTGCATCCCAAGCTCTTGGTAAGGATCTAATCACCTTTCTTACAAGATCACCATTAGTGAATTCCTTGCCCAATTGCTTCAAAGGATTCACAATGTTAGTAAAACGAGTATTCATATCCGTAATGGATTCATTTGGAAGCATATGGAATAACTCATAATCTCTAAACAATAAATTCATCTTGGAGTCTCTAAGAAGAGAAGTCCCTTCATGAGTGACTTGAAGAGTATCCCAAATACTCTTAGCGGAATTACACATAATGACTCTATTGAGTTCATTAGTGTCTAAAGCACACACAAGACAATTTTTCGCTCTAGCATTCATACAAATCATCTTCTTGTCATGATCACTATATTCCGATTTTGATTTAGGCTCTTCAACCTTGTCAACCACCTTTATCGGAACGAATGGGCCATTCTCAACAATATCCCACATCTCATAGTCTTGAGATTCTAAATAGATTTTCATCTTAACTTTCCACACACTATAGTTGGTCCCATTAAACAATGGAGGCCTAGTGGTAGAACTACCCTCCATACCCCCAACGTAAGCCATGATCGATTAACTCTCTTGGCGTTACCCAATATAACAAGAGCCGAGGCTCTGATACCACTTGAAACCAATAAAATAACCCTAGAGGGGGGGGAGGGGTGAATAGGGTTTTAAGACTACTTTAAAAATTAACAACCAACAAACTTCAATCTCAATAACTCAAATAAATAAACAACCAATCTCAACACAAATGTAAAACGATAAAGTAAAGAGAGAAGGGTTTAGAGATACTTGACAATGAGAATTAAATGGTTCGGCTTGATATACCCACAAGCCTACGTCCACCCCTTCAAGGAAGTCCCTTGAAAGGCCCTAGAATCCACTAGTATGATCTTCCTTACGGGTCAAGATCGAACCTCTTACAATCCCTTGATGCTATGCCCACATCAAGAACAAGCTTTGACAAACCCAAAGCTCCAAAGCTTGACAACCCCAAGCTTTGATACAAGAACCTTTCAATGAAGAAATGTCTACAAGATTTCACTCCCAATAAGTAGATGAGTACAAGTTGAAGTACTAGAACAAGAGAGATGAGTGTATGATGACTTATGAAAGTGTATCTCTCTCTAATGTAAGCTCACAATAAATGTTCTCTTGAAAAGGATGAGAAATCAATGAAAACAAGAGAGATTTGAACAATTGCTTTGATCTTTAAGAATATGAAACATATGAGAGCTTTGAATGCAATTGATGAATAAAAACAATGCCCAAGATGAGTATTTATAGAGGTGGGAATAAATATGACCATTTGGAGTTAGGTGGGGTATTAAATGCGCCAAACGGTAAATGCAGTCGACTGCAATGCACCATTGTAGTCAACTGCAATGCACCATTGCAGTCAACTGTAACCCAATAGTAGCCGTTGGAAATTCAAATTTCCAACTTGCAGTCGACTGTAATCCATTGCAGTCGACTGTAATAGGCTACTGGAAGTATTGCAGTCGACTGCATTCCAATGCAGTCGACTGTAATACCTCACTGCCCAACTTGCAGTCGACTGCATTCCTGAAAATGCAGTTTCCTTGTTTTTAAAGCATGAAAAACTTTTATGCATGCAAGGGAAACCTATGGGCAAGTTCTAGGTATACAGTCATCGTAACGATCATCTCTCTATGTCTAGTTTACAAAGACGGAAATAAAAGCATGAAAACTTCAATCGACGAATTCCCTCTTTGATGCGTTCCGTTGAGAGTCTTTGACCGTGTTGCTCGTCTAATAATCCGTTTGCATGAGTATGACATTGTTCCTATTGCTTCATCAACTCAATGCATGTTAGACAACATAATCATCAATGTTAGTTATCATCAAAATCAAATATAATCCTAGGTTAAATAACCGTAGGGTTAACAGTAAACCCCTCCTGTAAGGCATTCAATAACACAAATTATGACCAGAAAACAAACTGTAATTAAACATTTACTAATGCTGAAAAAAATACTTCACCGTACCAACCACTCCTCCCATAGGGATTCCCTCGCAGCGACATCCTAGTCTTTCCAGTACAGGCGTGGCTCGAAGAATTGGCCCTTCACAAGAACGCCGATCTTCGTCCTCGCCAGATTCTCCAGGATCCTGCCAAAAAAGTAAATAAATAAATTAATACAATTTAAATATAAATTAACACTCCAAAAATTTAAACATAAGGCATGAGGTGATATTTTTAGTACTTACAGGCACTCTTGCGTGAGCGTAACTCTCTGTTTACGCTGGGGGTCGATGCGTACCCCGCGTGTCAGACCACGGCCTCATCGAGATCCTACAAAACACAGACATTAATACAGTTCAAATATACTTTAAATATAAGGCTAGCGAAAATGTACTAAACACTGTTATCAACTATACCTGAGGTAGAACCCACGGAAGATGGAGAATGCACGTGTGTGTGGAATGAATCTGCGTTGGGCTAGGGCTAGGGCGACGGCTAGGGCTGGGGCTGGGGCTGGGGCCCCATCTGCTGTCCGCGATCACTCTGTCTCTCGTCATCAGTAGGCAATGACGAGGTGGGACCCACCGGGGAGAAAGCAGCTCGGCGTCCAGCCCGGCCACGAATAGCCCGTATCCTATCCATAACTGACTTCATATAGATAAATTACAAAGATATTAACACGTTAAAAACAATAATTTGGCATAAATCATCATCGGCACTATATATATATATGAACGGATGTGCAAAAACACATCAATAAACACCAAGTTCTAAAATGTTACTACATTTTTCCCGTGATGTTACAACATTACAAGTCAATCATTTTCAGTTTGCGAATCATCTTCATCACTTTCCTCGTCGCCCTCTTCTTCGTGGGACTCGTCGTCCTCTTCATCTTCTAATTCATCCTCTTCATCAGTAGACTCGGTCACATCATCTCCAACACTTTCCACGTCTTCCGCGTCATCATCTATGACTTCTTCTCCTACAAGAAGTGTTGTTGGAAGAGGAAGATCGTCCTCCTCGTTGTTGACCTCAACAGGGAACAAGACACGTGGTTGGTCGGCTTGAAAGGAGTCTAGCTCACTGTCATATGTCACGGGCAATTTCTTGGACTTGATAGTTGTATACCAATGAGATTTGGGATTGGCGACGTCCTCCGCGTAAAAGACTTGTACAGCTTGACTAGCAAACACAAAGGGCTCGTCTGATGCAAGTCTTGACTTGACATTGACATCTACAATCCCTTGAGAGCTAACACGGATTCCTCTACTGCATGTGACATCGAACCACGTACACTTGAACATTACCAGGCGGTTTTGGGAACCCATATATGTTAGCTCAACAATCTCATCTAGCTCTCCGTAAAAGTCCATGCAATTCTCGGCATAACAGTCGCCGTTGACCAAGACTCCACTGTTTTGGGTTTGTTTTGTTCGGTCATCATCTTTTACGTTAAACCTAAACCCGTTGATGATATAGCCTCCGTAACAGGATGTTTGTTTGTTAGGGCCTTCGGCTAGTAATTTCAAGCAGGAGGCCACTGGTCTATCCATTGACTGAACCTATTGTAGATGACAGTAAAAATTAAGGATAAATCAGTATACTAATTGGCCAAAGAACTGTATATAACACATAATATAATTTCGTTAAACAATCTTACACGGATTTTGAACCACTGTACAAATTGTGATTTCCGAGGAGATTCAAGTCCAGCGGGGTCAATGATTAAAGATTTCGCATCGAACTCACTGCAAACCAATATAGTTGGCTCGCTTAACAGACACTTTCAATTATGTACAGCAATGTAAGTGAATTAAGACTTTAATTGTCCCGAGTAGTGCTGATTAGTCCTAATTAGGGCTAAATAGGCTTAATTGGGTTATGTTAGGGCTAATTAATGTTAATGAGGGCTAGTTTTGGATAATTATAGCTAATTAGGGTTGATTAGGACTAATTAGGGTTATTTAGTCCTAATTAGGGTTTAATTGTGCCGAGTAGTGCTGATTAGTCATAATTAGGGCTAATTAGGCTTAATTGGGTTATGTTAGGGCTAATTAATGTTAATGAGGGCTAGTTTCGGATAATTATAGTTAATTAGGGTTGATTAGGACTAATTATGGTTATTTAGTCCTAATTAGGGTTTAATTGTGCCGAGTAGTGCTGATTAGTCCTAATTAGAGCTAATTAGGCTTAATTGGGTTATGTTAGGGCTAATTAATGTTAATGAGGACTAGTTTTGGATAATTATAGCTAATTAGGGTTAATTAGGACTAATTATGGTTATTTAGTCCTAATTAGGGTTTAATTGTGCCGAGTAGTGCTGATTAGTCCTAATTAGGGCTAATTAGGCTTAATTGGGTTATGTTAGGGCTAATTAATATTAATCAGGGCTAGTTTCGGATAATTATAGCTAATTAGGGTTGATTAGGACTAATTTGGGTTATTTAGTCCTAATTAGGGTTTTAATGGTGCCGAGTAGTGTTGATTAGTCCTAACTAGCGCTAATTAGGCTTAATTGGGTTATGTTAGTGCAAATTACGACTAATTAGGCTAACTATAATTAATATGTGCATAATTGGGTTCATTTGGACTAATTTGGGGTAATTACAGCTAATTTGATTTTCATTAGGTTCTTAGGGTTAATTAAAACTAATTTGGCTCGTTAGAGCTAATTAGGTTAATTGATTTACTAAAATATTGTTAATCATGACTAATTAGGGGTAATTATAGCCAATGCTGGAGCCACGATGAGATTCCAGGGGGTGCATGCTAAAAATGTCGCATTAACCTAACTAACCTAAATTTAATGCACATTCAACAATCTCAATTCCGACACCTCATATAGGGTGTCGATATGGTGTCTGATACGTGTCTGACACCTCCGGACACGTGTCCGACACATACCGACGCGTGTCCGACACCTCCGGACACGTGTCCGACGCCCACCGACACGCATCTCTAGACACATCGGCATACGTTAATTTGTTTTTTAAATGTCGGACACCGTCGATCAGACATGGTGTCCTTGTCTGCGCTAACTAACAGGTATTTCAATCCAATTGGGTCTCATCCTCCGTCAACAACCTCAATTCCGACACCTCATATAGGGTGTCGATATGGTGTCCGATAAGTGTCTGACACCTCCGGACACGTGTCTGACACATATCGACACGTGTCCGACGCCTCTGGACAGTGTCCGACGCCTCCGGACACGTGTCCAATGCCCACTAACACGCACCTCCAGACACATCAGCATACGTTATTTTGTTTTTTAAATGTCGGACACCGTCGATCAGATGTGGTGTCCGTGTCTGCACTAACTAATAGGTATCTCAATCCAATTGGGTCACATCCTCCGTCAACAATCTCAATTCTCAATTCTCAAATACTCAATGCAATAAAAATTAACAAAAATCACACATTCAATACAATTGGGTCCCATCCTTCGTCAATAATCTCAATATCTCAAATGCTCAATGCACAATTAACAATCTAAAATCATCAATTAACAACATAAAATCATCAATTAATAATCGCATTTATTTCAAATGCACAGCTAATAACCTAAAATCATCAATTAACAACCTAAAATCATCGATCAATAATCACAATTCTCAAATGCACAATTAACAACCTAAAATTATCAAACAAATTATCAATGTTCAAATGGAAAAAAATTGTTCAAAATACACATATCCGATGCGCTTGAATTATTTCAATTTAGGGTTCGATTGTATCAGGACATTCAATTTAGGGTTCAATTAGGGGATAAATTAGTTTAATTTAGGATTCGATTCAATTTGGGTATTCAATTTAGGATTTAATTATGGTTCAATTACTTCAAATTAGGGTTCTATTAGTTCAATTTAGGGTTCGGTTGAATTAGGGCATTCAATTGAGGGTTCAATTAGGGGGTTCAATTAGTTCAATTTAGGGTTCGATTGGATTAGGGCATTCAATTTAGGGTTCAATTAGGGGTTCAATTAGTTTAATTTAGGGTTCGATTCGATTAGGGCATTCAATTTAGGGTTTAATTAGGGTTCAATTACTTCAATTTAGGGTTCAATTATGGTTCAATTACTTCAATTTAGCGGTCGGTTGAATTGGGATATTCAATTAGGGGGTTCAATAAGTTCAATTTAGGGTTCGGTTGGATTAGGGCATTCAATTAGGGGTTCAATTAGTTTGCATAAACTAGGTTTATACCTTCATTCAAATTCACGTGCAGAATGATGTGCCTCAATTGGAATATAGAACGTTTCACTTATCAGGAAAGCAAGATGAATAAGCAAATAGAACGTTGATGCTAGCTGATTTTGAAGCGATAGGCTTATATTAATCCACATCATTATGAATGAATTTTTTCTTTTGTGAATAAATTACGGTTGCTTATAGAAAGAAAAGAGTGTAGTTTCCATAGTATTTGCAGAACCAAGAAATGCTAATTGTTGCATCAACTATTTTGGTGAATGCGGTACTTTAACTACTTGCCTTCCACTCTAATTTTATCTTTCTTGATAGTTTCGCTATATCTATCAGAAGCTACTTTTTAACCGATGACACATTCATAGGTGTAACCAAGATTGTTGGGGGATATTCAAAAGAGCCAGGCCGTACTGATGGACCCGGTCGAAATGCGTCATTCTCGGATGATCTAGAGCTGGCTTTCGTTCCTGAAAGATGTGCTTTAATGATCGCTGATCATGGTAATAAATTGATCCGCCAAATCAATCTGAAGGCTGAGGATTGTGCCAGAGGCTCTCAATCTAGTAATGTTATAGTTTTATTGAATGCGTTTTTTTTAAATCATTTTTTTCCTTTTTGTGATAAGAAATGTACATCATTAACAAAGGCACCAAAGGTGCTGCAACTGCAACCCATGTATTAAAAGACCATCGGTCAAAGGCTACATACTCGGCCTAAGAGTTGAGAAAGTCAAGAAAGGCTTCATAGGAGTTATCCCTCTTACCCAGCTGCTCCAAAGATGACTCCATACCCTCAACAGCCTTCATGTTTATCTCGAACCAGAGACACCAAAACAATCCCAGGGGGATCCAGTCCATAATGTCCCCTCTCCAACTAGGTCTCTTGTACAAGACCAACACCTCATAAGATCAATCACCGATAGGAGAACTCTTCGTATATTGTAGACATTGCTGGAGTAATCGCAGGAAGTATTGTATAGAATTAGGTTGACCATTTTCTCAGTAGAAAGTTGTATAACATATTGTTCATTGTCTTCTAGTACTGGAAATGGCATCAGCTTGGGCTTTGGGCCTATGAGCTTGTTTGTTTGGCTTGATTGTTGGATTTGTGATTCGTCCTTACCTGGTCCCTCTTGTAGGGCACTCAAAAGAAAGGCAACCTGCACTGTTCCAACCCAAGAGCCAACTCATTGAGTTCAGTTTGAGTCAAAGTTGCCTCAGTTCCTAGTGCAACAAAAACCACAAAGCTAACACCATGTTTATCTAACCACTCTCTAACACAAACCCATTTTTCACCATTTTCCAACTCGTTGCCTTCTAAATCTGGATGTAAAACCCCCACCGAATCAACCGGTTTCCGGTAAAGCTCACAGTAAGAACAATTCAGCACTAAGTAAAAATTCAATTGCGTTTTACCATATCAAAATAAAGCCGCATTGACACAAGGTTAAACAAATTGTTGATGCATCGAGATGGGATATGTTGCATGTAACCCTTACGTTAAGGTTAGATGTACCATACCTCTAGTTTTTTAAGATGGACGGCGCGGCAGTGGTGGCGGCGGTCCTTCGGTTTTGAAGATAGGCGGCAGTGGCGGCTTCGGTGGCGGTGGCAGGCTATATTCCGTCGGGGGCTAGGTTGCCGGGGATGGCGATCGAGGAAATATCGCCGGTGAGAGTTAATAGAGAGAGAGAGAGAGAGAGAGAGAGAGCAACGGGAGAAAGACCTTTACCGACGGAACACACCCGTCGGTAAAAGTCCGTCGGCAAAACCCTATTTTCACCGACGGGTATTTTTACGGACGGAATTATTCCGTCGCCTCTATATTTTTTTAAATCATCGAAAATTAAAAAAACCTATAAAATATTTAACGGAGGTACTTTTCGTCGGTAAAAACCCGTCGATGAAAATACGTCGGTAAAACGTTTTAACGACGGAGTTTTCTGTCGTTAAATAGTTTTATCGACGAATTTTCATCGACGGTTGTTTCCGTCGCTGAAAAGACTTTTAGCGACGGAAGTTCTTCCGTCGCTAAAAGTCCGTCGCTAATTCCCTCTTTTCTTGTAGTGGGTTCACTTCTCCTCTTCCATCCCTGGCAAGTCCCACCTCGACGCCACGAAGGCCCACGAGCAGATGGCCGTAGATCTGCTCGGAGACAAGATCCTCAACGCCGGTTGCGGCGTCGACGGCCCATTCCGGCGCCACGCACACACTCTCTCTCAAGAAGGAATAGGCCTTTGCTGGGGTTCATTAAATAAGAAATAGATTTTCTTAGGGTTAGTTACACCAATAAAAATAAAAAAGAATCTTGTTTGTTTTTCATTTGACAATTTTGTCCCTTACTTAAACGTCATGTGCCTTGCACATGGGTTGTTAACAGACCAAATTAACAGAGTGACTGAATTGAGAGCAATTGAAGAGTTCAGTGGTCACTTTGACACAAATTAACATTCAGTGACCAAAGTGAAATTTTCTTAATAGTGGTCAATGGCGTAGTTAACTCTATTTACTATTTAAGTTTTTATTTTGTGTCATTTTTCAATAATTTACTTATTATGACAAGCTTGACTTTTGGAATTTATATTGACTCCATCTTTTGAATGAATTTTAAATTGTGAAACAAAACATGTCCTTATTGTTGACTTCAAAAGTCAAAGTTGTTTTATTTTGATGATTCCAAGATTATTGTCTCTATCATTAATCTACCACTGCTATTAAGAAAAATTTCAGGACCAATCATAATCAAACAAACATGGAATATTCTTTGATCAAAGATTGGACTTGGACATGGATCTGGATCTCGATCTGGACTTGGACTTCATTTTATTTCTCTTTATTGTAATTAATCTTTTAAACTAAGTCTTTCTTAAAGATCTCCCAGAATATCAAGTAAAGAAGAAACCAAGAAGTTTTCATCTCAAAGCAAAACTTTTCGGTCGAAGCAAAACTTTTCAGTCGAATTGAAATGAGTTTTCATTCGACTCAATTGTTCAGTGGCTCTAAACTTTCACAGCTCTATCAATTGATTCGAATGAATCCAGGATTCATTCGACTGAAATTTTCAAATGTTTTCATTGAGTGATCCCATTTCAACGGTCATATTTTCTTTGAGTATAAAAAGGGACTCCTTGAGCATTTATTGCTTAATTCTCCAATCTTTGAAAAATCTTTCTTACTCTTCTCAAAAAGACTCTCTCATCTTATTTCACACTTTCATATACTTTCCTTGAGTGAGTTCATATTTTGAGAAATTGAGGAGCAAGCTTCTTGGTTCAATTCTTGAAAGATTTCAGATCTTCTCACCTAAGAAAGCTTAGCTTTGTAATATTCATTGTAATATCTACTCGTAAAGAAGTGTGCATTGTATCTCAATTGTAATATATTTTTTACTTGTAATTATTGGAAACCTTGAAGGGTTTCGGATCTGTATTGTTGTTTGAGCTAGCACCTGAAGCTAGCTGCTTAGTGAAAGGCTCGAGTAGGTCTCCCTTGTGCGGAGTGCTCGGGGACTGGACGTAGGCTGGTGGGGCCGAACCAGTATAAATCTCTGTGTTGATTTATATTTACTATTTATGTTATTACATTGTAAATTAAGCTTTAAATTTCTTCTCTAAGTTGTAAACATCTATTCACCCCCCTCCCCCCCCCCCCCCTTCTAGGTGTGTTTAGGGACCTAGTCGTGTGCTCTGTTACCTTCATTTGACCTTATAGTCAAGAGCTAAATATCTTAACATGGAAGAAGGTTCAGCAACTACTCAACCACCTTTGTTGAAGAACGAAAATTACAGCTACTGGAAAAATCATAAGAGGAATTTATCGAGGCAGGATACTCATGTATGGTACGTTGTAGAAAATGGCCTGGTTATTCCTATGAAGGATGCCCCAGATGAAACCAATCTTCCCAAGGGAATTTTCGAGATGGAAACTCATGAGGCACGTCACTACAAGAAATAGGACTTTTAGCGACGGACATTTTCGTCGCTAAAAGTCCTAAATCCGTTGAAAAAGACTTTTAGCGACAGGCTGTCCGTCGCTAAAAGTCCGCGGGTGTAAAGACCGTCGCTAAAAGATCGGCGACAGAAATGAGTGATCTGTTGGCAAAAGTTCAACTTTTAGCGACGTAATTAATTACTTTTAGCGACGGAACATTCCGTCGCTAAAAGTAATTTTCGTAATTTTCATAAATTTTTTATTTTCTCAAAATTTATTTTTTAAAGTACTTTTAGCGATAGAACTTCCGTCGCTAAAACTGACAACACAGGTCCTTCCTTTGTACTTTTAGCGACAAAATTTTTGTCACTAAAAATAATTTTTTTTTTTAAATTTTTTTTTTTCAATACCCAAATCTGCTTCTTATTCGCACTGAAAAATATTCATTCGCAAGCCAATTGCTGATAGCAATTAATTTTTTTCCCTGAGATACCTCTTTTTACAAGATCTTCTTTATCTATAGCAGAAACCTAAACAATCAGAGACTCTCCAACAAGGAAAGAAAAAGGAAACAAAAGAAAAAACTTTCTTGTCATCTGAAAAGAATAAATTGTAAATGGTACAAAAAGCATAGGTTTTCTCTTTCAGCGAACTCCTGGGCATCTTCAGTTGGTACCGCTGGAAGAGTTCCCAAGTCACACTTGAGAATAATGACAATATTCAGCAAATTGGAGGGAATGCAGAGCAGAGATGTAGTGTCACCTTCTATATCCTTCGTTCTAGCGAGAAATTCTGTCAAGAAGTAAATGCACCTGTCTATAATCTAAAAATGGACTGGCTCAATAATAAGAAAGAAAAGAGAACGAACTGATGCCAAAGGGGAATGCAAAGTGCATATGTGATGTATCTCTAAATTTTCACCATAGTGGTTTGAGACAGATTAACTACAATAACGCCTAAGACATTATGCTTCCTAGAAATGTCTCTAAAGGAGCAATTACGCCTGAAACTTTATTCCCTGAAAGACCTTCAGAAGGTGAGTCTGAGAATCCAAGAGAACCCGTAATACATCTTATCAATGATATCCAGACAAAGGGGAAGAAACGGAAAAGAAGATAACATAGAGCACATCAAATAATGCAAATACGACAATCATATACCGAAGACACAAGCTCAAAGCAAAGGGACGGAGACATGTTTGAGAAAGTATAAAGTTGACCCAGATAAGCTCATAACAGGCACTGTTTCAGTTACTATATATCAAGGGCCTGTTTGGATACCTTCTCTTATTCTTATTTTCACTAAACAGTACCCAGTTCCGGGAATTTGTTCTTGTTTTCATCATAGTCATCTTTACTTTTCTTTCAAAGCTTGCTAACATCTTAATTTCATTCTCTTTTACTTGCACCACTTGCAAGTGCATCAAAAACACCATCAGAATATAAAAGGATGGCTAAGATGAATTCTATGGGAACTATATCTTATCAATCATTCTCTTACAATATAAAAGAATGGCTAAGATGAATCCTAATTCACATGATCAATCTCGTACATCATATAAGTTTTTACTGTAAGTTCATGTATCAATTTTCAAAGAATGTGGCAAAGAAGGCAAACTTTTCTTGGCCAGCGGTATCCCAAATCTGTGCCTTGAACATCTCATAGTCGATTAGGAGCGTCTTTATCTGGAATTCAACCCTTATCGTAGCCTTCAAATCCACACTAAATTCGTTCCTTGTAAACCTTGCAAGGAAAAGAGAGGTGGCCGGATTATGGTGGCCGGTAGGCGGAGGAGATGGTCGGAGAAGGACAGAAGAGAGAGATCACCAGGCTACCGACAGGAAGTGAGAGGAGAGAGAAAAGAGAGAGAAAGGAGAAGCGGCGGGGAGAGAAAGAGAAAGAAAACTAGGGTTATAACAATTTAATGACTTTTAGCGATGGATTATGATCGTCACTAAAAGTCCGTCGTTAAAAGTCATAATTTTTTTTGAAATATTTTACTTTTACCGACGAAATATAGTCCGTCAGTAATAATCCGTCGCTAAATCAATTCTAAAATATTTTCTTGCGAGCCAAAGAATTCATCGAAAAAAATCAAAATTTTGAAAATACCTTTAGCGACGGATATTCCGTCGGTAAAAGTCCGTCGGTAAAGATCCGTCACTAAAGTTATTTTCAACGGAACATTCCGTCGGTAAATAGATTAAGCGATGGACCTTTACTGACGGATTAATCCGTCGCTAAAGGTCACTTTTAGCAACGGAATTTGGTCCGTCATTAAAAGTCCGTCGGTAAAACCAGTTTTTCTTGTAGTGCATCTCTTCTCTATGGACGACAGAGCAAAGAATATTATCAGCAATGGACTCGACATAAATGAGTATAATCGAGTCTCAGCTTGCGAAACAGCTAGAGAGATATGGAGACTAGTGGAGGTTACTCATGAAGGTACTAATTAGGTAAAAGAAAGTAAGATTAACATGCTAGTTCAACGGTTTGAAGCCTTCAAGATGAAGGAAAACGTGTCTATAAATGAGATGCATTCTAGGTTTACTCTCATTATAAATGGACTCAAGCTCTTGGAAAAAACATATCCAGAAAAGGAGATTGTAAGGAAAGTCCTTAGATCTCTTCACAAGAGATGGGAAGCTAAAGTCACAGCTATTCAAGAAGCCAAAGACTTGAATGTGCTGAAGTTGGAAGAGCAAGTGGAATCTCTAATGACTCATGAAATCACGACGAAGATTCATGACGAGGAAGAGACCACTTTGAAGAAGAAGTGTAACATCCCGGAATTCTTCCAAAACGTTAACACTCAAGCGATCAATGACACTAAAGCAATAATATCCCCTACCTTAATAAATAATGCAACAAGCTGTCAGCAACTAAACCATTCATCTTAATCTTAGTAAACTATCGTAGGTGTATCATCAATCTAAGTCTTAAAAGTTTAGACAATAACATTCACCCGTGCAGTGGTTCTAACGATCAATACCAAAATTTAATTCATTTTCTTTTGCTCGCTCAGCTCTAATCCTTATTCGGGCAACTTAATTGCTGCTTATCACCTGCGGAAAGGAAGTCAAAGGTGAGTTGAGAGCCTAGTAAGGTCGATCAAAGATTTAAAAACAACAAAATGATTCGGACGATTTACATATATAGTCAAATGATAGTTTTTAAAAGGATTTTCATATAAAACACAACATTTCGATATAGACGAACGATTCAAACGATTTTACATTCAAGTCAAACATCGTCTTTACAAAGGATTTTATTTTTTATGGAATCACTACAATTCGATATAAACATAGGGACGGGTATCAACTCAATCCCTCAATTAACAGTTATTAAAAACAATTTATGTATAATAAAATAGAAATAGAAAACATTGAACATGAGCAGTACACTATAGCAAAGCCATCCCGGCAGTGCTCAATACGCTTTACATATCCATATGTACACTGACTAGTCCATTTAGGTACTAGTTTAACCCAATCAACAGACCATCCTTATAACGCAAAAACGCACCATCCTTATAATTCTCAAATTACTAACTCATGTCAACATTTAGAAGGAGTAAATACAATTGAAAATGTTTTACGATAATCGATTCAATAAATTAATGAAATGAACCAGAATTTCAAACGATCGCTATACGACTCAAATTAGGGCTTCATGGGCAATATCCAAATATTTTTATGAAAACTTATAAAACTGAAGTTCAACAGAATTTGCAAAATAGTTAAGATTTAAAACATCTGAATTTAGAATAATGAATAGAGTTCGGAGATAAAATCCTTATCTCGATCCAAGCTAAGCAATGTTACCAAATCTCGATCAATAATCTATGAATAAACCTAGATTGGCAATTCATATGTTAGAACACAATATATACTCAATACTCTAAACCTAATATCAACTACCCACCACGTGCTCACTTCTAACTCCAAAATTGCACAACTCAAAGCGGTCTCACACACGGCTGACCTAACCGAGAATCCTGCAAGCTCTTTAATGCGTAACGATATCTCAAAATTCATAATAAATTACATAAAATAATTTTATTACTTAAAAAATTATCAAAATTCATAATATGAATTTTCTGAAATTTTGAATATTTTCGAATTAAAATAATTTCTTTAAATGCAAGAAAAACCCATAAATAGCCATAATTATTTCTAGCTGAAAATAAAGTCCCCTAAATTTTGTAACGACTTTAAAATATGTATAAAAATTATATAAATTGAAATAAAAAATTAAAGGCACTAAAATTATTTATTTTGTTAAAACCAATGCGATACGGAAACTATAGCAAATCAACTCTACAAATTAAACTTAATCTGGGACTTCTTTATACTACAAAACATTACTACAATGTTTCCAAAACACTTTCATGAATCTAAAGGCTTAATATTTTTTTATAAATTTGAACTTGCCGAAAATATAAAAAATACATACGATTTCAGAAAATTTTAAAAAAATTTCACGAATTCTAATATGGCATAGCATATTATACCGTAAAGTTTCACGTGCTAATGATCACTGTACACCATCCAATGCTCGCGACGTACTTAGCCCTAACTTATACACACACACTCAATGCACAACACACACACCAAGCTACCTCATGGCAGCTCACATTCCCCTTCCCTTTCACCACTATACTCCCACGCAAAACACACCTACAGTGCACACTAATTTTGTCAAACAATAGTCCCCCCCCTCTCTCTCTCTTTCTCTCTTGGCCGCACTCAAATATGCATATACACAGCCATGGCAACCGTGTAACATAGCTATGGCAGCCGTGCAAACACAGGCATGGCAGGCCCTCCATGGCTGTCCTCACTCTCTTTCTCTCCTTCTCTCATACACTCATCTGAACCCACATATATTCACACTCATATATACACATGCCCACATGCTACCCATCACCCTCAGGAATATACCCACCAATACACACACACTCACATGTTACACACTGTTTGCGCTGCTGGGCAAACTTACTATCGATCGGTGCGCCGGCAGCACGATTGATTAAAAGTGCGGGATTTTTTTTGCCCCTCGGGCCTGGGGATTTCCCTGAAAGCGAGAAACTTCGACGAACAGATGAAAATTACATGTAAAAGACCGCGCACCCATAAATGACAAAGAGAGCTTCGATTGATTGCAAATGTTTACATAACAACGTTTCCAAATCTGGAAACTAAACTTCCTATCGATGGCAGCAAAAGCCTCTAAACTAAAGAAAAAGAAAAAGACTAATTTGTCTAGTTGATGATTGATTGTGTGTCCCCTGCTTCTTCTTTGACCAACTATATATACTAGAGGCTTTGTAGAAAATAACCATCATTACAAGAAACTACCCACTTAGAGAGATAAACTACCCACTTAAGAAATAACCACCCACTAATAAGTAACCAACCACACTTATTCCTTATCAATAGGACATATTTTCAGAAGTTGATTTCTTTCACTTCTTGAATCTTCCATTATTTCTTCAGAAATAATAAAAAGTAAATGCCATTTAGTGGCATTTAATCAAAGTTAACTTATTAGTGAAAAATATATTTTGTGGTGCAAACATTGCCCCCCTGGCTCAAGCAATTGAATGCTTGAAAATTGCGAAGAGTCATGTCTTTAAATTGGTAGTATTTTCACAATATCGATAGACTTTCACGATCGATATATAGTCTTTGACGATCGATATCCTTTCATTATCCATAGCCTTTCAAAAATCGATAGCCATGTACGATCGATAGCATTTCACGATCGATAGCCTTACATGATTGGTAGCATTTCACGATCGACAATTTCCCACTATCGATAGGCTTGAATTTTTTACTATCGATTGTGAAGAGTCATATCTTTCAAAGGGAAAGCGTTTTTTCACTATCGATAGACTTTCACGATCGATATATAACCTCTCACGATTGATAGCTTTTCATGATCGATAGTATTTCACGATCAATAGGCTTTCACTATCGATAGACTTGTATTCTTCAAAGTGACAGCATTTCGCTATCTATTAGCCATCGATTGACTTTTGCTCTCTATGTACCGGTGTCAATGACCATGGTTGGCCAAGCCACTACACAAATCATGACCATTTTTGGTCAAGCTACTAACTAAATGAAGACCATATTTGGTCAAGCCGTTAACCCAATCAGTATATAAAATGGCTACTGATAAGCCAATCGATTGAGCATTTCCTTAATTCAAAGGGTATGGACAAAAATAAAACAAAGAATATTTTGACTATATTTGTAGTTCTTAATAACCATTGAATTAATACTTTACCTTGGTGTGCTCCACAAACCCAAACAGGGTATCTTTCGCCAAAAAATATAACACCAATTGGCTCCCAAAATGTATATTCTTCATCATTTTTCATGGTGACAAAAGCTTCAAATTCACCAATAGTGGAGAATTTTAAATCGATAGCCATGGTTGGCTTGCTATACACGCCACATGAAAATGACTCTTTTTTGCTTTCAGCCAAAATAGGCTTGCAAACTTGCCCCCCAGCCATATCGATTAGATCTCTTTTTGGCATATCAATCCCATATGAGAATGGACATGGATGTTCAACTGTTTCAACCATTTTTGGCACGATATCGATTTTACAAAAACTATTTACACCGTTTTTGGTGTAAGCTTTAGCCAGTTGTATAAATGCATTCAAATGATTTCCCCACGATAAGCACTTTTCACGCAATTCATCGAATAACTCACTTGAATTGTCTAGAGATAACACTTGAAGTTGGCTATTTTGCAACGACTCTTCTTGATAGTTAGTCGTGCAATTTTTAGTAACCATGAATTGGTTGCTTTGATCTTTAGAATATTGTTTTGTTTCAGCCATGTTTGGCATTATCTTATTTTCATTATCCAACACTACAAGAAAATGTGGTTATAGCAGCAGTACAAAACCGCTGCCATAGCTTGAAAAGCCGCTGCCAAAAGATTTCCCAGCGGCCACCTACCGCTGTTGTAAGACTCGCTGCCGTAGACATACAGCATCGGTTATTGGCCTTTACCGCAGCGGTCGTCCGCTGCTATATTGTGTCAAAAATTCGCGCTTAAAAGCCCTTCTATAGCAGCGGTTCTCCTATGGCAGCGGTGTTGCACCGCTGGTATAGGTAGTCCCCTAAATTAAATTTTCAAAATTATGGAAGCGGATTTGTACCGCTGCTGTAGAGTTTTTAATATAATATAATTTTTTTTTATTTACGTAATGCAACACTTATGGCAGCGCACATTTGACCGCTGCTAAAGAGATGCAATTTTTTTAAAAAAAATAAATTTTTAATACATATCAACTCAATTAAAGACCTATAACCAAATCATCCTACTTGTTGACAAAATAACGTACTTACTCAACTTTATTAACAAGTCATAAAAATCATAAAGTTGTTGCAAGAGCCTTGCCATATAATAAATCATTAAGTTGCTGTACAATTTATGTTAACTAGAATCAATTTCACTATAAACACTTTCTAAGAGGGCAAAAGGCCTAATATATAGTTGTTCAAAAGGTGAAACGCAATGCAATTTGCAACATCAATCACTGCAATTTGCATTATCAATCACTTCCATTGCTCGATCTATTTGCAGTTGCCTCCATATTAGCCTGGGACATAATCAAGCAATCATTAGTATGCAATTCAGTTGACTCCCATGAAGTTTGTTCAACTTCTTTAAGTTAATAGAAATGAAAACACCAAGTTTCTCAAAATGAATCAGCATAACAGAGAATGTGAACACTACTTGAGACTCTTATACAATGGATATTGGAAAGACTAATGAGGAACTGGTTAGATCTAATGAAGAACTGATTAATCAACACAGTCACGCAGAGATCATGCAAATAATAACACAGTCACGCAGAGATCATGCATCAATCAGAACTCACATTCTCCATTGAAACTTCGCTTATCGCGCCTAAATTTATGATCCAACTCTAGAAACAAACGATGTGCATTGTAACATTGCTTACCACGTATCCGTTCTGAGCACGTACTTCCCAGACAAGCTGGACAGGCTAACTTACCTTTAGTGCTCCATCCAAAAATCATGCCCAATGCAGGAAAGTCACTAATGGTCCATAAAACTGCTGCACGCATTGTGAATGTAGTCTTCGCATAGGCATCATATGTTTCAACCCCAACAAACAAGACCTTAAGCTCCTTAATCAATGGTCTTAAATAAACATCAATTTCATTCCACGGGAAAGTTGGTCCAGGCATCAATAATGGCATTATCAAATTACACTGCTTCATACACATTGACGGGGGTAAGTTGTAAACAACCATAGTCACCGGCCATATACTATGACTCGATCCGTGGGTGAAAGGATCCATACCGTCAGTTGACAAGCCAAGTCTTATATTGCAAGAGTCAGAAGTGAATGATGGATGCATTTCATCAAAGTGTTCCCAAGCTAGAGAGTCAGTCGGATGGCGATTTACCCCGTCTTTTTGGCGTTTTCTATCGTGCCATACCATGTCAATCGCTGTTTCGGGTGACATGTACATCCTTTGTAGAGATTGAGTTAATGACAAGTGGTAGAACTGTTTAACGGAAACCTTATGACGTTTTGACTTAGAGGTTTCAACTACAGTCATGTCATCTAGCTTGCCTTGCACCATCTTCCACCTTGATTCCTTACAAACAGAACGAGAGCTCTTCTTTTTGTTCTCCTTCCAATATAGCATGCAATCATTTGGACACGCATCAATCTTTTCATAACTAAACCCCAAGTCTCCGATAATTTTTTTGGTTTCATAAAAGTTGACTGGCAGTTGCTCTCCGGCAGGAAGTATCACTCTTAATTTGTCTATCAACTTGTCAAACGATTTGTCACTCCACTTACTAATACACTTCAAATTAAAAAGCCAAATAATAAAACTTAGTTTCAGACTTGCATCCTAGATAAGATTTTTGGTTCGCTTCATTAATGTACTTCTCAAATTTTGCAGCCTTGGTGCAAGGATCATCTTGAAGTCGATTTCTAACAACGTCGTTAACAAGTTCATGCATTTTATTGACTTCGACTTCATTTACAAAATCCCCGTTCTCAACATCATTAGAAGGCATGTTAGCTTCACCTTGAACCTCGCCATGATCAACCTCACCATGATCTGTCCATATTCTATAGTGGTCTGCAAATCCTCTCAAAACTAAATGTTCCTCCACCGTCTCCTGTTTTTGGAATAAACCATTGACACACCTCTTGCAAGTACACAAAATCTCTCCAGAAGAAGTTTCCACGTTACGAAATGCAAAATCAAGAAATCTATTAACGCCTTCTTGGTAAGCTTGTGAGGCCCTTGGCAGGTTTAGCCATTCTTTCTCCATATTAGGTTCCTTCATGGAAGTAATAAACTAGTTGAAGCTTAATAATTAAATATGTGAATAAATGAAAGATTTAAATAACTCGTACGAAGATTTCCCTAGAGTACATGGATTTCCTCCACTTACTTACTGGGGCACTTTGGTTCTTTTTATCCCGCTGTACTTATCAAAATAGTATGTGATCCAAAACAGATAATTTGAACAAGATAATGCACAACCATTAACCCCCAAACATAGGAATGTATCCCTCCACATAATCTAAGTACCCGTAGATCAGGATTCCTACATGGATGGTTGCTATGATTACATCAAAGTGGCATGTTCAAGTTGCAAAGAAGTTACTACTTCCAATCGCTTTTTCCTAAGAAGTACATTTTAGCCAACATTTTAATGTACAATGAGAAGTACAAGGTCAACATATTTCAGTTACACAGAAAATTCAACAGGTCACAGGTACCATTCAGCAGCTTATGTTGAGCATGGGCAAGAATGCAACAGCTGACCTCCTATCTGACTCATTATTTAACAATTCAATTGGGAGCAATGACTATATACATTACCTACCCTGGAGTTTTATCCGGTTCTTAACATAAATTATGGAGCAGGAGATAAATGTGACAACCTATATGTTAATACAGATTTAGCGTTAAGACTTTTGCAAACTGTTGTACAAATAAAGCATTAAGTCCAAACCATAACCAATTGGCATCAAGTAACAAAAATCAGTTCTCTAATTAAAAGTCAATTGGACCATTTAACCTAAGAATTTCAGTTCATTCTATATGTGCACATTAGTAGAAAGAGAGAAACACATACTCTAGACTTTAACAATACATATTAAGGCAGCTAATACTATAATCAATTGACATCAAATATCAATAATCAAATTGCTAACTGAAAGCAAGTTGGCATCAAATATAAAACATTGGTTTTCTAATCAGTATTCAAGTACATGTAAGAATTAAAAGTACCTTCAGTTGAGCCTAAACAGTTCGAAGCCCCAACGGATCCCAAATACACCAACGTATTTTCCCCTATCAAGCGCTGCCACAAAAGAACCTAACATCATAACTGAAATAGGACTGAAAATGACAAAGAGAAAATAATAAAACACAAATATATTTGAGTAAATGGGCATCAACTTGTTTACTACAAGTCACACACAAGAAACAAGGACAAAACAAGGGTCACGCCATCGACCTAAGACTAATTATAGCCTGACCAGCTGCTATTCTTGCCAATCCATGCCTGATTTCAGCTGCTTTGCCGTTATAAAGAGAGAAATTTGTTTCTTGACCATTCAGGCAAAACAACATTTTTTTAACAAAGATGTTGTGTCAAGACTTACCCTGTTGTGCGAAGATTTACCTACACCTCCTTTTCAAGATGCATTGATGCAAAAACAGTAGAGGGTCAGTATACTTTAAAAAATTATCTCTTTTGTTCTTAGTATACAACAACCAACAGTCCCTTACACATCAAGCAATTCATAAAAACTTTGGACAAACGCCTTATTTCAGGAGCCTCTCTCTCCGTCACCCCCACACATCAACACCGTCATGCACACCCACAATATATCAAATGGCACACACATCATTCCCAGCAGATTTTCCCCTCTCTCCCTTACACACCTACACACACCAAAAATTCACGCACTCCCGCTGCCACTAGGGCAGCCCCTTCTCACACCCACATCACCATTTCACCCTCACATCTCACACACAAAATACCACGCACAAGCTGCCGCACGGCAGCTTCCCTTCACCTATCAACACCCTGCAAATATACACACAATCACCCAAACACTCACACAATACACAGCAGGTTCCCCCGTTTCTACTTACACACAACTTTATATGCCCAAGCACACACACGCTAACACAGCAGCAACTGCTATTTTCCCCTTCCTTTTAACCCCTTTCACACACACAAAAAAACACCACAAACACACCTCAAACAGTACTTCCCTACAACAGTCCCCCTTCCCCTTCCGTTTTCACCTCTACACACGCACAAACACCCGCACAACATCACCTTTTGCAATTCGAATAACTCATAACTAAAAAAAAAAGATACCAAGCAACAAGAGATACACCAGTATTATGACAATTCATAACTAACTACAGTAGTATCTCCAGTCTATAGCCTATTTTAGACTCAAAACGATAGTAATGACAATCCAATTTTAGGTGCTGAAGTAGGGGGATATGTTTACTATCATAACATTGGGATGCAACATAGGAAACACGTATTTATAGTTACATTGACACCGGTACACAAAAATCAGAGAGTACTCAATTTGATAAAGATGGTTTCCTGCACTAGATTTTTGAAAGTTGAAAAAGTGATCAAAATTAATGATTATTTATGTTGCTAATAACACAATTCTAATTTTAGGCTTTAAGGATAATAGTTAACTGATGCTGCCAATCTATTCGTATATCGATACTAATATTTGCAAAGTATCATCCTCGTCTCATCTTTAGAGCTTATTGCTATTACAGTCGCAATATGCTACATACGATGAGGTGTTTCTACGTACCTTACAGAATGCCCCTGTGTTTGCAAAAGCAATCTCCCACTTCAAGGTTACCTCTTCACGCCCACCTGTAACATAACTACAAATTGAATTCTATAGAAAAAAATTGCAATCAACGGAAAAGTTGGATGTCACCCAACCTCTATAGATGATAACTTCTCTACCGAACAATTTAATCAGGATTCAACCTAGGAGCAAAATCTTGTATGGTGTGAAACCAAAATAAAAGAAAAGGGGGAATTGTTTCACCATAGTTGTGTTGCGCCAAATTGAGAGCAGAAGATACAGAATAATTATGAGAAGAAGGTCGTTAGTATGGTGCGGCTACTGTAGTAAGTGATCGAGAAAATAAGAGAGCAGAATAGCATACCTAGAAGTCTTCATGTAGTGTGGCTGATCGTTAGAATGGGGCAGATCTGTGAAACTAGGTTTTGAGCAAATTATCACCAATTGCCGGGGATAATCCAATTGCCAAATTATGCCCGCGAAATTCTCCCGCCTGATTGTCGGCCACTATCGCGACGGTAAGCAGCCGTGGGCTTTGCGACGGTAAGCACCCAATCCCGTTGGTGTACAGGACCGCCAAGAGATTCACCCAATTCCCACGGTAAGTACCGTCGAGCTTGCCCTTTCATGAAGCGGTATCTATGGCCACAGTACAATATTAACCGTAGGCATACAAGACTTCTGCCTAAGTTCCTTTTATACCGTAGGTTTTTTTGTCACCATAGAACAGTTTTGGTGTAGTGGTGCTCATGAATGAAAAGGGTACGGTAAGAACAATATTTTACGTAATTACTCGGCTATTTGATTAATTACTTTTGTATACATTCAATATAACTTTACAAGTATGCCTATATTGTTATAGAGTTCTTTGCATGTGTTATCATGGTGAAGGGATGAAACTCGCAACTACAATGCTATAGAGTACTTGCATGCGTTTATTAGTATTAAGTGGAAAGAAAGAAACTTACAAATCAAACTTGACCGTGTTCAAAGGAAAGGTGAGTGCAACTGGCTCTTTTTAAAAGAACATAGAAGTATCAAGCTCTAGCGGTAGTAGTGATTGTTAATACTCTGTGAGTATTCTTTCGTCATCAATTTAATGGCAAAAAAGAAGAAGATTGTAGAGATGGTGGATGTTTACTTCCCTCTTTTTAGGGTGACGTCATTGGTGCACAATGCATAATTATTGTCACTGAAAAGAAGAATGGTTTGATGCAAAGGTTTTGAAGCCGGCGGTTGCACATTCTTCTTAACAAGTTTGTAGTTAATTCATTTGTAACCAATTTCTAATGTTTTTTACATTTCTACTTCACTCGATTAATTGATAGTTTTTTCACTTCGGGTAACGTGCTTGTGTTTCTAATTGCTAATTGTTATCATGTATCTCTTTCTATAAAGCTTATTTACAATATTCTCTATCAAAGACAAATAAATAGGTTGTTATCTTAAAGAGGTAAGATATCTTAGTAGTACATATTGATAATATATTCACATACAGATATTCACTTGTACTTTCACCTACAAGAGTATATTTCACCTTAATTACACTTCAAAATTGAGGCAATGCTCTGGCAGTATTATAAAAAGAAAGAGTTACGTTGTTAATGATGAACATAAGCAATGCAATAATAGAGCAAAGAGGAACAAGAGGATTATAGTAAGTAACTCTCAATTATAAGAAGAGACTTATTATCATAATATGCGTTAGAAATTATTCTAGATGAACTTTTGTTTAGTTTGTATTTATATTATAAACGTAATGGGTAGGTATATAGCCTGAAAATTTTAGATTTGTGAACATTATTGAAACTAGCTCAAGAACCCGAGCCAAGCTCGGGTTAGTTCATGATATGGTTGTAAAAAGATTTAGTTTGATTTAGTTTAGACACCTTTTGTTGCATAAAAGGTCTTCGTGACATGTATGTATGTAATGCAAAGGATAGGATGTTTGTTTGAAACTTGAAGTTCCAAATATAAGAATAAGATTTTAGTTTGAGTATTTAAGTAAATAACATGTATGTTTGCAATCCAAAGGATACGATATTTGTCTCAAGGTTGAAGGTGCAAATATAAGAATAAAATTTTAGTATAAGAATTGACATAAATAAAACACAGTACTGAGTATCTTATTTCCATCAAAGTTGTGAGACATAAGAATAAGATATAAGAATTAAGGAGATATCTCATCTATTGTATACCAAAGGGCAAATGTACGTTTATTCTCCAAGAACCTATCCGTTATAAGATCAATCTTGCACGTTAGACAATCGATTGATCTTTCCTCCTCAGGGGTTAACCTCCATGCGTGCGAAATCTTCTGCATGTTCATCTCGTGTAAAATTCCAATATCATTGCAGCACATGTCTTGTCGAGTTGGGCACCAATTGGTTAAACATATTATGCCATCGAGTACGAATTGTGATTCAATGGTTGTAGCTTTCCAATGCTAATTGTAAATGTCTCTGGTGTTGGTGCTTCGAAATGAGTTTGTATTGCTATTCTTGTGACTAACTCTCTATGTTAACCATGAAAGTATCTGCCACGGTATTAGTCGTTTATCATCATTGGGCCACTATGAATTTCCAATGTTAGCATCACATATAATTTCGTAATCGTGGCTCAAACATTTAAAAGCCGTACAGGTCCAACGCATGCTAAAAAGGTCTAGACACGATACTTTTGAAATTCTGACCATAATATCCTTGATTAACTCTACCGGTAAATCAGTGAGTGGACGTAACTCGATGATCTTCATTTCATTGTCGACCTACACGAAACACGTAAATTCGGATTAGTTCTAGGTGCGTTAATTTGTACTGTTCATGGTGTTAGCTATTGACGTCATTTATAATGTTGGTCACAAAAGGATTAGGGATAGACAGCAAAACAAAGTATTAGAAATAGGGAGAGACAGAAAAACAGAGTATTAGAGGCAAAAAAACAGGGAGTGCTTCTGGTGCAGAAGAAAATGAATATTTGCCGAGTGGTTCTTGAGCAGAAGAAAGGGAGGGAGATAGAGACAGAAAAACACAGGAAAAAATGTGCATCCATACGTTTAAAATATTGAATTCTTACCTTACTAATTTGGTGCATGTTGTCTGTTATCGTTGGTGGTACGTCTCTCGTAGGAGCAAACTTGTTGTACGTCCAACTTTGTGTCCTGGTTTCTAGGTACATGAAAAAGTACAATTGTTATGGCGTTTGTACCGTATTAAAATAATGCGACTTATATAATTAGGCAAATTTATAGTTGACAAACCTTGTTGATTGGAGATTTTGGAGAAGCTGTTCATCGCCCATGAAAGGTTACGAATGCTGTAAATTCTTGTGTTTTGAGAGGGTTTGAATGCCGTATTTATAATGTGGTTCATGTGTTTTCTTGTTGAAATTGTGTAGGATTCTGATGTAAGTACATGCAATTGTAATCCTATCTGGTTATGTAAATTACTTGCTTGCTTGTTTCAAATAGTGTAGTATTTTGATGTAATAAATTCTCATCCTATTTGGTTTTGTGTGCTGCTCCATTAAGGACTCCTATTTGTAATCTTCCTTCAAAGTGGATCAACTCTATCTTAGTTACATGGTCTTTGATAAAAGTTGACAAAAGCTTCCGGTTGCAATTTTTGCATCAATACATCATTAAATCCAAAGCGTAAAATGTAATGGAAGGTCAAGTCTATTCTTCTTCCTTAAAAGTACAATGTCTCTTTAACCATGCCTCAACAACAATATGATTGTTATGGTTACGAATAACATCGCAAAACACCGCATCTGTTTTATCCGGTCTTTTTTCAGATGTTTAAAAAAACCAACTCCTCTTTCAGATTATTGAGCCTAAAATTGTATATTGTGCGAGTTAACTGTGTTTTCCAAAGAAAGGAAAAGGAAATCATTGAGTTGAAAGTTAAAATTCCCTGAAAATGGCTAACCAAATCACTCTGTCTAGCTACTGAATTGATTTTACGCCACCATATGCGAATAATTTCGTTATTCCCTCTGCACTGAAAGAGAGTCCTTGGCGGGAAAGGATGGTACTCTTATTTTCAAGAGATCGATGTTTTATCAAAATATACCTCTTTTTGGCATAAGGTAGGAGTTTAAGAAGATTGCAGAGATCCAATCACCAAACGGCAAAAGTATATAGAGTATCTCAGTCTATGCAATTGCTGGTTATTTTTCGCATAAAAGAAAAGTGAAAGTTCGTAGATTGCGTATGTCTAGTCGTCCATAATTATCTTTTTCTTCCTTGCCCTTCTTGGTTCTTTTCTTTCTGGAACTTTAGCTTGTTGTTTGACTATCGAAACATGCTCACGTTCTTCATCCTCAGAGTCTTCTAATTGTGATGTGTCGTCATTAGGTTGGTCTAATTGTGATGTGTCATCATTAGGTTGGGTTGCATTATGGCCAGCTTCATTGTTATTTTTTATGCGCTTTCTTTTGGTAGTTGTATCAGAATTTTGAACCTTTTGGGTGTCATCTTTTGCATCAGAATTCTTGAACACCTGCAAATAATAAAGGTACGATTTCAGTGCTATGTATTAAGATCTTAGACATAGCCTTGTAAAGCCAAAACCTTAGAAAGTCATTCCCCATCATGGGACTCACAAACAATAACGTTACAGTCAACTCTCACAGTCAAATGTTTGAGACATGAAGAACAATGTTTGTGTTTCCCTTGCTTGGATTGGAAATAGAATTTTGTCAAGTAATCCTCAAATATATCTATAAGCATCTAATTGATGGACTGAACTTAGTTTTCTATTTGACAGAGTTTTCTCGAGCTAATTGGATATTTTCCATACCTGCATAGCTGTAACCAAACGGGCATTTTCCTCAGGAATATCTATATCTTCGAAGATTTGGTTGACAGTGTAGTCTTCATATCCCTTATCGATGTTGAATTGCGTGATCTTGACTTGGAAGATGAAGGTCCTACCAAAAATGTTCTTCACAACTCTTGGAATTTCTTGCAGATTTTGTTCCTGAAATAGTGTGTGTAGTTTTAGGTACTCATTAATCTTGTACTATAGGGTGGTTTATTTTGCTGATGTCGTAGAGATATGTCATAATAACATCAATGGATTGTGATCAAAATTTACTTCTTTTTGTTCATCAATGAGTTGTTGTGCTGGCATTTGTAGCATCCTTTCTGCTTCTCGGTTGAAAATTATGAATGTTGTAGTCCATGTAACATCCTTTACTTGCACCTGCAGTCTATACCTGTGCATAATTGTCTTGCAACATTAACAGTTCGCCTTGATTGAATGTAAAAGAACTTTTGACAGTTGTCCATTTTTTCCTCGAGTGCCAAATGCAAAATATGTTACCTTTGAATTGGTATCTTGGCTACTTTTAATTTTTGCATTTTTCACAGTACAATGTATCTTGAAAGGGCTTTAGTTTTTTTACTGCATTGGCATGTTGAGTAATACCATCCGTTTACATCTTAGAATTGTAGTATCATGGCATTACAGGTACAAAGTATCTCCTACACAAATGACGGTAAAGCATTAACATAATAATGTATAGACTACTTAAAACGTAAGGTGTGCAAAGGAGTATTGAGAGTCATGCGAGATTGAAGTACCTTTTGTCCATCTTCAAACTTCATATTGAGGATTTGGTCGATGGTCAATCTGTTGGCGAGCTTTATTTCTTCTATGGTTGGTTTTGTTGGGGTCGGTAGCATTTCAATCTCGAAGTTCTGGTCTACTGCATTATGCATCCTTTCTCTGAGGTCGTTGGCCTCCGTTACGATGAGATTGGCATAAATCTTCGTTGCACTTGTGGAACATAGGTGAATACATGACTGGAAATCAAGATGACCATTTATACTTGTGAGTCAATGCTGCAAAAAGTACTCGTACACGACTCCTAATCAAGAAGAAAAAACAATCATGCCACTTGTTTTGTTTAATTCCAGAAAAATCATGGTTTTAATGCACTGCATATCTTCCATCATCGAAAGCTTTTTTCCAGATTGAATCAAGCTTTAACATGAATTACAAATTTCTACATTAACTTATAAAAGGTAATAATACCTTTCTGCCGATTACGCCTAAGAATATCAAGCCTATGAGCACGAGCTTCCCTCCACTTTTCTCAAGCAGCCAATGAGGGGGGCGTTGGATTCAATGCTAGCTGGTGTCGTTGCATTATTTTTTCTAAATAGCAGTTCAAAAACTATGACAACTTCTAATCAAGAAGAAAAAGTAGATATTATTTAGAACTGTGTACGGTGTGTGTTGTATAGATGCAAAAGTCAACCATCAAGATTGTAACTCTAGCAAAGCATTATAAAACCAATAATTACTACCTCGAGCAACGTCAACTACTCTTCGATCTTTGACACAAGAAGCTTCGTTTACGCAAAGAGGCTTTGCTCGAACTAATCGACGAACATCCTTTGCATGCAACCTTTTTGGGTGGTTGTTAGTAGGACTAACTATATGCTATAATGCCCTCTTTCCATCCAGCTGGACACGCCTCTTTTTTGCTGAATTTCCAACATCATCTTTAACAAACTTTGGTTCTTCTCTTCCCCTCTTTGAGCATTCTGATTTCTACAAATATCCATGTCTTTTTCTGAAATAATATCTTACCACGTAAAAAGCACACAAAAACCCAAAGAAAGCAACTTCAAAATTTAACTTATTAAAGTTTTGCTAACATGACTTAATAAAAATACCATTGGAATAATCATCTAGATTAAAAGTCGATCACAAATTAAGGCAACATCAGCTTTGTAGTCATAGGAAACTGGCACATATTCACAAACATTTAATGTTCATGAATATCTTACCACATAAAAAACAAATTATGATAATTAAACCAAGCAAAAACTGAAGCTACGTATGGGTTCTAAAATTTAGAAGGCCAATGTCCTGGATAGTTTTTCAATGTTTAAGGAAAACTACCAAAATTAATCTTGATTTTGGGAGTTCTGATGAGAGAGTCTCTCAACCTTGGTTTGGCTTTTTCATAGCTGCTTTTGGTGATCTTGTTCACTGTATGCAGCTTCAGGTTGACAGCACATATGGGTTCTAACATGGATTAGTGTATCAGTAATCTACACTCAAGATGATGGATGAGCGGCAACATTCGGTTGATATTCCCCTCTCTAAAACACTGGTAGCTCTTAGGAGGGTGAGGTCACTTAGGGATCCATCAACTCTATCCATTCATTCATGGGCTAGAGCTACCTCTGCCGATACCATTAGTTTGAGCTGACACAGTGTTGAATTGGGTTCACCATTTTTGCTTCATGTGGTTGGTAAAAGGAAAAACTGCTTTCATCACCGTACCCTTGGCGACAAATGGGAGATTGAAAATAGGAAGATTAATGGTGCCAGAAAGCAGCTCTTACAATGAATTAGGCTTACATGAATCAACTAATGGATCATGAATTAACTAATGGAATAAGGCTTGGTTTGTAAATAGCAGAAGAAGAAAAATTACCCAACTGCTGTAACTTCCAACACCTAAACCCAAAACATCTAAGATAAACATTGTTTTCTTGTTTTTATATCTATAAGAATAAATTCATTCAGTTGAAACTTGAAAGACAACATAGAGAGGAGATTAACAGAGTACTCCATATGCTAAACAGAGCAGAGCAAAGTGCTATAATCTGGAACTCGAAGAAAATGTGGAAACTCCCACATTCACCCCCATGGCAGTTTACACACACACAATCAAGCACACAATTTACACACACGTAGCACACATAAACTCACGCACCTAGGACAATCTCCATTCACCATATCTACATACACAGTGGTTTATACTTACATTTACCCACTATACACACGCATTCACTCACACACCACACACCTGTACACACTCACACCCATAGCACATACCATTTCATGCACCTCACAGCCCACACACACACCTGCACTTCTTCTCTTGAACACACACCAATCCCACGCACACAGCAATATAGTTGCACCCCCACTCTCTCTCTCTCTCTCTCTCTGTAAACCCACATATGCACACAGTCACCCAGTTCCACGGCTGCCGTTGCAGCACTGCCCTCACATAAACACACATACGGCCACACACACACACACGCCTCTCACGCACCCACTGATCCCCAATATTTTTAATCCTTTACTCCCCAAAAATGTGTTTATAGGTGTAGTAGTCATTGGAAACTGGCGCACATATTCACAAACATTTAATGTTCATGAATATCTTACCACATAAAAAACAAATTATGATAATTAAACCAAGCAAAAACTGAAGCTACATCAATGTTGTAGTCATAGGAAACTGGCACAAATTATGATAACTAAACCAAGCAAAAAATGAAGGTGCAAAAAGAACCTGAAGACGAAGTGCACCTGATAGCCACGGTCTGATGAGTCAACATTCAACAACATTGAGGAACGATAGTCATTCTGGAGAAAAACAGAGGGAGAGAGATAGATGAAGCAAAACGGAGTGTTAGAAAGTGGAAGGAAGGAAAGATAGTCGGCCTGGAGCAAAAGAAAGAGAGGGAGATAGAGGGAGCAAACAGAGTATTAGTGGAAGGAATAGGGAGATACAGCAAAACAAAGTATTAGGAATTGGTAGAGACGGAAAAAGACAGTATTAGAAACAGAAAAACAGGGAGTAGGTCTGGAGCAGAAGAAAGGGAGTACTTGCAGAGTGGTTCTTGAGCAGAAGAAAGGGAGGGAGATAGAGACGGAAAAACAGAGGAAAGGGAGGGAGATATAGACCGGAAAACAGAGGACTTAAAGTGAGGGAATACTATTGAGAGAATAGTATTCCCATTCGGACATTACCACTTAACGTGAGGGATGATGTGTCGTTTTCTGATATGTGGTTAAAAATTTTGATGACGTGTCAGTTTAAAAATGCGATTATGTGTAAAATTTTGATGACGTGTTAGTTTAAAAATGCGATTGTGTGTCGTGCAAAGAATCTAACGTGTCAGTTCAAAAGGACATCCACACAGAAACATAAAATTGACTTTTTAGATGATTAGGTGTGGTATTATAATATAGATTTGTGTTAAAAATAAAAGTCTTATAGCAAATATATGCTAAATTACGTGCACAACTAAATTAATAGCATTATTGTACCAATAAGGTAAACAAGGTCATAGGTAAAAATACACTTTCAAGAGAAACTTAAATTACATTACAGATTTTTTAAGTAAAAGGTTAAAACAAGAAGGTAACATTAGGCTTAAGTATAGTTTTAGGTCGTACTCGAGATTTAGTACTTAAGTGATAGAAAAAATTAAAAAAAGACTTGCTGAGTACTTTAATCTTTAGAAAAGAAACACATGAAAATGATTATATATAGTATAGATCATTACCAAAAGAAAATTAACTGCAGGGGCTATTCTAGATCCCAACAAGAAATTGTCATCACTGTATAGAAAGAAACAAGATGGATAATAAATGATGTCGAAAGTTCTAACCGACGATGTTGTGAGTTTTAGTGGTTATGCTTGCGGGAAAAATGGCTAAACTTCTAAAATTGCACGATGAGAAAATTTTGGAAAAATATTTGGAAGCTACACTTACTAGATTTGTTGCCTAAGCAGTTGAGTTTTTATATATGCGCTGCTAGATCTCTTGAGGAGTTCATTTGATTCTTGATTTTAAATGTGCGACATTTAAGATTTAAGTCCTTTGTACAATTATTACTCATAAATGTTTCCCGTTGGACACTTTTTACTTTCGACAATCTCTTTTGGGTTAATTTTTTAACTTTCCCTTATATCACTTATTTATATTTCTAACTTCTTCTCAGTTTTACTCCTTGGACACACACACTCTCACGTAATGTACGATTTCTAATAAGGAATTTTTTTGCGCTATATTAATGCTCTTTGGTTCAAGCACAAATATGGTTGGACAAGAAGCTAAATTGGGAGTGAAGGTGTAGAGTAATAAATATGCAGATACTATGGTTTTAGCATGACACAATTTGATTGGAATCTTTCAAATGCAACTTACAGAGTCCTTCACGTAACTCCACGGATACTGAAGGTTAACTTAAGTCGTAAGAAGTAGAGTTAGCAATTAAGTTCAAGTTTTGTTTTCTCGCTGCAGTGGCTCCAACAGTCTCAGTCATGTCTAAGTCCTCTGCCTTGATACCACTGGGCAACTTCCAGTTGAAGTGATAGAGTAGCGCAGCAAGAGGGAACTCAACATTGGCTAAACCTAATGAAACGCCTGGACACATTCTTCTTCCTGCTCCAAATGGAATGTACTCCAAATTGTTTCCAGCAAAATCAATAGCGCTTTTCTCAAATCTGTCTGGAATAAAACTTTCAGCATCATGCCAATAATCAGGATCCCTGCTCATTGCCCATGCGTTAATCATGACTTTTGTTTTTATGGGAATATTATAACCACCAATCTTGCGTTCCTCCCTGCATTCTCTAGGGATCAACAGCGGAAGAGGGGTATGCAACCGTAGTGTTTCTTTGATCACCAGTTTCAGGTAGCTCAATTCTTGAATATCAGTCTCGCCTATTATTTTTTTTTGATTAAGGGCTTGTCTCACTTCGGCTTGTGCCTTCTCCATCACTTTTGGGTTTCTTATCATTTCCACCATTGCCCATTCAATCGTTGTAGAAGACGTTTCAGTTCCACCTGCGAACATATCCTGCATTAAAATGCAAAACTAATGTAAGATGTTTGATTGAGTTGACACATATGCCTCAAGTATGTGGTACCCGACAAGCCAAGCAAGTAGTATCGTTTCACACAACTCCTGCTTATCTGTGTATGTACCACGTGTGAAATATACAGGAAGAACCAATTGCAGGGCATATGTTCAGATATCATGTTTTCCAGTTTAAATGTACCACAAGGGCATAAGCAAGTATATGTTGCAAGTGAAAACTTCAACGCATTGCAAGCATACAAACCATTATTACTGCCTTGATATTGTTGGACGTGATGGGCAGCTCAAGACCACTGCTCTCTTGAAGTCTTAATAGAACATCGATTAGATCTTCCCCCTCTTTGCCATCGTTGTTACCCTTCTTTGTGCTTGCTAGGATCTCTCTCCGCTCACTGATAATGTTGTCCAAGATCTTGTCAACCTTGTGGTGTATCTTCAGTAGTTTAGGCCTCGACCCCGTGAGGACATGGATAAATTTCTTGGATGGAAATAAATCAGCAACATCAAAGCCTCCTGCCAACCTTGTTGACTCATTGATTAGTTGTATGAGCACGTCTTGATCCTTGCATCTCTTTCCAAATACCGCTCTGCAAGTTATGACATTTAGCAACGAGTAAAGTTTTTCTGTAAGATTGATTGTTGTTCCCAAGGACGACTGAATGAATTCGGTGAGATGCCTGACTTCTTCCTCTCTTATAGAGCGGAATGATCTTACTTTCTTTGCACTTAAGAGTTCCAAAGTGCATATTCTTCGCATTTGTCTCCAATAACTGCCGTAGGGAGCAAACGCGACGTCTGTGTTATCATACAAAATTATCCTGGTCGCTAGGAGTTCTTGCCTGTTTGCGAAGGCGGTATCATGGGTTTTCAGTACCTCTTTGGCCATTTGAGGCGTCGATACAACAATCACAGAGATTTCGCCTAGTTGGAGATGCATCAGCGGTCCATGTTTCTTAGCCAAATCTCTGAGAGCTCGGTGTGGTACTGAACCGACTAGGCACAACAAATTTCCAACTAGAGGTAGCTTCCATGGCCCGGGTGGCAATTTATCTGTGCTCTTCTTTGTGGCAACACTGAAGAAGAAGGAGAATAGGAGGATAAGGGAAGTAATGAGAAGGTATGGGAACTGGAGCTCCATTATAGATGTTGAGGCAAGCTGTTTGCTTTCTGTCGTAGTAGTGAGCATGCTGTGGTATTTAAACTATTGAATTTGCCCAGTCTTTTTAACTCTTGCATACTACCAAGATGCTTAGTTCCTACTGTCTGATTCTGTATAGTATTTTATAGCCATAAACTCTTGCCTTGGCTAATCTCTTGGACTCTTGCGTAATGCCAAGATGCTAGTTGCTACTGTCTGATGCTGAATAGTATTATATAGCCATGAAAAACCAATACACATGGGATCATATAATCTGAGTCAACGGAAAGAAATCTTGACAGAGGGTTTATATTTTTTATCAAGAGTCAGAAGCAGGTGATTGTGGAACAGCTGCTTTTTTTTTTTGGATAATAAAAGAATGATTCTCATAGTAATACTATACAGAGGTGATCAAGAGTCGAAATAGGGTCTCCTAGTCCTACGGAGGTGTAAAACGCTTTGAGTTTATTAATTATTCTGGTTCATTTCACATTTACCGCACTGGATGACGATATCAAAGATGTAATACCAAATAGCGACAGAGTACAAAGGAATAAGAAGACGCAAAATTAGATAAGTATCCAGTGTTTTCATATCTACATCCGCCTTCATATTTACAACTCACATGTTGTCTTACCGTCTATACAACATTACCAATGCAGTTATTGTAACACCCCGAACCCGAGGTTCCGTACACGTCCTTAAACCAAAACCCAAATTACGTTGATAATGTGACTGTTATAAAAGTAGAGCAAAGCATCTAAAATACCACAAACATAATGATTTGAATCTCAAAATTTTAAGTCCCAAAATAATCCAAAATTTTATTACAATCTCTCATACTAATTATCTGAATCCAAAGGAATATAAATCAACTAACCAATATTTCATCTAAAGAAATCGTAAGCTCTATTCTCCATATTAGAAACCGAAGCAATTTTCGCTGCTGTACTAATTAACATCTCGCCTTTCATGCTACTTTTGGCATGGAAGGAGAAAGAAACGAAAAACAAAGGGATGAACACGAATTGCAAAGTAAAAGTTTTTACACACAGAGGGCCAGAATGAATACGAAAGATAAGATATCGAGTAGAGCCAAAAAATAAGAATTAGATAACTCATTCAAATTTTACAGACAATAACGAAAGTGACCAAAAGAGGGTTACCAAAAATGGGTAACAAATTTGAGTTATCGAATAAAACCAAGGCCCTCGCACGGCTAAAGTTACAAATCAATGGAATGTTATGACTAATAAATTATAACCAATGGAAACTTGACATGTGGCATATAATGTTTGAAAGTTCACAGGATGACCTTGCTGTCTTGACTTGGACAGAGAGGATTTACACAAAATCTGCGTTAGTCAAAAGACTTTTCGTTGGGGAGAAAATTCAAAAGAAATTGTATGTCTCCCTCTAACTGAATAAACATGTTAGGTTAGAACTAATTTCAAGAATGGCAACCGAACTGTCTTTAGCGCAAGTTATAAGACAGTAAGAAAAATTATCACAAATAAAGGTAAAATAAGCACGACGATTAACAATAAACTCAACGAAATAAGTCACGATACCCAAAAGAATACACTAGTTCTTTTCGCTTTACTCTATGTCTCAAAAAAAATATGAAGACTTTTATGTCTTCTTCTCCCCTTATATAGTGGGTGAATATAATTCTAATATAACTTGAAGTCCTAATTGACAACTGCTTAGGTTAAATCATGTCAAATATCGCAGCCGGTGCGTCACAAATAAGTCACGATGATTAAAAATAACTTTCAAACACAAATAAAACCCACAAAGTAATTTGATAAATATAGAAAATATTCATTTGAAGTCTAAAAATAGTTATTATAGACTCTAATTGAAGAGAACCAAAATACGAATTCAACAAAATAAAATCAGCTCAATCGAAAATCAGATGGACCAGATATCGTCAAAAGAAGTTTTTTGGTGAAAGGAAATCATCAAAAAATAAAATCAATGGAATGTAATAATTAGGAATCGTAACAATATTATGACTAATAAATTATAACCAATGGAAACTTGACATGTGGCGTATAATGTTTGAAAGTTCACAGGATGACCTTGCTGCCTTGACTTGAACAGACAGGATTTACACAAAATCTGTGTTAGTCAAAAGACTTTTCGTTGGGGAGAAAATTCAAAAGAAATTGTATGTCTCCCTCTATCTGAATAGACATGTTAGGTGAGAACTGATTTCAAGAATGGCAACGGAACCGTCTTTAGCACAAATTAAATTATAAGACAGTAGGAAAAAATATCACGAATAAAGTCTCTTCTTTATCTTGGATCAATCATCACCTTTTTACTTGAATACCCAAAAGAATGTACTAGTTCTTTTCTCCTTTGTCTCTAAAAAGTACGAAGACAGTCTTCTTCTCGCTTTATATTGTGGGCTAATTTAATTTTAATATAACTTGAAGTCCTAATTGGCAATTGCTAGTGCAATAATAATACAACTTAAAGTCTTCATTACTAATTTAATCACCATATGACTTAAAATCCTAATTCAATTCGAAATCTCCTCTTCTTCTTCTTCTTTTTTAAATAATATTTGATCTGATCAGGATAATTTTTTAATTTTTTAAATAATATGGTCCATTACTTAATCCAAAATCATTATAATTTTTTAATTATTACTTACACAAGTAGCCAAAAATTCAGGATATTACATTCTCCTCCCTTTAAAATAATTTCGTCCATGGAATTGAATGTTCCTTAATCATCTAAAGTACCTTCTTGCTTTGCAGAATAAGTTGCTACATTCCTCCCACTATGAACGAAATTTCAACCTCGAAGTTATTTATGACTTATCTAGCATATGAAACGTACTGAGCTAAATAATGCCACTCAAAATTCACCATCACGCTTCAATTGCGCCACTCTAATAATACACCAAACCATACGCTTTGCATAATCTACCTAATATTAACATGCTTAACTTCAAGCCTACCAAGTACTAAGAAATTTCTCATCCCATATGACATGTATTTTACGAGATCCAAACTTTAATTTGAACTTCTATTGTCATTACAACCCCAACGTTATATATACATATAGGTGCTCGAGGTCTACACCTATATAAAGTCACAAATTGAGTCATCTTAATACTCTCTAGAAGGCATTTCGCTGACAACCAAGGCTAACTAGAAATTAAAGTAACTAAGTTATTGGTACCGTTTCTTCCCAATGCATCACCCACACTGTTAGACTGTCAAACATGATTATCCATTATCAAATCGCCAAAGTCAAATTCCAGAATTTTATACCCACATACATCTTAGTACTTCAAAGACAATATAAAACTCAAATTTTCTACCCATATTTGTCAACGACCAAAAGTCACAAACTCAAAATCTAAGGCTAAAATTGTAATGATATAATGTCTCTGTAATTCACTAAGCAAACCATGAGATCATCTAATGATCAATATTTCTCGCTCTATTTTTATTAGTCTGGCACCAAAATCAAAATCAAGTCCATCGAACAACCTTCGAAGTATACCAATTTGAGTTAGCTAATATGGATAATTAATTTCTATACGCACTTACGCATCACACCAAAAGACCATCATGCTTTCGCTACGCACTCTGATGCCTCAAAGCAAACCAGCTCAAACTTTTACCAAATTCATCGCAAAGAAAAGTAGTACCTTAAAAGTATCTGTCATCTAATTACGCACATATATCGCGCAATTCACCAAAGCTTAATTCTCTAATTTACCGCATCATTATATCTCTCAATCACTACCCAGTATTTAGTTACTAGCTGTTAGAGCCATTCACCAAAAGATCATGATCTTATCATTTAACCATCCTCGTTTCTAAAGCAATCCATCTTGGCATGATTGGAAGACAGTCAAACAATACCCAAAATTTTATCAAAGTGGTTCATATCCAAAAATTGCTTCAACATACAAATCCATATCATCGATATCGATGAGGCAAGAATTATAAGCCTATGGGCCACCACAGGATTTTCCATAGTGGTTTCTACATATAGTTATGGTTTAAAGTTTTTATATCTAACACTTAGATGCTCAGAAAAGGATATTAAAACAAATGAACAAAATGGCATCAGGATCTAGTAATGCCAAGACTTTCTTTTCAATTCACTAAAAAAATATATGTCACCATATCACTTGTATCTCAAAATCACAACCTTTTTTTGCACCCCATTTGATAAAGTTGTTCATCGACATCAAAAGATCATAGTCCTATCATTCAATCATCCTCTTTGATTATCACTTAAAATTACTTGAATTCAAAAGACAAGTAACATATATTCTACTACTACGTACTCAACCCAAATCTTAAGCTTATGCCCAAATCTCAATCTTAAGCTCCAATATGAAATAAGTTCTCAAAACTTAATCCACCATTTCAAGGTCTAATCCCAAATTTCCAATTACATATATCTTAGGCTTAGGAGTCTACAGAATCTCAAACCTAACTCTGATACTATTCTGTAACGCCCCAAACCCGAGGGTCCGTACACGTCCTTAATCCAAGACCCAAATCACGTCGATAACGTGACTATTATAAAGGTAGAGCAGAGCATCTAAAATACCACAAACATAATGATTTGAATCTCAAAATCTTAACTCCAAAAATAATCCAAAAATTTATTACAATCTCTCATACTAATTATCTGAATCCAAAGGAATATAAATCAACTAACCAATATTTCATCTAAAGAAATCATAGGCTCTATTCTTAATATTAGAAACCGGAGCAATTTCCGCTGCTGTACTAATTAACATATCGCCTTTCATGCTACTTTTGGTCTGGAAGGAGAAGGAAACAAAAAACAAAGGGATGAGCACGAATTGCTCAGAAAAAGTTTTTACACATAGAGGGCCAAAACGAATAGGAAAGATGAGTTATTGAGTAGAGCCAATAAATAGGGATTTAGATAACTCACTCCAATTTTACAAACAAATAACGAAAGTCACAAAAAACAGGTAACAAATTTGAGTTATCGAATAGAACCAATGAATAGGAATTCAGATAACCTAATCGAATTTCACATGCGAATAACAGAAGCAACCGAAAAGGGGGTTAAATAACCAATAAATCTAATATCGATTCAAACATGAATAACAAATCAACCCAAAAAGGGGTTACATAAACAATAAATCGAATATCAAAATATATTTACCAAATCTTGTGGGTGTCATATACACAATTGCTTAGTATTAAAAATCATAAATCATGGTTAAATCATGTCGAATATCACAGCCGGCGCGTCACAAATAAGTCACGATAATTAAAAGTGACTTTCGAACACAAATATCACTCACACAGTAATTTGATAAATATAGCAAAGATTCATTCGAAGTCCAAAAATAGTCATTATAGACTCAAACAGAAAAACAAAAAAAACGAATTCAACAAAATGAAAATCAGCTCAATCGAAAATCGGATGGATGAGATATCGAAGTTTTTTGGTTGAAAACTTAATGACACGAAAATAAAGAGGATGAAAGGAAATTATCAAAAACCAAGGCGCCACCAGAAACATGACATGTGGCAGGGCAACCAAGGCCCTCACGTGGCTAAAGCTACAGATCAATGGAATGTAATAATTAGGAATCGTTATAATATTATGACTAATAATTTATAACCAATGGAAACATGACATGTGGCATATAATGTTTGAAAGTTCACAGGATGACCTTGCTGCCTTGACTAGGACACAGAGGATTTACACAAAACCTGTGTTAGTCAAAAGACTTTTTGTTCGGTAGAAAATTCAAAAGAAATTGTATGTCTCCCTCTAGCTGAATAAACATGTTAGGAGAGAACTGATTTCAAAAATGGCAACGGAACCGTCTTTAGCACAAGTTATAAGACAGTAAGAAAAATTGTAACAAATAAAGCTAAAATAAGCACGACGATTAACAATAAACTCAAAGTCTCCTCCTTATCTTAGATCAATCACCACTTTTTAGTTGAATACCCAAAAGAATGCACTAGTACTTTTCTCTTTACTCTCTTTGTCTCCAAAAAAATATGAAGACTCTTAGGTTTTCTTCTCTCCTTATATAGGGGGCTAATATAATTCTAATATAACTTGAAGTCCTAATTGGCAATTGCTAGTGCAATCATACTACAACTTAAAGTCCTCATTACTAATTTAATCACCATATGACTTAAAATCATAATCCTAATCCAATTCGAAATCTCTTCTTCTTATTATTATTTTTTTAAAATAATATCTAATCTAATTACATTAGCCACTAAGACTATTAAATATTTATTTCTTCAGTAAAAGGACTTCAAGAAAATTCTCTATGGTCCACTGCTTAATCCAAAATCAGTATAATTTTTTAATTATTACTTACACAATTAGCCAAAAATTCGAGATATTACATTCTCCCCCCTTTAAAATAATTCCGTCCTCGGAATTGAATGTTCCTTAATCATCTAAAGTAGCTTCTTGCTTTGCAGAATAAGTCGCTACATTCCTCCCACTATGAACGAAATTTAAACCCTGGAATTTATTTATGACTTATCTAGCATATGAAACGTACTGAGCTACATTATGCCACTCAAAATTCACCATCACGCTTGAACTGCGCCACTCTGATAATATACCAAACCATACGCTTTGCATAATCTACATAATATTAACACGCTTAACTTCAAGCCTACGAAGTACTAAGAAATTTCTCATCCCATATGACATGTGTTTTACGAGATCCAAGCTTTAATTTTAACTTCCATTGTCATTACAACCCTAACATTATATATACATATAGGTGCTAGAGGTCTACACCTATAAAAAGTCACAAATAAAGTCATCTTAAGTCACAAACTCAAAATCTAAGGCTAACTAGAAATTAAAGTTGCTAAGTTATTGGTATCGTTTCTACCCAATGCATCACCCACACCGTTAGACTTTCAAACATGATTATCCATGATCAAATCGCCAGCATCAAATTCCAGAATTTAAACCCACATACATCTTAGTACTTCAAACACATGGTTACTTATAACAGAATAAAACTCAAATTTCTGCCCATATTTGTCAACTACCAAAAGTCACAAACTCAAAATCTAAGGCTAAAATTGTAATGAGATAATATCTATGTAATTCACTAAGCAAACCATGAGATCACCTAATGATCAATATTTTCTCGCTCTATTTTTATTAGTCTGGCACCAAAATCAAAACCAAGTCCATCGAACCACCTTCGAAGTATACCAATTTGAGTTAGCTACTATGGATAATTAATTTCTATACGAACTTACGCATCACACCAAAAGACCACCATGCTTTTGCTGCGCACTCTGATGCCTCAAAGCAAACCAGCTCAAACTTTTACCAAATCCATTGCAAAGAAAAGTATTACCTTAAAAGTACCCGACATCTAATTACGAACATATATCACACAATTCACCAAAGCTTAATTCTCTAATTTACCGCATCATTATATGTCTCAATCACTAACCTGTATTTAGTTACTAATTGTTAGAGCTATTCACCAAAAGATCATGATCTTATCATTTAACCATCCTCGTTTCTAAAGCAATACATCTTGGCATGATTGGAAGACAGTCAGTCAATACCCAAAATTTCATCGAAGTGGTTTATATCCATAAATTAAGTCAACATTCAAATCTCTATCATCGATATCAATGAGGCAAAAAGTATAAACCTATGGGCAACCACATGATTTTCCATAGGGGTATCTACATAGAGCTATGGTTGTAAGTTTAGATGTCTAACACTTAGATGCTCACAAAAGGATACTAAAACAAATGAACAAATGGCATCAGGATCTAGTAATGCCAAGACCTTCTTTTCAATTCACTACAAAAATATATGTCACCATATCACTTGTATCTCAAAATCACAACCTTTTTTTTGCACCCTATTTGATAAAGTTGTTCATAGACATCAAAAGATCTTAGTCCTATCATTCAATCATCTTCTTTGATTATCACTTAAAATTACTTGAATTCAAAACACAAGTAACATATGTTCTACTACTACGTACTCGACCCAAATCCCAAGCTTATGCCCAAATCTCAATCTTATGCTCCAATATGAAATAAGTTCTCAAAACTTAATCCACCATTTCAAGGTCTAATCCCAAATTCCCAATCACATATATCTTAGGCTTAGGAGTCTACAGAATCTCAAACCTAACTCAGATACTATTCTGTAACGCCCCAAACCCGAGGGTCCCTACACGTCTTTAAATCAAACCCAAATCACGTCGATAACGTGACTATTATAAACGTAGAGCAGAGCATCTAAAATACCACAAACACAACGATTTGAATCTTTATATCTTAACTCTCAAATTAATCCAAAATTTTATTACAATCTCTCATACTAATTATCTGAATCCAAGGGAATTTAAATCAACTAACCAATATTTCATCTAAAGAAATCATAGGCTCTATTCTCAACATTAGAAACCGGAGCAATTTCTGCTGCTATACTAATTAACATCTCGGCTTTCATGCTACTTTTGGCCTGGAAGGAGAAGGAAACGAAAAACAAAGGGATGAGCACAAATTGGCTAGTAAAATTTTTTACACACAGAGGGCTAAAATGAATACGAAAGATGAGTTATCGAGTTAAGCCAATAAATAAAAGATTAGATAACTCACTCAAATTTTACAAACGAATAACGAAAGTGACAAAAAATGGGTAACAAATTTGAGTTATCGAATAGAACCAAGCAACCGAAAAGAGGGTTAAATAACCAATAAATCAAATATCGATTCACACACGAATAACAAATCAACCCAAAAAGGAGTTACATAACCAATAAGTCGAATATCAAAATATATTTACCAAATCTTGTGGGTGTCATATACACAATTGCTTATTATTTAATATCATAAATCATTGTTAAATCATGTCGAATATCACAGCCGGCGTGTCACAAATAAGTCACCAAAATTAAAAGTGACTTTCAAATACAAATATCACCCACAAAGTAATTTGATAAATATAAAAAATATTCATTCGAACTCTAAAAATAGTCATTCTAGACTCAAACAGAAGAGAATGAAAATATGAATTCAACGAAATAAGAATTAACTCAGTCGGAGATCGGATGAATGAGATATCATCAAAAGAAGTTTTTTGATTTTAAACTTAACGGCACGAAAATCGAGAGGATGAAAGGAAATCATCAAAAACCAAGGAGACAGCAGAAACATGACATCTGGTAGGGCAACCAAGGCCCTCACACGGCTAAAGCTACAAATCAATGGAATGAAATAATTAGGATCGTAATAATATTATGACTAATAATTTATAACCAATGGAAACTTGACATGTGGCATATAATGTTTGAAAGTTCACAGGATGACCATGCTGCCTTGACTTGGACAGAGAGGATTTACACAAAATCTGTGTTAGTCAAAAGACTTTTCGTTGGGGAGAAAATTCAAAAGAAATTGTATGTCTCCCTCTGTCTGAATAGACATGTTAGGTGAGAACTGATTTCAAGAATGGCAACGGAACCGTCTTTAGCGCAAGTTATAAGACAGTAAGAGAAATTGTCATAAATAAAGCTAAAATAAGCACGACGATTAACAATAAACTCAAAGTCTCCTATTTATCTTAGATCAATCACCACCTTTTTCTTGAATATCTAAAAAAATGAACTAGTTCTTTTCTCATTCCTCTCCTTTGTCTCTAAAAAATATATGAAAACTCTTATGTCTTCTTCTCCCCTTATATCGTGGCCTAATCTAATTCTAATATAACTTGAAGTTCCAATTGGCAATTGCTAGTGCAATCATAATACAACTAAGTCCTCATTACTAATTTAATTACCATATGACTTAAAATCCTAATCCAATTCGAAATATTTTCTTCTTCTTCTTTTTTTTTTAAATAATATCTAATCTAATCACATTAGCCACTAAGACTATTAAATATTTATTTCGTCACTAAAAGGACTCCAAGAAAATTCTCTGTGGTCCATTACACTAGAAGAAAAGATGTCTTTAGCGACAGACTTTTAACGACGGAAGGAATTCCGTCATTAAAAGCTCTTTTAGCGACGGGTTCCACCGTCGGTAAAAGTCCGTTGACAAATTGTTTTGCCAACAGAAGTATCCGTCGGTAAACGTATTTGCCGATGGAATTTTACCGAAGGACTTTTAAGGACGGGACGTCCCGTTGCTAAATCGTTTTAGGGAATTTATAATTTTTGATGGTTTTTATGTATTTTTTAAGCAACGGAAAAATACCTTTGCTAAAAAAATTTGTCGGTTAAAATGTTTAAAAAACACTTTTACCAACGGACTTTTAGCGATGGCCGAATTCCGTCGCTAAAAGTCCTTTAATTGACACAGATCTGCAGTTTCTCTCTCCACGTTTCTGTCTCTGTCCCTCGTTTCTCTCTGTCCCCGTTTCTACCCACCGGCGAGCCCCTCTCACGGCGACCCAGCTCCGGCGACACCCTGCACATCCCCCTGATGTTGCGCCACCTCCGGCGACACTCATGGCCTCACCAACTTCGGCCAGATCTATAACTCTGGTACGGTTTTAAACTTGTCTCAATCGTGCTTGATTTATTGCTTTACTGAATTTGCTTGATTTATTGCTTTACTTGTCTGAATCGTGCTTGATTTATTGCTTTACGGGATTAGCATTCTATTCTGCTGATATTCAAACAGATACACGGAATGGTGGCATAGTTGTGTTTTCTTGTTATGAAATTTTGTTTTATGGTACGTAATTTGGATAACTGCCCATCAAGTAACTACTTTTACTGATTTCTTGGAGCATTTTAGCACTAATGGGTTGAGAATGGTGGTATGTCTGCATCCTGATGTGGCAGTGTATCATTACAGCAGATTACATAAACTTGATTGTAGGCGTAAATCATCATAGCATCTTATCCTGCTGTTCAGAATATTATTCACTGCTCAACAATAAGTTTTTTGTCATTCTTAGGTTGAATTTCTGGCATAGTGACTAATTAGCAATAGGTCTTTTATGTGTTTCCTTCTTCTTGGATCTTTTATGTGTTTCCATCTTCTTGGAACCTTCTACAACTCCAAGATTCTCTACTGTGTGTGCGTATCTCAGAGAGAGAGAGAGAGAGAGACTGGTATGTGAGGGGAGTACTCTCTAAGATTTTCTTGGTGGAGCCAAGAACATAGAATAGCTTGGCTTTTGTCCTTTAACCACTGAAAAAGTTCGAACAAGACATGAACATATTCACAAAGGATTGATTCATGATGAGCAAAAAGATTGAACTGAAACATGGTGAAAATTGAGGATAAAATACTTGTGCTTCTGGTGATATATGGGAAAGGTGACAACATTGCCTTGGTCTTTTCCCCCCAAACCATCTGATCCGGCCTACATGGTACATGAATCTAGGTTGCCTTGATAAATTCAGTGCTCAAAATTGAATCTCATGGCAGAGTTAAATTTTGAAAGTCATGAAACTAATGAGTAGATAATGAGTACAAACTTCGAAATAACTAAGTTTCCTTTTCATGGCACCATCTTTAGATTAGAGCTATACTATATTTTTCTAAAAGATAATGGGTCTATTTGGAGGGCTTCCCCATACCTGGGTAAAGTGTTTATTTCAAGTAACTTTCAGCTAAATTATCTTTAAGCAGAACTGTTTTTTGGTGAAAAAGTAAATGTAGAAGTAAGTTCGGAGGTACCTCTCACTCAGTAGTCGTGGCTTGTTCTTCCTAAATTTAGAAGGCCTGCTGTTTGTTTCTACCTTCTTTTGCTGTAAATAAGATTTGACATTGATCATGAATTTCATATGATTTTCGAACAAATGTGCTGGCTAAAGATTATCTCATGTGCTCTAGAATGTCCATACTTTTTGGTTCGGCTTTCCAAAATCTGGTGTTTACTCCAGCCAAGCTCTCCTCGATTGCATGTAAAGTCAAGGGTTTATGCTAACTTTTTCAACATATTGTTCCCGAGTCACTTAAATTCTAATTTGTTGAACTCTTTAGATTTAGGCTTATAATTCACTACTACAAAGAATGCTTTCTGTTTACCTAGATATCTAGGTAAACATAAAACATTCTTTGTATGAGAGGTGTCGGACACTTGTCCGGAGGTGTCGGTGAGGAGTCGAGGTGTCGGTGAGGAGTCAAGGTGTCGGTAGGTGTCGAATACCATACCTCGACTTATATGAGGTGTCGATGCTTTCTAGGATATATGTGATTTAGTTCTAATTGTTAGACTTCTGTATATCAACTAGATGTGATGCATGTGCGTTGCACGTGGGGTTATTTTCTATATCGTGATCAATATTGTTTAATAGTCCATTAATAAATTTCCCCCTCCAGATGAAACAGAGTTCATCAACATATTGGGCGTTCAACTTCACATAGACTGAGAAACAGAAACTACAAGTGACTTAGAGAAGGAGAATGTTAGACTTCAAAGGTGGATGTTTTTGCATAGCAAATGCTTGCACTTAACGTGCTTTGATAAGCTGTGGTCCATTTTACGGATAGAAGCGAGGCATGGTTGTCAAAGTATACATTCGGCTTTGATAAAATTGTGACAAAATATTACAGCCTTGCTTAATAAATTAGCTTCTCTCTTTGTCAAGTAATACATGTTAAGCAATAGATGCAGACGCCAATTGCCAAGAGGCAGATTCCAAATGTAAAACCATCAACCCTTGCACCTCAACTTTTAACCTTGCATCCAAGGATGACCAACTAGTTCTTTTTGTCCTGATCTTACAATTATATATATATGTAATGTAAAATATTTTCACTAAAGACTAAGTCTACAGAGACGCAAAAAGTTGCATGCTTATTTGTATGCTTATTTGCCAAAAACAAATGATAAATATCTTGAGTCAGGGCACATGGTTATAAATTTTAAACTTGTTTTAGAAACTCTGAAGGTAGAGTTGTATACAAGATCAAATAAATATGTATTCTGGGCGAAACATGGATGAAACAAACAAAACAATACAGTATAATTTCTCAGATGATTCGTTATTTTCGATACTGAGGAAAAGAAACATGCTTCCCTACTTCATTTTGCCTGAATATGATAAGCATTAGCACAAAAAATGTTTGACAAAATCATCACACATTGTCAATTGCAGTAAGGTGAGATTATGATATATGGCATCCTCAGTAGAGGTAACCCAGTGACAAGAATCAATCTTTTCTCTCTTTTAGAAACTGACAGTCACTATTGCCGAGGAATATTGACTTCCTTCATGCTCATCCTTTCGACATGAGATCGCTGAGGAGCAACAGTTTGAAACCAGCTATGTTCTCAACAACAATATTATTAAAGAAGCCTGCCACTCCCGTACCTAGCCCTATGAGAAGTGCAAGTGTCCACTTAAGTACAACATACTGGTCCAGTATGCTGTATTACTGGAAGATCTGAACCTTCTTCCTTGACCTCCAGTCTTGCTTAAATAATTCATTCTCAATAATCTTGAAATAACGCAAATAAGAGACAAAAAATAGAATATCAAATAAAAGACATGAGTCATGCCTGAGTTAAAATTAATACAACATTTGCATCATTTCTTAATTCTAAAACATAGGATCCCATTGTATTTAAGGCCTACCAAGCACTGAATAAAAAGGTTACCTTAGAGTCTCAGTAATGTTTCTGAAGCCCAAATTCCAATTCTATGCTTGTCAATGTAGAGTCAACTACAGCCCCAAACCCCATAACTTGTTCAATTGCAACAAAGGTTACCGTGCCATTTTGTTATTTAAAGCACAATACATTTGAACTATGACAATTACTTCCTTCAAAATTTGAACACCGGTCGTCAATGACTTACATTTAAACAAGTGTCGTCAATGACTTACATTTAAGCAAGCTAGGACACTTGTATGTTGTTCACTAATTTTTATCGTATTATGTGATAGGTGTCATCATAGTCATTTTTGTTTGAGCACTACATAAAAGGGAAAGGAAAGGAAAAGAATTTGATAACATTCCGTCGAACTCAAGAGATACTGAAAACAATTAAGAAAAGCCAGAAGAAGGTGAATATAGTTCAAATTTCAAAGCATTGCATGGGAATTAGCACTAATAGTTTATGTTCATCTACATTCCTCCTTATGCTGATGTCATGTTTCTTGTTCAACTGGTTCTCCGAATATCGTGATTTCAGTTCAAGCTAAGTAGATCAAGGAGGTTTCTAGGTCTCCTAAGTCCTATCCTTGCAATAATTACTATTCACAAAGTAAGTCTCCCCGGGTTTCCTCTTGTTTGCAATCAGAAGAATAGAACAAGAGAATCGTATTTGTAGCTCATACAATGAGAGAAAAAACTGAGGGGAATAGTCAGTTGACATAAGAACAAGAATATAGATATCCAGTAGCAATTATGTCTCATGTTAAGCATTTGAATCTGAGGATGTTTGATTGCAAAGACAAGATAGTAGGTTTCAGAATAAATAAACAAAAAACGAGAGCAGATTGGATTTCTAAAGGTTCACACGGCGATGGTATCAGATTTTCATTGGCTCGTTTGTATATTTTGCATAAGAAGAATAAACAAAATAACAATTGCCACAAAAGTAAATAAACAAACAAGGAGAGAACATGATCCTTTGGCTTACGATTCATTATTCTCGCCCGCATCCACCCAAAAATTAGATCTGTGAATGACTATCCAACCAATTTGGTCCCTAATGGTGACAAGTGCGTAAGCTTCTCTAAAGTAATTGCATCACCCAAGTACAAGTTCAAAAGAGCCAAAGCAATTAGTATTGTCCCAACACAATATAGTAGTTGTGAAGTAACATAGCCAACAACCATCTCCTAACTCCAATCACAGGTAAAGAACAATGGATAGAAAGGAAATAAATAAACAGACTGCATATTTGCTTTTGAGAAGCATAAGTTACTGAATTCAAGAGCAGATTGAGAATTGTCCTACTGATCTTAATTAAGTACTTTCTGGTAGGTATAAAAATCTTAGAAGAGAATTATGGGGAGGAAAAAGTATTCGCACCTCGGCACTTCATGCATGTGCTTTTCAGGTGTTCAACTATTTGTGGCAATCCAAGGTCTACCATCTGAGAGCCAAAATTTCCCTTGAAAAGCAAGTTCTTGAGAGTCAAGACAACCACCCTAACAACCTACCAGCAATTAATTCACCAGAAGTCCTAATTAGATGAAGATAAATCATATCTTTATCTAAATTTGATATTATTAGTTGCTAAACAAGTGTTCACATGAAAGAACTCTATCCTGCATAAGAGGTGTGAACTTGTGTTTGTTGTGGCATGTACATTATGAACATTAAACCAGATATAAGTAAATGTAAACCAGCACATTTCACATAAATGAGTTGAAATATAAGGAACAATTTGCACAATTGCTACAATACAACCGTCACCAGAATAAGTGATGAAATTAAGTGAAAAGGCCAAGAACACACCTTCACCCCATCTGCTTTAACAAATGAAGATCTGACCACAGGTTCCTTCAGTAAAGTTGCCAGGCAATTAACAGCGGTTGGAATGCCTTCGAAGTTGTGTAGGAGTAGTGACGATTCTACCCTCGATCTTGCATCCTTTCACTTTTTCCCTTTTTTCTTTCTCAGTTTTTCCTTGGGAGAAAAGGAGGCGCCTTTCTATGATTATTATTTAAGATATATTTTATTTAGGCATGATGGATATTTTCTGAATACAAATGTCCCCAATTTCTTCATTCTTTAAGCTAGAGAGATAGAATATACATAGAAGTATTTGATGGCATGTATATCATGGTTACGAAGAGTATTTGAAGGCCATCTTGAACGCCTCTAATTTCAAAAAACATCCTATGTAATTATGGTAAAATCATATATGAAAACAAAGTTACTAAAACTAACATAAAGTAAGGGAAAGGAAAGTGAGCAGGAGGAAAATGAATCCACACATATATTATAAGAAAAGATCAATGTCATTTAACACCAACAAACTAAACCTAGTATGAAAAAAGTTCATGAAAAAGACTTGATAACATCCATTTATACAACTATAGCAAATGACAACTACATATACAACAATTATTAGGTCTAAAGAGAATGTATGTGGAGCAGCGCCGGTTAAAGACCATCTTGCATTCCGAACTGATGCCTGTGATAAACAAAAAGAGAAAATCTTATTAAAAAGCAATGTCAAATGTATAAAGATAGTGTTCCATATGAGAGTGCTTTACCTTAAGTTTGTATGCTATACATGAATTTCAGAATAGGTTCAAAATTTTGAGAAGGTCTATTGGTTGTTGGAGTGATATCATGGTCTTCAAGACCCTGTGATTGCATGAAAAACACATTAGTTTTAAGAAAGCTTAAAATAATAATAACCATATGACAACAAAAAAAAAAAAAAAATCTTCATTACCCGTTGCTTCCTTTTGATATTCGGACCAGTATGTTCATCTCCATTTGAAACCTCAATTAGTGCATGTGAGTGAGTTGTATTTTCCTTGACAAACTGAATGATGCGAATATTTGCGCTCATAGGCTAATTGTACAATATTGTTCCAAAACTTCTCTCCTACCTTGTAATGTGCCGAGTTCAAGATTAATTGTCATCACATTTTGATGAACATGTTGCCGAAGAATTGGAGAGTCGAGCGTCATTTGATGAACATGTTGCCGAAGAATTGGAGAGTCGAGCGTCACAAAAAACAAGGTTTGGGGCAAGGTTTGTCCCAAACATTGCTTTACTTGAGAAGAGCTAGTTGCAATGCTTCTTTCAATTTGTTGGTGCCCCCCGTTTATGGTGCAACATAAGTTTCTATTACTTCTACTACATATTTCTCGGGCTTGATCCGATACATAACATCTGGGGTATGCACCCTAGAACTTTCTCCTTGCTTGCACATCATTTTCACTATTTTTGGCTGCAACAAGTTAGCAAGATTAAGACGGAGAAAATGCTAAAATACGTAGTTCTAATGGTGTGCGAATAAAAAATGACCAAACAAGAAATAAAGGCCATTACTTGATACTAGAATTGTATTTCTGAAAGATTTAGCAACAGAAGTACAACTTCCTCGATGAAGAAAATCAAGATTTTTCTTGTCCATTCTGGATTCTGAAAATGTTTACACTTATAAAGTGCAGTTAACATAAAATGTGTAAAATCTTTAACGGGCAACAGAAGATTGAATGCCACAGAAATAATCAAAATGAAACTCGTAGTTATGATCCAAACTGATGATTTGTTATTTATAGATAGATGGAACGGCGGTTGTTAGTAGCAATCAGCCGCTTCGGTTCATAGAGGAGGCAAGGGGTCTAAACAGTTATATATAACTAAACAATTATATATAAAGATGTAATATGATCTATCAAGTACAGTACTATCATTATTTGAAAGAAAACAATAGAACATCAGTACACAAGAGATCTTCTAGCAAATCATTCCTTCTCAACCTTAATGGCTTTGAACTTTTGATCCTTCAAGCTAGTATTTTCATTCTCGAGACCGGTTGTTGTATTTTCTAAGTCAATTACCCCTTTGGTGCCTTTCAAGCTCACTTCATCTCCATCTCTATGTACTTCTTCGGCGATTAGCCTTTGGCCTATGCGATCATTTTTCTTATCAATCTTCACTAAGAATATGTAAGATAGCCCATACTGATGAATTAAGTCCTTATAATATTTATTGTTCATGCCCTCCTGTATGAGAGAAGAAAAAATATTAGTTCAAAATAATATAATATCACAGCATTATCGTTATAAGGCAATGCTTAAGGATTTACCTTTTCCTTTGAATTTATGAAGTCATATACAAGACAGTTAATAATTCTCTCGGCTGCCTCAAACAATGTCACATAAACATTTCGAACGCCATTTCCAACAGTTAGCTTCAGCTTGTACCTGGTAGTGGATATATATATACTTATTAGACATACATATATTAGTACAAATACATGAAGTTATAATGCTGTCAAGGGACAAAATGACATCCTAACAAGTATATAGAGTATAGGCTAATATGTCCTCTGTCACGAAACCAAAACGACTGTGTAAGCAACCTAAATTTCCCACATCAAGTTGTTCGACATAAGAATCGAAAAATAGTGCACAATTGTAAGCTAGTTATGAAAAAGGAGCCCAAAAAAAATATATATCAAACAACTACGATCTGTCACTTTCCTTCAATACCTCTTTTCCAATCTGGCCGTGTTCATACCTATTATCACATGGACATTGACCTTTAAGTTGATTAAAGCAAAGAAATAAGCATGCCTATGGAACAACAATGTGGTGCAAACTGCCACAAACCTTGTAGCCTGTCCAAGGCCCATTTTATCGTAGAGCCAAGGAATGACATTGAAACAATTACAAGACAGTTACAATTACAAGACAGTTCCAGTATCTCTAGCTCAGTGGTTTCTGCAATCCATCTTGGTAGTTAACCTCGGCGGTTACAACCACCTAAAGCCGGAACCTTAAGTTTTTTTAAAGCTCTTAATTAATATCAAATATGTCTTGTTGTCTGGCAGCATTTCACAATTTCATGTACTTTGAAAGGATGACAACTCACAGGTTCTTGCGACTCATCAAAATATTGATTGCCCCTCTAATATTAGTAAGGCTGTTGTTGAAAAGGGAAAGGTATGACAATGATTGCAGTGTAAGCATGATTACTGGCTAGTAAAAGAACAATCAGGGACTAGCTAATTTCTCAGAAAATAATCAAACATTTGAAGGCCGTAACTTCTGGGAAATAGATAAATGGACTCTTGAGCCTATGCATCTGATTAATGATGCCTCTTAGATGCTATTGTTAAAAACCAAATTATTATCATTGAAAAATGAACATATGATGCGTGCTAAACAAGTGATAAATCTCAATCCCTTGGTCCATAAGTCAATGTATTTTCAGCATAATTATCAAAATAAATTGAAAACACTTAAGAAATTTAGGACTTTTTACCTCGGGGAATAATCCATAATTTTGTTAGAACCACAACACCTATATCCATGGCATTTTGCTCCTTGTTCAGTGAACACGACCTTTTTTCTGCATACATTACATGCATCGTACCAAGGTTTTTCCATGTTGTCAATACTGACAATCGTTCCTTTGAAGGAACAATAGTTTTTCTGTTACAAATTAGGTCAGTTGAGTTATGTTATGAGTAAACAGTTAGTACATGTACTTTAGGCAGTTACGACTTAACCAATTGCACGTGCTTATTAATAAGCAAAGACTTTAAAAAGCACCTGGAACTCGTTTAGAGGTCGTTCGATTAATTCTTCAATATTGACTTGTTCAGCATTTTAAAGTTTCAAACCCCGTAAAGGAGTTGCACTTTCATGGTTTGCATTATGGCTGCAAGCAGTAATATGTTAGATTCATAGTCAACAAGCACCTTGTAACATTGATAAAGTAAATATCGTATCTTGTATCTCATTGCAAGTGTTTTATACATACCACGCTTTTAATGCTTCAACTTCCGACAAAGCTGGATTTATATGGAGTGTCGTAATGGAGAGTGTGGACATAGATATGACACCTATATTTTAAGTAAAACATACATAATTAAAAGGGAAAATGGTTTTTGCTTCAACTTTCCAGAAATTGCAATATTAGAGTTCATTATCCAAGAAAAATGCACCTCCATATCTTGTTACTTTGGCCTTTGAGAGAACAACAATAGGCTTATCATCTTCCAACTCTGATAGAACATTTCCTTCATTTTTAGCCAAATCGGCCCATAATGTTATGACAACAGTGTCATACCTAAAGTAGATTAGATACTTCAATGGTTAAGATTCTTTGCTGGTAATACGAAAGAAAAATAATCAATGAACATGGAACATTACTTTGTATTTGTGAGTATCCTATCCCGCTTCATTATCCTACCACCTCCTGGCTTCTTTAGCAATGATAGGTTGTCAATATCTCCCAATAAGCCGACCACATCTAAAATGGAGAAGAGGGAATACGTGTTAGGTAAGTTTAAGGTAAATTGTATAGCTGATACATAATTCGTACAAGATCTCGTATGACATACCAATGATACCATTGTCTTCAACATGGTGCTTTAGATCCTTGAACGAGACAAATTGCAATCGAAGTTGAGCTATATCGATGTTCGTCTCAAGCTCCTTCACTTGAGTACTGGAAGAAAAGGTTAGTTCAAATCTATTGTGTGCACTGTCAAATTTTTGGTTCACTGGTTTGACGAGTCCGGTGGAAATCAGATACATTTTATCTTTTTGAAGAGATTGTTGTAAGATATCTGCAACATCATTGAATATGATAGCTTGTACTTTTGTACCCTGTCATTACAAACCAATGTGATACGTTATCGAGCATAAGTACGGAAGGGAAAAATAATAATGACATAAAAATTTATGATTAGTGCACCTCTTCGTCCATGAATATGATTTTCCACGTCTGCCCAAATCTCTTCGAGGTGCAATAGGGTTCTATATTACCCCTTCGCAATACTCTAACTATTGTCGCCCAGTCTCTATCATATGCTTGAAGTTGATCTATTAGCACGTATGATTGAGTCGGAGAATCTACTTTGATATTTGTACATGGAGTTTAGTCACAGCATAAATATATAAGTGAAAACCGTAAAGATAGACCTACTTTAGACATTCTTCCTATCGGATACTTAAGCAAGAGGTTGATATGTTAAAAACTAATAAGACAGAAGACATATAAATGTTGCATTTGAAAAATTAATCGCTACAATTACTTGTAGGATAACGCTTTATAGTCACCTTTGAGATGATTAGGTGCACTGCTTGAAGATCCAACTTCTGCTGTGGTCAGGGGTAGGGTTTCTTTGATTGTATCTGGTCTGTCCTTGACTTTGGGCAAAGCTGACTTTTTCTTGCATTCTTGTACATCACCAGCTTGTACTTTGGCGTAACTCTTCCTAGGCCCACGCTTTTGTGATTGTTTATCACCTTTACCAACTTTGTTTAGATTCGAACGGCGCGTTAGTGTTAATATAACCCGTTTTCACATAAGATATGTAAGTGAGCGTGACTATCTTCTTGTTTCTTAGACTACGTTTTTACTTTACGTACCCTACATTCCAGCTTGGTCTGTTGCTTTAGATGAACTGATTGTGGTTTGTTGAGATTGCTGCTCATCGTCTGACGATACAATGGTAGAAAGCTTTCTTTTCCTTGCCATTGTCACCTCTTGCGTACATTGAATACCTACAAAAGCAAGTCTAGGAAATGAATATAGGCATTTGGCAGATAGCTTGATTCGAAAGCAATTTTCAAGTAGCCATTTTGCTCATAATGTATATAGCAGGATATACATAATGCTGTTATTGCATATCCATTAAGTTGTTACAAGAAAGTAAATTAAATTAGGAAGCATATGCAGGATAATGCAATGTTTATGTGTATCAGAAAAATGTGATATCTCTACCAACTTCAAAGTCCTAGTCTCCCCCCTGCCCATGCTAATCATATTGATGTATTGCAATATTTCATGCGAAACAACTGCTAAATGCAAGCAGTTGTTTCGCATGAAATATTGCAATACATCAATATGATTAGCATGGGCAGGGGGGAGACTAAGCCAGAAGAAGATCTGAGCAAGAAACTGATGAACGTGGCTTCTGCAAATTCTCAAGCACTCATGATTACTGATGAAGCTGGCTTCTGCAAATGCGCTCCATCCCACAGAAATGAACTTCAACAAGATCACCTCATAACAGTTAAAAAATGCCATTTTCCACAGGTTTACTACTTTCTAGCATACTTTCCAATCAATTGAAAAAAAATCAGTTTGTTACCACGCTTGAGGTATCCTTGGGTTGGTACAGGTGCGTAGCCTCTTCAATCCAACAAGTGACTCATCTTATGTTACACTGTGTTATTTCATGAGAGCCTAAAGTTTAAAACTCGGGGAGCAAAGCTGATTGGAGCTTTTACATATATGACGTGATAAATCTCATATCTAATTTTAATGTACTTGCACCTTAACTTACTCTACCAAACATTTATTTGTATTCTCATTTCTACCTACTGCATGATCTTGCAATCCAGATGATCTACCATTCTACTAATGGCTCACTCAAAGATTGCATGTGCAAATTCATAATATAACTTAAGCATGATAGGGTAAAATATTCTCTTTTGGCATGATCTATCACCTAGTCCATTGTAATTATGTGGATCATATCTATTACTACCATAACTTTAATGTAGATAAACTATTACCACGCCGTCCACGTAGACCAAGCACCACCAAATATCTATTGTACTTATTAGAACATGTCAAAAAATCTATAGATATATAAGTGAAACCCATAAAGATAGACCTACTTTAGAAATTCTTTCTATTGGATACTTAAGCAAGAGTTTGCTATTTAGAAACTACTAAGAGAAGAAGACGAAGATGCATAAATGTTGCATTTGAAAATTCAATTGCTACTATCATTTTTGGGATAATGTTTTATGGTCACCTTTGAGATGATTAGGTGCATCGCTTGAAGATTCAACTTTTAAGGGTAGGGTTTCTTTGATTGTATCTTTGAGTGAAACTGACTTTTCCTTGCGTTTTTCTACATCACCAGCTGCTACTTTGGCATAAATCTTCCTAGGCCCACGCTTTCACAATTGTTTATCATTTGTATGAGCTTTGCCTAATTCCAAAGGTATGTTAGTGTACAGATTACTCGGTTTCCGGTAACATATGTAAGTGAACGTGACTTGTTTTGTTGTTTCTTAGACTACGTTTTTTACTTTACATACCCTGCATTCCAGCTGGGTCTGCCACTTTAGATGAATTTGCTTACTGATCTTCAAAAGGATTAGAAGTTGTGGCTTCCGCCAATAGCTGCTCATCGTCTGGCGATACAATGGTAGCAAGCTTTCTTTTTCTTGCCATTGTCACCACTTCTTGCATAGTGTGAATACTTACGATGGCAAGTCTAGGAAATGAATATAGGTATTTGGCACATGGCTTGATTCCAAAGCATTTTGTAAGTAACCAATCTGCTCATAATGTATATAAGAGGGTATAAACACTTCTGTTATTACATATTCATAAAGTTGTTATAAGAGAGTAAATTAAATTTGGAAGCATATGCAGGACAAGGCAATGTTTATATTCGTATCAGAAAAAAGGTGATATCTCAACAAACTACAAGAAGTCCCAGGCTCGCCCCTGTCCATGCTAATCATGTTGACGAATTGCAATATTTCACGCTAGACAACTTACTAAATGCAAAGTGCAAACTATAAGAAGGTCTGAGCAAGAAGCTGATCAACGTGCTTATGCAAATTCTCAATCACTCGTGATTAGTGATCAAGATGGTTTCTGCAAATTCACTCAGCCCATAGAAATAAACTTCGAAAAGATCACCTCACAACAGTCATACATTGCCATTTTCCACAGGTTTACTTCTTAATAGCATACTTTCCAATCAATTGACAAAAAATCAGTTTGTTACCACGCTTGAGGTATCCTTGCGTTAGTATAGTTGCGTAGCCTCTTCAATCCAACAAGTGACTAATCTTCTGTTCCACTATCTTATTTCATGAGAGCCTCAACTTTAAAACTTGGGGAGCAAATATGACTGGAGCTTTTACATGTGACTTTATAAGTTTCATAACTGATTTTAACTACTTGCACCTTAACTTAATTTACTTTCTATCACTCTTCTGCTAGTTAACTGTGAATCCACAACACAAAAACACAAACAATTGAGACGCATGCTCGTTAATTTTATGTTTATATTATTCTCTGAGGTGGTCTTATCAAAGGTAATGGATGGCAAAGTCTAAATTCATGTTTGCAAGTTGTTTCTTTTATTAGGGAGAGCATCATAAATGATAAAGTCTCCTCATTTAGAACCCAAATACTATGTCTCGGAAAAAAAAAAAGATTTGGAAAACAAGATAACTTATATACAATCTAGTAATTGCATGACATAGCTTGCATATCTTGTTTGTTGGCAGCTGTTCTAAGCCAAGGCACAACAATAAAAAAAGTTATGTTGGTATGGGAATAGAGGCATACCTTTGGTTTACTGCTTGGATATTCAAAAACAAGTTGCGCAACCAGTAGTGGCCTGTATATTTGCTCTTCCCAAACTGCCGAGAATTGACATATTTTATACATGTAGAAGAAAAATAGTGGAGACGTGTGCATGCACACACAGTCACAGGCTACGGACATTTTCAATCCAAAATGACACCATTTCTTAATATAAGATTCAGTCCAAGCATGTTTATGCGACAAAATAACTCTGTGCATATAAATCACATATTCCTCCAGGATATATCTCTCTTTCTCAAATCAACTGACGTAGTAAAAAAGCCGAAAAACAAAGCAACTTGTTTGGGATCAATGTAATGGATAGCTTTAGATATACTAAATTCTGAGTGCTAAAATCAATAAGCAAAGAAGAAACTGATTTAGCATCACCGAAGACCCAAACGCAGAGTAAGGACCTGAAATCTGCGGCAAATGATCATAGGATGAAACTCATGTAACTCTCTAGTCATAGAAATTCTTGGCCTCTTAACCACAGTCTCTTAGTTTTGTGCACGAAGTAATCTATAAAATGAAAGGTAATCTACCAAACACTTATTGTCATCCTCATTTCTACCAATTGCATCATCTTGTAATCCAGATGATCTACTAATGGCTCAGTCAGAAATTGAACATGTAATTTCAAAATATAACTTAAGCATGATGTGTGTAATTTCAAATTTTCAAAATACTCTCTTTGGTGTGATTTATCACCTAGACCTCTGTAATTGTGTGCATCGTATCTGTTACTACCATATATGTCCTCTATGTTATAAGGTCAAAAACAGTATTCTAGACGGTAAAAAGGGTAAAACCTGTGAAGAGCGCAATTTGATTTCAAAGTTTGCCTTAAAAAATCACACTTTGTCATCTTGCTTGTCTGGCCTATTAAGTAGTTTTAGGGATATGTTAACTTGCACTAAACTTTCATAACTCTAGAAATCTCCAACAATGTTCCCAATGAAAGCGGAGAGATTGGCCAAACAGAAGTGTGTTAGATTGACAAAGCATCTTTTGCCAAAATATATTTTTATGATAGTTTGGGCATCATAGAAAACACCATGCGCTTGCTCAACCAAACAATCTATATATTCTCCACATCTATTTGCTTCTTTTACATCAGAAATGATGTGATGCCAGCAAAAAAATGAGTTTAACAACACATTTAAAGATATGGGATTGATTTCTTAGCACTCTAACTTTGCCAATTCAATAAACTTGATCGTTCAAAGCCTGAAGCTTCTCTAATGAGACTTATTTACTATAAACCATTGATAAAGCCAAAATGAAGGATTCACTGTAACTTTATAAACACTAAATCCGTAAAAAGGAAGCTAAGAGGTTGTCTAAGCCAAGGTCTAAAACAAACATGAAACAAACTTACCCCTTTTTGGTTCGCTAGAGTATACCGTGAAAGGGCTAATCTTTGAGGCAAACATACAAACAGGTGGTATACAATGTTACTTACCACTCACAAGATGTTAGATGACAGTTCCATAATTTAAAACATGATTGCGTGTGAAAAAAATCAGAAGTAATGCAGATTGAAACATGCAAGATAGATGGTAACAATTAAGAATTGGAAGAGATATCAAAAGCTCTTACCAGGTTATCGAGATTTTCCGGTGATTGTTGTATGAGTTGATTATAGATATATGGTTATGTATTCATGGAGTTTGAATTCAGGAGTCACGATTTTGGGGGTTGTCAATTTGAATTCACGGGTCACCATTTTGGCAGTTGTCTGATACAGAACATCCGCGACGCTTGAATTTGTTTTCCGTAGCCTGACAGTTTTCAGTTAATGAAAAAACTATTAGCTGTCCATTTTATTTACCAATAAATAAAAAGCCTATATTGACATACATAATCTAATAGGTAAAATGTTACTTGAGGAAGGGAACATAAATGTTGATCGGTCGTACTCAAACTCCGCCCATGGCGGTGGGCCTTGAGCAAGCAATTATTTTAACTCGGCGCGTAAGACCCATGTAACAAATATTTAAGCATGTAACCCAATAGATGAGATCAGATGAGTATGGAAACAAATCGTCCAAAAAACTGAGAAAATAGATTTTTGAAGACTGCGTTACAATTTTACAAGTGATTAAAAGGTTTGTCTATTACTGACAATTGATTCATGGTAAGTGTAGGAAAAGTTGCTAATAGGGGGAAAAAAGAATAAACGATGGCTTAGTTTTTGAGGTGAGTATCTTATTATAATTTGAGGCAGATTATAATTTGGGACACATTGGACAGTCTTAATGGTAAAGTCCGCCTTTCCTTTGTAAGGTGAAGGGTTATGGTATTTTTAGGGAATGGTCTCTCGGGATGATGCACATGCGCGACATATAGCCCTTCACAGGTTACTCTAACATCTTATCAGCCACATGTTATACGCGACCCAGCTCTCGGTGTTGAACATTGTTAGTATTAAATTATGCTACAATCCTTATGCTATTTTTTTCATGTTTCACTTGCAATATGGTTGGTTATTGTTTTTTACGCTGCGCATGAGACCCATGCAACAAATATATAAGCATGTAAACAAGATCAGATGACTATGGACAAGAATCGTCAAAAAGAATTGAGAAAATAGATTTTTGGAGGACGCGTTACAATTTTACAAATGATTATAGGGTTTCTCTATTGATGGTAAGTGTAAAAAAAGTTCTAGGGAAAAGAAAAAGAAGAAAACAATGACTTAATTTTTGAAGTGATTAGCTTATGATAATTTGAGGCATATTATAATTTAGGACACATTCGACACACTTAATGATAAAGTACCTGCCCTTGCTTTGTAAGGTGAAGGGTTACGGTATTTGTCTGCTCAATGAATCTTCCATTTGAATCGAAGCTTTTTTTCTTCGCTACAATTGGTGGCATTTAATAAGTGGCAATAAGCATTGTTCCTAGGCTTTGATGCTAAATGTGCTGTTAAAATTGGATTCCAATATTTCTAACAATCAAGTACAACTTGTACATTTTCATTCAAAGTAAAAAGAGCAAACAATTGAAAATGTGTGTGTATCTAATTGTACTGGGACACAACTTGAAACTCGTATGTAGCTTTGATGTACTTGATCAACGGCGCAAAAGTTGTAGCTGCTTTAGTAACACACAGATAGACCAAAATATGGAAAAAGAATATTCTGACACTTTGTTTGGATTTGTTAACATGCCCTTCCAAGTTTATCTGAAATGGAGAAGGAAACAAAAAACTGAAAAAAGCATTTATTAGAAATCAAAAATAAAAAACCGAGCGAAAATATTCAGGGGCACAATCTATAGTACGAAAATACAGCTATCTTGGTTCTGATATGATAATTTGATCAATTGTCTCTAAGTAATTCAATCTGTAACAGTCAAGTTGTAGAAGATATAACATTTCATTCTCATATCTTTAACAATTAGACCTTGCAAAGATAACACCTGATTAGTTCCAGGGCTATTGAATCACTGCGGACACAAGTGACATGCATATTGTAATATTTCTTGATATGTGATGCAGATACTCATTATGCAACTGTCCATCATAGGAACTTAAAGAGTAAGTTAATCAAATGGAGAGGCTTGACCATAGAGTCAAAATTATAATAACACGCAAAACAACAACAATAGGGATTTAAGTTCTGCACAGGATATGGCTGATAACATAACCAGGCAGTTGCAACTAACCTGCTTATGTAATCCTTATCCATGTTGAAAAGTTTATTCCATAGGTCAGCAGCATAAAATGTCGATCTTATCAATAGCTAACAACTGCACATACAAGGCCATATTGCCTACTTATGATGTGTTGGGCATTAGGTCCCAAAGAAGTGCCAAGGTCCAACAAATTTGTGATGCCTTCGGTAGTGAGAGTTGTAGGACATTTCAAGTTATCAGTAAGAGTATGACAGAGAACATGCTTCTTTAGCTATTTTGTTATGTATGTAAAGCGTGATGTCAAAATCACTTTGTAATTGCTTAGTGATTAAAAAAATTAGAAAGCACATAAGCATTTGAAGGAAGGAGAACCGAACCCGTGCACTGTAACATCTATCAAGAGAGATGTTTCCAAGCTTACCTAAATACTAAAAAGCTTGCTTTCTGTATTGTAACTCATGTTAGGAGTGGCCTTCTTGGGACTACCTAACAAAAGCAAACATAAATGGAAAAAGTTAGAGATGATTACGCTATAAAAATAGTTTAAAAGATTAATCCAGAATTTGCACAACATAAAAAAGTAAATATCAAAGAGGTCGACACCTTTAAGAAGTTAAGACTTCCTTATAAACGACATTTCTTGTGTATATGTGTCTATCGTTGTCTTGAAATGCTGATTTCATAAGTACCTTTGTTGTAGACATTGAAGTCCCACTAGATAATGCAACATACAGTTGGCCATGCGAAAAGACAGGTTGAGGTAAATAAACTCCAACATGTGGTATGGTTTGCCCTTGAGCTTTGTTTATTGTCACAGCAAAACAAATTTGCTCAGGAAATTGTGTACGCTTGAATATGAAGGGGCTAAAACCATCCTCCGGTGGTAGAAGTGAAATCCTAGGGAGTAAGACAGATTTCCCAGCAAACTGTCCCAAAGTTATTTCTGCATGAATAACATTGGGTTCAAACCCTCTACAAACCATTCTAGTTCCATTGCAGAGTCCTTCAGAAGGGTCCAAGTTCCTCAACAGCATAATCGGGGAATTTACCTTAAGATCCAACATGTGCGGAGGAAATCCATTTGGTGTCAATGAGTTCAAAAACTCCTCTAGATAGTAATTATAAGTATCATCAACTGCCACATCGTAGCTTCGATATGTCCCCACCTCTTCTGGAAAAATTGATAAAATCTTCTTGTTGAGCATGTCTACTGTTTCATTTGTTGTTGCAAGAATTGCACGTTTAGTAATGTATTCGGCATGACCACAATTCTTTTCAATGGATGGGAAGATGGCAGCAATCAAACAATTATCGGCATCGCTGTTATTAGTATATGTCACAAGCATTTCGTTTAGAATCTCGACCATATTTTCCTCCATGCAAGGTTCATCACCATTCCCAATGCCTAAAAGAAAGTGACTAAATGTTGCATCTGATGAAGCCCTCATATTTCTGTTCAATTTCAGCTTCTCCATTTGAAGCCAAAGGTGTGACTTCACTAAACTTGCGTTCACATTTTCAGCTCTTGTACTCCTTGGAACGACAGGAAGAACTTGACAGAAATCGCCACCAAAAACAAATATTTTACCTCCAAATAGTTCGTCATTACCCATAATATCTCTCAAACTTCTATCCACTGCTTCGATAGAGCATCGCTTTGCCATTGGTGCCTCATCCCATATGACTAAAGTAGCTCTTCTTAGCAATTCTTCTTTGCCGCTTTGTTTAGGTATGTTACATACACTTGTTTCGTTGCCATCAATTGGTATGTTAAAAGTAGAACGTGTTGTTTGACCACCGGGTAGAAGTGAAGCAGCTACACCGGATGTTGATGTTGCTATTTCAATTAGCTTTCTCGATCTAACTGTAGCAAGTAGAGCTCGATACAAGTAGGTTTTACCAGTTCCCCCAGGACCATCAATGAAAAATGCACCACTTCCATTCGAATTTACCCGATCCATTATAATGTCATAAGCAACCTGTTGTTTTGGGTTCAAAGATGAAGCGGCTAGAAGATCCTCCGCTGGAGTTAAAACAGCTAGCTGATTAAGTACTTCATGCTTTTCTATGTTAATAAATCTTTAGTCTTTAGACACTTTTCTTAATTTTCTAAAGCCTCTTGTCAGTTCCTATAAGCTACCTTCCACCATTTTCTTAGCAGGCACAAGATTCTCTATGGTCTACAACTTCATAATTGCCAAATGCAAGAGAAAATCATAAGCTGTTGATTCTGCGGTAGTTCAAATAATTTGCCGTGAAATAATCTTAAGTAGTCTCGTATAAAATCGTAACAAACTAACAGCATGAAAAAAAAAACTAATTTGTAATCCCACCGAACTTAAACAAGACTATACTTAAACCCCAAATCATCCAACAAGAATTGAGAAAGCAATTCACATATACACTAAGTTGGATCTATTTCATATCAAGTAACCAGATTCATGCCACTGTAAGCAAACATCCAAGCATAATCTTATTAGTAGGCCAACATCCAAACATAATCTAGGATTCTAGCCCACTTAGTTCCCATTGGGACTGACAATGACAAAGGGAACTAAGTGGTCTGACATGTCAGGTGAGAGTTCTCTTTGAGCTGACTATTTATTCAAGAGTAAACAACTCTTAAAACCTGTTCTAATTGACGAAGGTAACTTTATTCAGTATTGTTACTTTTCAAGGTCTCCAAAACCAGCAGTCAGGGCTATATGTCTTGTTCACTCCTCCCTCCCCCTCGCAAGTGGGGACAAGCTTATTGCAGCAAAGCTAAGTCAAAGTCGTGATCCATAAAATCTGCACTAAAGACTATTTCCACGCACCTATAAGCTATCTTCTATGTCCTTTCAAATTTACTATCTCAGAACCTGCATTGCCTTAGGGAAATAACCTTGTAACTGATATAATTAGGGGAGCATAATCCATTAAGGACAACAATAATATGAACTTCCAGTTGTCGGTCTTTTACGAAAATAGATGCTTTATGCAAGCAGAGTGAGAATTATAAGAAGGTTAAGAACTAAACAGAGGAATCATAAGATTATATGCACCAACCTTGTAATATACACCAGATCATGGTTTGTTCAGCTCTTCTGCAACTATATATAATCATTTAAAGAGAATTCTCAGCATTTTTAAATTTGCCAACAAAGATGCTACAGTAGCAGAAAGTCTATGATGCCAGAATACCATTGCGTTCCTCTGTGCAGCTGTGTCAACACCTGCAATTCTTATTAAATTTGCCAGCTGTTTAATTCTTATTAAGAACTAAACAGAGGAATCATAAGATTATATGCACCAACCTTGTAATATACACCAGATCATGGTTTGTTCAGCTCTTCTGCAACTATATATAATCATTTAAAGAGAATTCTCAGCATTTTTAAATTTGCCAACAAAGATGCTACAGTAGCAGAAAGTCTATAATGCCAGAATACCATTGCGTTCCTCTGTGCAGCTGTGTCAACACCTGCAATTCTTATTATGTGATAGAGAAATGCCAACAACCAAAGCCACAAATTTCTACTGCAACTGTAAACACATGACAAGTCACAAAAACTGTTAGAAAATATGTCGAATCGACAGCATATAATAACAATAGGACTTCAATGTCATTAATGTAAGCTATGATTCTCCAAAGTAGTCAATCGAAATACAACATTAGAAAATCGATATCAAACATCAATGAGGACAATTTTCAGTATTTTCTCTCTTCCAGTTATGTTCCAAACCCCATGATTCTAGTTTGGTAGTCATAAAATAACTGAGTATTGGCCTTTTTCTGAATCTTTTTCACATTGCTTGTTAAACTTTTCACAAATAGTGCAACAAATTTCAAAAAATCGTGGTAACTATCATAAAGATGGGTGGGAAGTATATGCAATGCTGTAAATGCTACAGACTCTCAAGGGCATAGTAACAACTTATTAGCCTAATTGTTAAAACAGTGAAGATAATCTACTATATTTTAGTGTAAGCATGATCCTTTTATTGATGCTGACTATGGAAACAAATAGTCTTTAACCTTCACCAACCAATGTAGGAAACTTAGGACCAGGATAGAGAACGCATTATATTCTAAGTAGAACCGTTAGAGGACGAATGACATTAGTACTATACCCGTTTTATACATGGTGCAGGCCCAGGTCTAGGCTCTGATATATATTTGATTATGATTTTGTTTTGTGTTGCACCACTTGTGGAGGTGATGCTTCAGGGACCGTAATGAGCGTTAAAACAAACCAACTTTGTATTATTGCCTAAAACTTTAACTTTCAATCTATATCAAGATGTCTTCTGCGAACTCCCATTAAGTGCAAGACACGAGGATGTAGTGCCTTATTGTGACCGCCCAATTCATCAAGTGAACAAATCAAAGCCTCAAGGTAAATGTTCTATCGGGGGTGAGCAGCTGCCAATTACAGACCCATAGCAATATCTAAAAGAACTAATCTAACTCTTCTACAAGACATAAAAAACATAACCTAGCAATTCAAAATTGACTAAATTCGCTGTTCGGAGTTCCAGTTTCTGTTAGAAAAAGCTCGTCTGAAGGACAGAATTCACATTGAAGGCGTGAGCAAAAGAAGCAGCATTGGCTTCAGGCCTAAGGTAGAATCATCACTATGTTCTTAGTCGTTTTGTAACCCGAATCTTTACATGGAATCGAAGTCACTATAAAGTGTCCCCTATGTAGGAATCTCTGAGGCACGTGGAAGTGATTATATAACCACTTCTCTTGTTGATCCAATGGGAAAAAAGATCTTCAGTTGGAGCGTGGTAAGCCAGCACATTTGAAATGAAACTTTTAAGAAGAAACAGGATCAACAAGAGAAGTGGTTATATAAAGGGCCTGAGGCTTATATTAAATGAGTTGATGTCACAGTCAATGGTTACAAGTTTCCCTCTGTTGAATCTGAATTGGTTTGCAGTCCTTAAGTTCCATCCAAAGTTTCGCATATAATACTTTATGTAATTCATTTGATTGTGTTATCGTGATAGTTCATAACATTTATTAAAGAGTCAATCAACATCTGATACCGTGGCCGTGTGAACCTCTAGAAATCAGACCTGCTTTCGCTTTTTGTTTATTTATTTTGAATTCTGCTATCCTTTTTTGCAATCAAACATCCTCAGATTCAACTGCTTAACAAGAGACATAATTGGTAACGTATATCTATGTTCTTGTTCCTATGTCAACTGACTATTCCCGTCAGTTTTTTCTTTCATTGTATGAGGTAGAAATACGATTCTCTTATTCTGCTCATCTGATTGCAAACAAGAGGAAACCTAAGGAGACATACTTTGTGAACAGTAATTATTGCAAGGATAGGACTTAGGAGACCTAGAGAAACCTCCGTGATGTACTTAGCTTGAACTGAAATCACGATATTCGGAGAACCAGTTGAACAAGAATCATGAGATCAGAATAAGGAGGCATGTAGATGAACATAAACTATTAATGCTAATTCATACAATGCTTTGAAATTTGAACTATAGTCACCTTCTTCTGGCTTTTCTTAATTGTTTTCAGAATCTCTTGAGTTCGACAGAATGTTATCGAATTCTAGCAGCCTCTTCTAGGTGGCTTTTAGTATGGACTTCTAGGTAGATGTTCAATCAGCACCAGAGAATATGGTCTCTAAACCTCATTAACAGCTATTATAATCTGATCAGTGTGGCCTGTAGGACTTCAGACACTGTATGTAACCTAACATCTTGGAACAAACAAATACTAATAGCAATATTAATTGAGTACACGAGTTTCGTGAAAAGAGTCCAAGGAACATGTTCAAATTTAGTATGGCCCTGCATAATTTTCTCTCCCAGTTGCAATATACGGTCACTACTAAAGGTACCTTACTAATTTTATCTTCAAGGCTGCCACCCTAAAGTTTTGCACTGCAAAACAGAGCTCTGTGTTCCAATCACCAACTTGCCCATCATATAAGTTCTTTTCTAAGCAAGTTTGCCATAGGTCTAGAAATAGCTTGGGTTTGGGCATATAAAATAAGTATGTGGATATCAGGGCTCAAAATCAGTGGAGGCTGGGCACTGTTATTTATTTTGTGGTCCATTTGAATAGGCACGCTTTTGACATAGTTGAGTTTTCGTCGAACCCCAGATTCTATTGCAGATTTTGTGGGACTAATATCGTTCTGCGGCTGTGATATAGCTAATTTCTAGGGATAATATCACTTGCATCCCTCAGTTTAGGGGTTAATTATAGTCGAGGACACATGTTTGCGTTTATATCAGTTATGTCTGTTGACCACACGGAATACGGATGATGTCAAATTTTCGTGTTAAATGACATAATTGCCCTCTAGAACAAATCACTCGTCTCTCTCTTCCCCTTATCTTTTTCTATCCCTTCTCAAATCAATCGAACCACCATTGTCATTCACCTTCTACCACCATCTCAAGCCCATTTCCATATCAAATAACCATGACCACCACCATATGGATTAAATCACCACAATTCTAGAAGCTAAATTAGAATGAGATTAAATCTCACGCCAGAAATCTGCCATGGACGATGAGGAAGACGTCAATGACCTCATCTGCGCGCAAGGAGGACACCCGCATGGCTCCCTGTGTCACCGCCCCTTTTCCCAAACACAAGAAGGTCGTTGACCCGGTGGTCGCATCGGCCCATCTCCCCTTTGAGGAAGACGAGTAGGTTGTAAAGGCCATCATCGCCGCCATCACTCCTTTCTACTCCCTTGAATCTAAGCTCGGCGACTACTACCGTGCTGACGCCATCAAGACGGAGGCCTTGGAGAGGATCACTAGCAAGTCCCTCAATTGGTTGGGCTTCAATTACGATTCCATTTGGGGTAGTGCTGGGAGATGCCTATTGGTTACGTCTAGATCCCCATGGGCATCGCCGAGCCGCTCTTCCTAGATGACAGGGAATATTATGTCCCCATGGCCACGATCGATGGGTGTTTGGTGGCCAGCACCAACAGCGGATGCAAGGCTATCCTCCTTAAAGACGGCATAACCAGGGCTTCGATCCCATCGTGAGGTTCGGCACCACCAGGAGGGCTGCCAATTTTAAGTTCTTCCTGAATTTGTTTGATTGGGATAGTTGTTGGTGAAAATTGGTGATGAGTTGAAGTGTGATGGGGCTGCTTTGAGTACGGTGGAGCAGTGGGGTAGTGAAGACATATTGCTTGCGGTGGTATGGTGATAACGACGAGGCGGAGGCTGTGTGCGTGTGTTTGTGAATCTGTGTGCAGCTATGATGTTGGGGTGGGATTCTTGGGACAGATTGACTGGGTTCTGCAGTGGTTGTGATGCAGGGGTGGTGCAATGGTTGTGCGAGAGGATAGAGGAAATTGGAAGAAGGAGATGGTAGTATTGCCATTTTTAAAATACGGTATTGCCACATTAGCAGAAACCGTTAGTTAGGGTCACGGAACCCTAACGGTGGACATATCTGATACCAAATTTTCACATTTTGGATACGAGTGCAAAATTTTGAAACTTACGTCTTTGACTGTAATTTACCCCTAAACTAAAGGATATAATTGATATTATCCCTATAGTATCATATCCCGCAGTCCCTCTACCTTCTGGGGTGTTGAAGTGATGGCTGGATACACCGGAGGTCGTCAATCGGCCGAAAGGCCGAATACGCTGCATGCCTAATACGATTGCACATGCCGTGATATGAGCGACCCCATACCCCGCTGCCCCTTCACAGACACAGGCACCGGTTGCGTAGCGTCCGTTGGACGAGGACGAGATCCGCCGCACTGCTACGGAGGTGTTCAGGACGATCAGGGCGCAGGATCAGCAGGGCACTGTTTCTAGACATGCCGAGCCGGCTCCGGATCAGCAGGATCCAGATCCGGGACTCGGCAAATCCTGATGAGCCCCCTCTTGTGCCCTCCCAGCTTGTAATCCCCTCCCCTCCTCTAATCTATTGTATCTGGTTCTTGTGCCCTCCTGAACTATATGTACATTTTTTTTTTCATTATAGTAAATATTTTTTAAAGTTATATAGTTGTTTTGTGTTTGTTTTAGGGTTAAATAATTGTTGTTGGATCAGCAATTATTTAACCCTAACGTGCATTTGGGGGATTGTGTATTATTGTTGAGAACTTGAATTTGATTACAGGTTTAGGCATTAAAAAAATTGTCTTTTAGCGACGGATTTATTCCGTCGCTAAAAAGTATCCCTAAAGCAATTTTTTAGCGATGAACTTTCCGTCGCTAAAAAGTGAGCTTCCGTCACTAAAAAATTTAATCTGTACTTCAATATATAATGAAACAAATTATTTTTAAAAAATAAATTAAAATACGAAAAATATATTTAGCGACGGAATTTCCATCGCTAATGTATAAAATAATCCATCGCTGAAAGTCCAATATTAGGCAATGGATTTTGGGATTCCGTCGCAAAACTTTTAGTGACGAGGTGTCCATCGATAAAAGCCTTTAGCGACGGATGCTATGCTTTTAGCAACGGATCTCCCCATCGCTAAAAGCCTTATTTCTTGTAGCGTTACTTAATCCAAAATCAGTATAATTTTTTAATTATTACTTATACAAGTAGCCAAAAATTCGGGGTATTACATTCTCCCCCCTTTAAAATAATTTCGTCCTCGAAATTGAATGTTACTTAATCATCAAAAATAGCTTCTTGCTTTGCAGAATAAGTCGCTACATTCCTCCCACTTTGAACGAAATTTTAACCTCGAAGTTATTTATGACTTATCTAGCATATGAAACGTACTTAGCTAAATTATGTCACTCAAAATTCATCATCACGCTTCCACTGCACCACTCGGATAATATACCAAACCATACGCTTTGCAAAATCTACGTAGTATTAACACGCTTAACTTCAAGCCTACCAAGTACTAAGAAATTTCTCCTCCCATATGACATGTGTTTTACGAGATCCAAACTTTAATTTTAACTTCCATTGCCATTACAACCCCAACGTTATATCACCATATACGTGCTCGAGGTCTACACCCATATAAAGTCACAAATTGAGTCATCTTAATACTCTCTAAATGACATTTTGCTGGAAACTTAAGCTAAATAGAAATTAAAGTTGCTAAATTATTGGTACCGTTTCTGCCCAATGCATCACCCACACCGTTAGACTTTCAAATATGATTGACCATAATCAAATCGCCAACATCAAATTCTAGAATTTTATACCCACGTACATCTTAGTACTTCAAACACATGGTTACTTATGACATAATAAAACTCAAATTTTTTGCCCATATTTGTCAACTACCAAAAGTCACAAACTCAACATCTAAGGCTAAAATTGTAATGATATAATGTCTATGTAATTCACTAAGCAAACCATGAGATCAACTAATGATCAATATTTTCTCGCTCTATTTTTATTAGTCTGGCACCAAAATCCAAACCAAGTCTATCGAACAACCTTCGAAGTATACAAATTTGACTTAGCTAATATGGATAATTAATTTCTATACACACTTACGCATCACACCAAAAAACCACCATGCTTTCGCTACGCACTCTGATACCTTAAAGCAAACCAGCTCAAACTTTTACCAAATCCATAGCAAAGAAAAGTATTACCTTAAAAGTACCCGACATCTAATTGCGCACACATATCGCGCAATTCATCAAAGCTTAATTCTCTAATTTACCACATCATTATATCTCTCAATCACGACCCAACATTTAGAGCTATTGACCAAAAGATCAAAATCTTATCATTTAACCACCCTCTTTTCTAAAACAATCCATCTTGGCATGATTGGAAGACAGTCAGTCCATACCCAAAATTTCATCGAAGTGTTTCATATCCAAAAATTAATTCAACATTCAAATCCCTATCATCGATATCGATGAAGCAAGAATTATAAACCTATGGGCCACCACAGGATTTTCCATAGGGGTATCTACATATGGCTATGGTTTCAAGTTTATATGTCTAACACTTAGATGTTCACAAAAGGATATTAAAACAAATGAACAAAATGGCATCAGGATCTAGAAATGCCAAGACCTTCTTTTCAATTCACTACAAAAATATATGTCACCATATCACTTGTATCTCAAAATCACAACCTTTTTTTGCACCCTATTTGATAAAGTTGTTCATAGACATCAAAAGATCATAGTCCTATCATTCAATCATCCTATTTGATTATCACTTAAAATTACTTGAATTCCAAATGTAAGTAACATTTGTTCTACTACAACGTACTCGACCCAAATCCCAAGCTTATGCCCAAATCTCAATCTTATGCTCCAATATGAAAGAAGTTCTCAAAACTTAATCCACATTTTCAAGGTCTAATCCCAATCACATATAACTTAGGCTTAGGAGTCTACATAATCTCAAACCTAAGCTCTGATACTATTCTGTAACGCCCCGAACCCAAGGATCCATACACGTCCTTAAACCAAAATCCAAATCACGTTGATAACGTGACTATTATAAAGGTAGAGCATAGCATCTAAAATACCACAAACATAATGATTTGAATCTCAAAATCTTAACCCCCAAAATAATCCAAAATTTTATGACAATCTCTCATACTAATTATCTGAATCCAAAGAAATATAAATCAACTAACCAATATTTCATCTAAAGAAACCATAGGCTCTATTCTCAATATTAGAAACCGGAGCAATTTCCGCTACTGTACAAATTAACATTTCGCCTTTCATGCTACTTTTGGCCTGGAAGGAGAAGGAAACGAAAAACAAAGGGATGAGCACGAATTGCCCAGTAAAAGTTTTTACCCACAGAGGGCCAAAATGAATACGAAAGATGAGTTATCGAGTAGAGCCAATAAATAGGAATTTAGATAACTCATCGAATTTTACAAACGAATCACGAAAGTGAGCAAAAGAGGGTTACCAAAAATTAGAAACAAATTTGAGTTATCGAATAAAACCAATAAATAGGAATTCAGATAACTTAATCAAATTTCACAAGCAAAAAAGAGAAGCAACCGAAAAGGGTGTTAAATAGCCAATAAATCGAATATCGATTCACACACGAATAACAAATCATCCCAAAAAGAGGTTACATAACCAATAAGTTGAATATCAAAATATATTTACCAAATCTTGTGGGTGTCATATACACATATGCTTATTATTAAGCATCATAAATCATGGTTAAACAATGTCGAATATCGCAGCCGGTGCATCACAAATAAGTCACGATAATTAAAAGTGACTTTCAAACACAACTATCACCCACAAAGTAATTTGATAAATATAGAACATATTCATTCAAATTTCAAAAATAGTCATTATATACTCAAACTGAAGAGAACGAAAATATGAATTCAACGAAACAAAAATTAGCTCAATCGGAGATCGGATGGATGAGATATCGTCAAAAGAAGTTTTTTGTTGAAAACTTAATGACATGAAAATCGATAGGATGAAAGGAAATTATAAAAAATCAAGGAGCCACAAGAAACATGACATGTGACAAGGCAACCAAGGCCCTCGGCTAAAGCTACAAATCAATGGAATGTAATAATTAGGAATCATAACAATATTATGACTAATAATTTATAACCAATGGAAACTTGACATGCGGCATTGAATGTTTGAAGTTCATAGGATGACCTTGTTGCCGTGACTTGGACAAAGAGGATTTACACAAAATCTATGTTAGTCAAAAAACTGTTCGTTGGGGAGAAAATTCAAAAGAAATTGTATGTCTCCCTCTAAACCCTAACCCCGAACACTGAACCCTAAACAATACCCTAAATTGTGCCCCAAAGCAATATCGCAATATCACAATTTGATGACACAATATGAACTTGAGCTAAGCAATATAACTCCACTAAAATTAAGTGCCTTTAGGCAAGCAAATATATGCTCTTGGTGTGAAGTCTATTGACAACGAGTTAGTTACAACTCGTTGTTGGGAATTTGAAGAAGAGTCATTTAATTATGGCATGCTCTTGCAAAAAAACCTTATTTGCAAAAGATATCAGAAAGATTATTGCATATTACTAATTTTAAAATGTAAGCATGCGTAAAAACCCTTTGTTCCCGTTCAAAGGTACTCATTACAAAGTAATACTTTATAATGAGCCTTTGGGTGTCTAGCTTGGATAATTTGAAAAAGTTAAGTATCTGTGAAATAGTGTATCGACCCATGCTTTGTGCTTTATGTCTTGGAAATATGATAGATTGTTATCCTTTGTTTCTCCGGGCGCATACATATGTGGTGCCCTACATCCCTTTGGATGTTAGATCACATAATTAATGTCATGTACTAGGAGAAATACGGGAGGTACTGCCAAATGTTTCATAGGTACAGGACAAAATATGAGTCGTTAACTGTTTTATAGACATTTTCTTTTCTAAGTGGGATATGACCACTATATCTTAGAGAATGTATCACCGTCGCCTGATTACTGGTTTTAATTGAAGGACAGTAATACTAGTAGTCATGTCGGCTAATCGCGATTGGATGAAAAGGAAAATTGATGATGATTTCAAAGTTCGTGTCGATAAATTTCTCAACTTTGCTTATGCTCATACTAGAATCGTTGACCTTCAAAAGATAATGTGTCCATGTAGATCATGTGAGTTGTTGCACCGGAGAAAAAGTGGGGTGGTAAAATATCATCTTCTCCTGTATGGTTTTATGAGCGGATATGCAAGATGGACGCGACATAGAGAACCAATTATTTTGCTATCCAGCACGGGTAGTCAATCCAAAGCTAGCCTGGATGCACGTGCTTATTATTGAGACATGATTATAGATGTTGGGCATGCTAATGGACATTTTGACCGGAGTGTTTACCATAGACAAGAACCCAATGAGCGTGCTAATAAATTTTATTAAGAGACGTTGGGGAGTCGTTGCGGGATGGAACTAAGAAGCACACAAAATTGTCTGCGGTTAATAGGTTATTACTAGTTAAAATTGGAGAATGTTTAGTGACAAAGGATTTAGCGACGTTTGGATGATTCTTAAGGAAATCTTGCCAGAGAGTGAGAAATTGTCAGGGTCGTATTATGATACCACAAAGATGATGATGAAACTTGGCTTGGGCTATAAGCCTCAAATGGTGTCATCTGAATGCTAACACCATAATTGTTATTATAAGAAACCAAATCAATGGTAAACGACTATTTCAATTAACTCAACAAAAAGAAAACCCAAAATATGTCCTTGAATGTCTGGATAGTTTTCTGAGATTGCCCGTCTTTTTGGATGAAAAGTTGTGCTAAGATTAAACGTTGTACTCATGTCCTTGTGCAATCTAACACAATGGATAAAGGTATTATGTGCAACTTAAGTATCTCTTGAATGTACAAGTTAGCAAGCACATCAATCTAATCCTTGAGATAAACAATCAATTATCATTTATATTGCATTGAACACACTACAAGAAACCGGTCGCGATCGCTAAAGGTCTTATGGCGGTCGCTAATCTGTTTAGCGACTGCAAATAGGGGTCGCTAAACTTGGTCACTAGAGGCTGGGTCGCTAAATTTTAGCGACTGCAATATTATCGCGGTCGCTAAATTTAGCGACCGCGTTGATCAGTTTAGCGACTACCTCGGCGATTGTTAAATCTTTTTGATAATTAATAATTTTTTATTAATGACCAATTTGACCACATCAGCGACTACTGTAGCGATTGCTAATTTTGTTTAGCAATTAATTTTTGCGATTGCATGTTATTTTTGCATTTTAATCTTTTATGACGAATTTGCATTTTATTTGGTAAAATCCCATATCATTACACTATCAAATGAAACTAATGACACATAATTGATTCCAAACTCACATTAAAGTTGTACACAATTTTTTATTTCATTAGCAATCATATCCAAAATGATAATCAACAACTTTAACTCTCTATCAGATCCACATTCATTGTCTAAAACCAAAATAAAGAAATGTCTTAGACACCTAAACTAGGACCAACCCAGAAGTTAACTACTCTTGAGACCGTACAAATTCATCAACATAAGACTTCATCAACGTTCGCATCATGATCAATAGCATTTTTAGGCAAGAAAGTGCCAATGTTGTCATTTTCTTCATGGGTTGTTGAAGGCACACAAGGTCCTACATCGTTCTCACCACCTTGAGAGTCATCAACATTAGGCACAAGTCCACACTGCATGAAACAAAAGAATTTAATTAAGAAACTCAAAGAAATTGCCAATGAAGAATGCTCTAAGTACATTCACGAGTTACACACATTCAGGAGTTACACACACTTCATCAAGCTATTAAGTACACCTTTTGGAAATCATTCACACATAGAACATGCATGCTCTAAATGAAGAATGAAAGCAACTGAACAATTACAAAATGTAGTAAAACAAAAAACTGCCCTTAGATTAACCATCGTTGGAAATACACAATTGTAATGAAATATCATTACAAACAATTCACTTTCAGATTCAATGAGGAATACAGGTAAATCACAGATAAACAAGATAACATTGTTCGATAGTTGTTATACTGAGATTACACATAGCTTCAAAAGTATACTGATGAAAAACACGCCAGTTTGGTATTAAGATAAAAAAAATTATAATGAGATAGGTTTGAATTTTTTTCAAATTCACTACACATAGCTTCAAAAGTATAGCTTTTGAATTTAGCTTATAGCTCAGCTTCAACCGAGATTCTTGTGAGATCAAATGATTAATTAGTCGCTTCCCCTTCCTGCTCCCTTACTTTACTATGGACTGGTTCGGAAGGGAGTCCAAAATGAAACTCGATTCTCCAACATCTCAAGTCCAAGTAACAAAGCACAAAGAAACACACACCAATACACAAGCTTTTCCATCTTCCTAAACTAAGCAATCCACTATTCTATCTTCCAAACCAAGAAGACATAAAAATTCAGAAAAGTTATTCCTCAACTTCTCAGCAGCCAAACAAGATTCAAGTTACCTAATGCACAAATTATGGCTACCAAAACTCGCTCCAACAAATCAAGAAACGAATTTGGAGGTATTATCAAGAAGGCAAACCACAAACCATCAACAACACACAATCTTTCACCTATATATCCAATAAAATCCTATACACCAAATTCCTCATGCATCCACACATACGGTCGACTACTCATTGCATACCATATATGAAACGAGATCTCACATGAGAAACAAGATCAAAGTACGAAGCTTACCTGATTAAAGAGATGAAATTTGATGAAAACCGGGACCTTAAGGTTAGGGTTTCAAGTAAAAGAAAGAACCAGAGAAAGAACGATTTGGGGATTCTATAGAAAGTAGAATACGATAATTAAATCACAGATTACCAACATAAATAAAAAATCGCCAGAAAACAATGCTCCAACGTCCAGTATACTTGAGGAATTGAGAATGAAACCATATCAAACCAATTTCAGATACAAACCTTTTCTAATTCCCTTTTCACTTCACATGTACACCCTAAATCGAAATACCCAGCCTCGTAATTTGCTTACCAAAAAAGGTAAAAACATGAGTAAATATGAGTAGAGATGCAAGAGATAAGAAAATTACAGATCCAAAAGAGGCAGAAAATTGCAGATCCAAGAAGCAGAAAAGGCGGAAGAATTACGTGAGTTGGGGAGAGAGCCGACGTGCGCTGGGCAGCGGTATGGGCTTGGCTACGCCATGGGCTACATGGCCTGTTCGCACTAGCGTGGTCTTTGGCAGTGGCACCAAGGAAGGCAATGGAAGAGACGCGGCAGCAGAATGCTACGTCCGTGATTAGGAAGGGGGATAGAGGGAGAGGTGGCAGATGTGTGGTGAGGGGGAAGTGAGAAAGAGAAATGAGAGAGATATAAGTTTACAGAGCGGGGGAGTTCAAATTAGGCCAAAGTTAAAAAAAAAAAAAAGGCTCATGAGGTTAGGGGGTAATTACAGGTAAGGATAATAGTTTGAACAAATTATACTTATGTCCGTTGATCAAACGAAATCTTAAAAACCTTAACGGTTTTAATGAAAAGACTTTATTACCCCTAAGTTTTAACCTTATTTTTTTAAATGTCATTCCTTCATCTTTTGAAAAAAGAAAAAGAGATTAATGCCATTACATTCCTACCCCCCACCACCCCCTCTTTCTGTCACTGAACAACCCCATTTATATCACTCCTACACGAATGGGTCCTCATCAGTGTAGAAGCCACACGTATCCACCGCCGATGTACTGTCGGCGGCGTTGGGCGATGGAGCTGCCGAGTGCGCGAACGGGTCCTCAACCATGGAATCGTGCTCCGAGGCCAGCCGACCCGGATCCCTGTCGTGATCTCTTCTACCCGAACGCCAGTCGTAATCATCTATCCTTTCAGTCGAACCAATACGACTAGAGCGCGACGGCAGCGGAGCGTTGATTACCCAGCGAGGCGTCGGTGAGTAGAAGTGGGGAGGCGGTGGCGGCGGAGAACGGAGTCTGGTGCCTCCTCTCCGTATCGGCTATTCCTCATTGTAGTCTAAGCTTTAAACAAATTTTGCAGCCAATCTGATGTTGTTATGCTTGCAACACTTGTAACATCCAAAACCCAACGAGTTGGTTTAGAACTGGAATGGAAATTGGGTACGCTCTGCGCTACGAAATTGCAGACCCTTTGAGAAATTGCAGATTGAATTGAAGCTCTAATTTGCAAATTAGGGTTTTGAAACCCTAATTGACAGATTGTGACCCTTTAAGAAATTGCAGATTGAATAGAAGCCCTAATTTGCAAATTAGGGTTTTGAAACCCTAATTTGCAAATTAGGGTTTTGAAACCCTAATTGGTAGATTGAATTTTTAAAATATTCTGTATATAAAGTACAAGGGTAGTATCGTCATTTTAAAAATACATATTGATGACATCATAAAAAAGTACACTTTTTGGACGGAACCCTGACGGATGGACATGGGTGATACATTTGAAACACTTTTGGTCACGGAATGTTACATTTTGAAACTTTGTTTCCTTGACTGTAATTACCCCCTAACCTCAGAGACATAGGTGTAATTAGCCCTAAAAAATTGCTAACTATTTTAGCGACCGCCATTATGGCAGTCACTAATTGCGGTCGTTAAACCCTATGTCTCTTGTAAGTAGTCAGATGTAGTCCAACCACATAAATTCATTGTTATATGCTCCCACTTCTACTCAAGAATAAAAAGTAGTAGCAACATCCCAATAGAACTCTGAGTTCTGCTTTAATCTGTTGACAAACCAAATATTTAGCTACAAAGTCTACTTCATCTTTTTTCATATTATTCCACGAATAAACATCACGCAAGTTCTAGTACATCTTGGTACTGCCTGGGTGAACTACAAAAATTGAACTGTGAACCTTTAAAAGAATTTCTCTTTAAGTCTGGATTCGAATGAACATATAGTCTAGTATCCATGCAAAGAACATCCTCTTTATCTGGTCTGATTTCAATGTACAAACCTTCCTTAACTCTATCACTAATCTTAGTCAATTTAGGATCTGATATTTAAGCCCTCTTAACTCTATCTGTCAATGACGGTTGAACTTCTAAATATCCCAAATAACTACTAGGATTTGAAAATTTTAACTCAATTTCCAACTTCTCCAAATCTTCCAACAAGTGGGGTTGTTTTGTTATCATAACCAAAAGTCTTCTCGTGTTCTTTCGGCTCAGTATATCTGCAATACATTAACTTTACTTAGATGGCAAAAGATGGTGTAATCATAGTCTTACAACAATTCTTACCATCTTTTTAATCTCCACTACAAGGAATGAGGCTTTTGGTGACGGAAAAATCCGTCGCTAAAACTTTTAGCGACGGAATTACCGTCGCTAAAAGTCCCTCGTATAAAAGGGCGTAACTAAAAGTTTTGAGACGGAATTTGAAAATATGTCATCTAATAATGAACTTTCAGCGACGGATTTCTTTATAAATTAGCGACAGAATTTCCGTCGCTAATTCTATTTTACGTATTTTAATTTATTTTCTTTTTTTGTGAAATTAATTTAATCGGTAACTATTAAGCAACGAAATATAATTTTTAGCGATGGGATATTCTGTCACTAAATAAAAATTTTAACGACGGAATATTTCGTCGCTAAAATCTTAGAATTAAGTACACTTTTAGCGAAGGAATTAACCCGTCGCTAAAAGTCAAAAAAAATTTAAACTTTTTTTTTTCTAATGCCCAAACTTGTAATAAAAAAATTCAATCTTCAACAACAACGCACAATCCCCAAGACACAAACTACTATATATAATCAACTTTAAAAAATATTTATTATAATAAAAAACAAAATGTACAAGCCGGGAACCGAATACAGCAGGTTAGGGGAGGGGAGAAGAGTACAAGCCGGGCGAGGGGGGCAAGCTGGGACCGGGCGGGGGGGACAAGCTGGGACCGGGCACCAGAAGGGGCTGATCAGAGATTGCCGAGTCCCAGATCTGGATCTTGCTGATCTGGGGGCGGCTCGACATGTCCAGTAGGGGTGCCCTGCTGATCCTGCTCCCTGATCATTCTCAACACCACCGTAGCAATGTACTGGATCTCCTCATCGGCCAATGGACGCGGAGGAGCCGGTGTCTGTGGAGGGGCAGCGGGGGTGGGAACGCTCCTATCACGGCACGTGCAGTCGTGCTAGGCAGGTCGTGTATGCGGCCTTTCGGCCAATTGATGACCTCCGGTGTATCCAACCATCGCTTCAACCCCACCCCCCCACCCCCACCCCTCAGTACTCGCACCCGTACTTGTGGACGCTAATCGTTGTCCGGACTGCTGCTCGGACCCCCTAAGTTGTTCATACGAGGCCTGCAAGAACAATGATTTAAAGATATGTTAGGGCATTAATTAACGCAACAAACATTGAATAGAAAGACAAAAAATTAACAACTTAAACAAATTGACTTACATCGATCCGCCGGGCAATATCTGAAACATAGTCGCCCGCCCGGTGCGCCTCGTCCTTGTCCTTCTTCCACACATGCGTCTGATTATACGTCAGAGTTACGATCTCATCCTCCTCCAGATCTGGGTTCTCGACCGCATTCATGTGTCAGATGATGTCGTGTGCCACCGACCCCCCGGTGTGCGTCGGATCTCTGTTATGTGTGTTCTCGGCCTCGCTCTTACTCTTGGCGTCCCAGCCTGGATCCGTAACCCACCGATCTATTATATGCCCCCATACAGTCGGAGATATCCAATGTGGGGGATATCTCGTCATCTCCGTCATCGAGGCACTCTCGGGCAGCATCTTCTTCTCCCGGTCCCAGGCGTCGTGGAGCCATCGGCGGTAATTCTCATTGATCTAAGCAAAGAAGACTAGCCGCCCTAGCGCCCACAAAAATTAATTTAAATACTAAATTCTAATTAAACAAATACTATCGCAGAAAAACTAGTTCACCGTACCAGCCACTCCTCCCATAGGGACTCCCTCGTATTGGCATCCCAGTCCTTCCAGTACAGGCGTGGCTCGAAGAATCGACCCTTCACAAGAACGCCGATCTTCGTCCTCGCCTGATTCTCCAGGATCCTGCCACAGAAGTAAATAGATAAATTAATACAGTTCAAATATAAATTAACACCCCAAAAATTCATATATATAAGGCATGATGTAATTTTTTTTACTTACTGGCCCTCCTGGGTGAGAGTAACCCTCTGTTTACGCTGGAGGTCGATGCGTACCCCGCATGTCGGGCCACGGCCTCGTCGAGATCCTACAAAACACTGACATTAATACAGTTCAAACATAATTTAAATATAAGGCTACTGAAAATTGACTAGACACCGTTATCTACTATACCTGAGGTAGAACCCACAGAACCAGGAAAATCAACCCGTGTGTGGGAGGAATCGGCGTCGGGCTGGGGCGACGGATGAGGCTGGGGCTGAGGCTGGAGCTGGAGCTGGAGCTTGGGCCTCGTCTGTTATACGCAAGCACCATGTGCCTCGTCATCAATGGGCAATGACGAGGTGGGACCTACCGGGGGGAGGCAGCTCGGCGTCCACCCCGGCCACGAATAGCCCGTATTCTATCCATATCTGATTTCGTATAGATAAATTGCAAAGACATTAACACATTAAAAACAATAATTTGGCAGATATCATCATCTGCACTATATATATGAACGGAGTATAAAAACACAATATGAACCAAGTTTTAAAATGTTACTACATTTTTTCCATGATGTTACAACATTACAAGTCAATCATTTGCAATTTGGGAATCATCATCATATTCATCACTGGACTCGTCGTCATCTACATCTTCTAGTTCATCCTCTTCATCAGTAGACTAAGTCACATCATCTTCAACACTTATTATGTCTTCCGCGTCATCATCTAGGACTTCTTCTCCTACATGAAGTGTTGTTGGAAGAGGAAGATCGTCCTCCTCGTTGTTCACCTCAACATGTAACAAGACAGGTGGTTGGTGAGCTTGAGAGGTGTCTAGCTCACTATCATATGTCACGGGAAATTTCTTGGACTTGATAACTATATACCAATGAGATTTGGGATTGCCGACGTCCTCCGCGTAAAAGACTTGTGCAGCTTGACTAGCAAACACAAAGGGCTCGTCTGATGCAATTCTAGACTTGACATTGACATTGACATCTACAATCCCTTGAGAGCTAACACAGATTCCTCTAATGCATGTGACATCGAACCATGTACACTTGAACACTACCAGGTGGTTTTCGAAACCCAAATATGCTAGGTCAACAATCTCATCTAGCTTTCCATAAAAATCCATGCAATTCTCGGCATAGCAGTCGCCATTGACCAAGACTCCACTATTTTGGGTTTGTTTTGTTCGATCACCATCTTTTACGTTAAACCTAAACCCGTTGATGATATAGCCTCCATGACAGGATTCTTGTTTGTTAGGGCCTGGAGCTAGTAATTTCAAGCAGGAGGCCACTGGTCTATCCATTGACTGAACCTATTGTAGATGACGGTAAAAATTAAGGATAAATCAGTATACTAATTGGCAACATAACTGTATATAACACATAATATAATTTCGTTAAAGACTTACACGCCTTCTGAACCACTATACAAATTGTGATTTTCGATGAGATTCAAGTCCAGTGGGATCAGTGATTAAAGATTCCGCATCGAACTCACTGCAAACCAATATAGTTGACTCAATTATCACACATTTTCAATTATGTACAACAATGTAAGTGAATTAAGACATTAACTTACTCAACGAATGCCAAAACTTCATCGCAATTTAGAAAGGCATATATTGTTGCAGCACTGTACTCTTCATTTGTTAGCCATCGCGCATATATTCGGCCAAACGGATTATCTGACTGCTTGAATATTGACAATTGCCCTTCCAAATGTGTGCTTGATCCGGGGTCATTTCGGCCCTAGTTGGTTTAACTTTGTATCAACATCAGACCCACATTTTTTACTACAAAATTTTACAAGCTCTTCCATTACGTAAGCCTCCGCAATTGAGCTCTCAACCCGAGCCTTATTTCGGACTTTTTTTCTTTAAATGGAACATGAACCAAGAAGTTTAGCGAATCGAGTTAGGTGGAATATCAATGATAACAGGTGTCGCATTAAGGGTAAACGAACAACTGTAACAATTTAAAGATTACATCTTGAAGGGATACATCCACCGATATTGCAAAGGTCCACCCATCTTAGCTTCATATGCCAAGTGAACAGGAATATGCTCCATTGAATCAAAGAACGAAGGTGGGAAGATGTTTTTCAGCTTGCAAATCGTCACCATAATATTCTTCTTAAGCACCTCCATGTTACTCACCCGGATCGTAGAAGAACATATATCTCGAAAGAAATCAGATAATTCAGTCAAAGTCTCGCATACAACCCTTGGCAACAGTCCTCGAAAGGCAATGGGAATGAATCTCTCCATGAATATGTGGCAGTCATGACTCTTCATCCCTTGGAACTTGCATTCTGAAACATTGTAACAACGAGATATGTTGGACGCAAACCCATCCGAAAGCTTCAAATTCTTAACCCACTGACAGACATTATCCACTTATTTCTTGTCTAGACAGTAAGGTGCTTTCGGAAGTATCGTCCTCCCGCTGACTGTCCGAGGATGCAATTCAGGCGTACACCCAACTGTTGTTTATTCCTTCTCGCTTTAAGCTGATCTTTCGATTTCCCCTTGACATTCATCACTGTGTTGAACACATTATCAAAAACATTCTTCTCAATATGCATCACATCCATGTTGTTTCGGATAACAAGCGTCCTCCAGTAGGCTAACTCCCAAAAAATATAAAATTTCCTCCAATTGTGCTATTTCTCGTACCCTGGAATCTTCTGATCCGGCACACCCTTGCCATGTGGTATGTCTGTATCAAGTGCCTCCAGGTGTGAGAGCACTCCTTCACCAGATGGGTAGTCCAGTGTCACAACCTCACGCTCGATTGTCCCGTCAAATTTATCCTTCTGCCTACGAAACTGATGGTCCGGTGGAAAAAGCTTTCGGTGACATCCGTACCACGAGGGCTTTTAATTAATCTATTCACGGGTTACTAAGATATGAGAAATTAGAGCTAATTAGGGTTTAATTTGAGCTGATTAGTGTTAATTAGGACTAACTTGGGGTAATTACAGCTAATTTGATTTTCATTGGGTTCTTAGGGTTAATTAAAACTAATTAGGCTTGTTATTGTTAAATAGGGTTAATTAGGTTCATTAGGGTTAATCGGGACTAATTAGAGCTAATTATAGTCAGTGTTGGAGCCACGATGACATTCCAAGGGGTGCTAAAAATGTCGCGTTAACCTAATTAACATAAATTCAACAACCAACCATTCAACTATTTCATAGATATCTCAATCCAATTAGGTCCCATCCTCCGTCAACAATATCAATTCTCAAATTTTCAATGTGCAGTCAACAATCTCAATTTTCAATTTTCAATTTTCAGATGCTCAATGGACAGTTAACAAAATTATATAAAGAATAAAAATTGATATAAAGCACCGACACCTCATATAGGGTGTAGATATGGTGTCTGACACCTTCCGACACGTGTCCGACACCTTCCGACACGTGTCCGACACCTCCGGACACGTGTCCGACACCTCCGGACACGTGTCCGACAACGCCCGACACGTGTCTGACACCTCCCGACACGTGTCCGACACCAATCAATTATGTCCGAAGACATTGATTTATTTTTTAAATGTGGAACACCGTGTCCGTCACCCCTTGAAGAGGTGCCGAACATCTCTTGAAGAGGTGTTCACAAGTATAAAGCTATAATGTGACATTTCGGTGTCGGTGTCGATCGGACGCTGTGTCCGTGACCTACCGACACCTCGACACCTCATCGACACATTCAGACACGTGTCCGACACCTTCAGACACCTCCGGACACGTGTCTGACACCTCTCAGCGGTGTCCGAAGACATTGATTTATGTTTTAATTGTCGGACACCCATTGAAGAGGTGTCCACAAGAATAAAGCCAAAATATGACATTTTGGTGTCGGTGTCGATCGGACGAGGTGTCCGTGTCCGTGCTACCTAACAGGTATCTCAATCCAATTGGGTCTCATTCTCCGTCAATAATCTCAATTCTCAAATGCTCAATGAAATAAAAATTAATAAAAATCACACATTCAATCCAATTGGGTCCCATCCTCCGTCAACAATCTCAATATCTCAAATGCTCAATGCATAATTAACAATCTAAAATCATCAATTAACAACCTAAAATTAAGGTGCACAACCGCCAAGTGCACAAATAAAAGTCCGTTCGCAAATACTTTTACCGACGGATACTTTCGTCGTTAAAAAGTTTCACCGACGATTTTTTATCGACGATGGAATCCGTCGCTAAAAGGGGTTTTAGCGACAGAATACATTCTGTCACTGAATCCGTGTTTTCTTGTAGTGTATAGTGGTTCCGGAAAATAAGGATTTTGTTGGGTGTTTATGAAGAAGGAGAGATGCATGAAGGGGGGGGGGGACCTTAGTTATAAAAATCTAACTAAAAAGTGTCGCTAAAAATAGCACTCTTACCCGGTCATCATCATCAAACCACCAAAATGACAACATTATTTCCATCTTTAATTAAACCTAGCAAGATCTACAGTTGAGACTCATAATCACAACTCTCAATGTTAATTCGTCCTCGCTAAATGTTTGATCTAACTCTACTTGTCACGTGCTATCTCAGTCTCATACCTAGTCAAAACCACAGAAGACCTAGAATCGAAGTGCTTAGTGTGGATTGTAAAATTTTGATTGTGATTTCAAGGGCAAAGTTATTAAGCTCAAAATCAAGCACGGTTGTAGCAAATTCAGTAAAACCGTAGCAAATTCGGCAAATTCAATAAAATCAAGCACGATTGTAGCAAATTTAGTAAAGCTAAAAACCAAGCACGCCTGAGACAAGTTTAAAATCGTACCAGAGTTATAGATCTAGCCGGAGTAGGTGCGTCAGTGGGTTGTCGTCGGAGGTGGCTGCGGCGTCAGTGGGTTGTCGTCAGAGGTGGCGCGGCGTCAGTGGGTTGTTGTTGGAGGTAGGTCGCCGTGAGGGGGGCTCACCGGAGGTTAAATCGCCGATGGGTGGAAATAGGGTCAGACGGTCAAACGACAGAAAGAGAGAAACGGGGAGAGAGAAAATGCAGAGAGAAACTTAAAGGACTTTTAGCGACGGAATAAACCCGTCGCTAAAAGCCCGTCGGTCAAATACATTTTATCAAACGGATTTTTTTTAGCGACGGTATTATTCCATCGCTTAAAATTATTAAAAAAAACCCTCAAAAATTACAAATTCCCTAAAAATATTTAACGACGGGATCGCCGTCGTTAAAAGTCCGTCATTATAAGTTCGCCGGCAAAGGTTTTTACCAACGTAATATTCCGTCGATAAAACTTTTTACCAACGGCATATCCCGTCGCTAAAAGAGCTTTTAGCGACGGAATGTATTCCGTCGCTAAAATTCCGTTACTAAATCTATCTTTTCTTGTAGTGCTCATATTCAACTCCTTTTATGTATTTCAAACTTTTGTGGTCTATATAAATCTCACATGACTTACCAATAGGATAATTAAACTCATTCGGTTTAAATTGCCTGAAAGCATAAGCAATTACCTTACATGTTGCATAAGCACACAGAGAACAAACCCACCGGATCCAGATTGCACTGGTGCCAAAAGTAACTGATTCTTTAAATAATTCCTAAACACTCCTTTCACAATCTTCTATCCATAAAAAATTGACATGCTTTCTCTCGTCAACTTGGTCAAAATAGAAGATATGTGAGAAAACCCTCAACAAACCTTCAATAAGAACCTGCAATCCCGAAGAAGCTTCTAATCTCCGCCACTAAACTCGGTCTCTCTCTATTCACAATTGCTCTTCAACCTTAGTAGGATCCACAGATATCCTATCTTTAGCCACTACATGACCCAAGAAGGTACTTGTTATAACCAAAATTCACACTTCTTGAACTTGGCATATAGTTTATGTTACCTTAAAAATTGCAAAGCTAAAGTCAAATATCTTTTGTGCTCTTCCTTACTCTTGGAATATACCAGGATATCATCTATAAAGGCAATCATGAACTAATCCAGGAACCTTATTAAACACCTTGTTCGTAAATCACAGCGATGACCTTCGTCAAGGTTCGTAGAAGGTTGTTGACCGCGTCTTTCAATTCGTGGATCTTCTTGGTCATATTAACATGCGGAGTCTTGAAGAATTTGCAGTTGATGTGATGGTGCAAATCGTCGTTAAAGTGGGAGTGAGCGAACAGCTTGGGTGAGATCGTCGTCCTTCTACATTGCGAGTTTTGGAAGTCATGTTGATGTGATGAATTTTTACCGATGCAGTTGTTTGATCCATCTGGCGGGTGGGCACCGCACTCGATTGCAAGAACGATCAAATCAGCTAGCTTGGCTTAAGTGCTAGCGGCGATCTCCGTTGGTTCATCTGAGTTGAGATTTGTAATTAAGAAGATGTGTTGTCAGTCAGAATTATTATCGTAGTCCTATCGACTATGCTAATCTCTGGCTGCAAGACAACTGATTGAGAATAATGAACTGCAAGACAACTGGTGAGGTTCTATCGGGGAACTCTCTAATAGTTAAACCAAAGCATAGTTACTAATAAGCTAGAAGGACGGTGGTGTTTCTATGTAAATAGTTGTTTACATACATAGAGGATCTCATTTATATAGGCATAGGTATCAGAACCCTACTAGACTTAGGAGTGCGAGCTCTGCTTGGGCCTTATCCTGAGGGATGATCAAGTTAGAGTTCTTCTAGAGCCCTAATTCGCCAAAAAGATAAACTACCAATCTCGGAGTTGACGAAGTTATTTGACAGTGAATGACAGGTATCACGGAGTTTATATTTATGTATATTAGTTGTTATAGTTGATTATCACGAAAAGTTCGAAGTTAGCTTGATTAACTTTTTCCCATATCTCTTTCCACCACCATAAAATCTTTCCTCCGCATCGGAATTCGGGGCATTTTAGATATGTGAGCATAAAGCTCTCAGTTGTCGTGCAAATGTGCATTGCCACAATACATGAAATAAAGTTTCCACTTTCCCGCACGGACATGTATCGTTCTTTTTTCTTCTTTTCACAATACGTAGAATCCCTTAGTACTCTCTCCAACGAAGAATATTAACCTTATTTGAGATATTTAGTGACCATAAAAACCTCCATTTGGATCCACAAGGGCGACAATTATCAAATTTTACTTTAGAATAGTATTCTAACATGAGTTAATTTTCGTAGTAATAGAATAAAATCTACAAAGATAGCACAGGGCAAGAATCTATTAGCTTGTAAAGATAATTGAGCTAGCTAGACAGGTTTACTAAATTTGTCTCTTTGGCTTGAAATGTAGTACGCTACATGGACAAAAATGGAAGGGTTAACACGGATAGATCAAATTCTTAGGTATGCAAGTCTCTGAAAGTTTTTTTACTAAATACTGCAGCTTACATGGATGGGTCTGAGCTATATACATCGCCAACCTCCCATGTTCTTCCATACTGAATTAAGCATATACTGCCAAACTGTTGTCTAAGAAAAGGAATTCAATTTTAATTAGCTTACGGCAAAAGAAAGTTCAAATGCTGCCAAACTATTGTCTAAGAAAAGGACTTCAATTTTCAATAGCTTACGTTGTATGCTTTCCTTAGACTTTCGTGCCCGATATTTCAATAAGCATATCAAAGTATATCTCGAAGTGTACTTCCAAAATTAACACTAACAGAAAATGCCCCTAAGAATTAAATGCAAATATGATTCCATGGTTGAAAATTGCGAAGATTTTGAAAAGCAACAACTGCAATGTGAAACAATGCTAAGGTACGCGTATTGGTACCTTTAGCGGCCACTATACAATTTTCTTAAACTTAGTGCTGCAAGTTAGCGGGAGTAAAATCCTCGGTAACCACGTAGCTAATGTGGATGAGCATTACTATCGAATTCTAGCAACTAAAGTATTACTTTCTCACAGTAGGCCTAAGAATAACTTTTGGTCAAGGTCTAATTCGATGTATAAGCTCAATCTCATAATACCACAAAACTGGTAAGAGTGGTATACGCTTGCCGTATGCTCTTTGTAGCTTCGTCTGATTTTGGATTGATACTATGACGTGCCTGTCTATTGCAACAGTTGTAGAAGTTCAGCAGTACAGATTTTGAATACAAGTATGGCGTAATGCTTAATGCATAGCGGACAAGTTATCAGAATGATTTGCAAATATTAAGCATTCTCCAATTTCGTTCATGTTAGCTTTGAAGTAAGCCGATTTGGTCCATTAAGAAATTCACCTAAGGGCAACTTGAAGAGACTTTTACGAGCAAGTCTCTGAAAAAAATGCATATATTAGCCTCATTACTAAAATCTGCAACCTAACGAACTCTTTTGGGCAAATTTATTTGATGGACTATACCCAAAATAGTTAGCTGACAATGCAACAAATATCTGATAAGTGATGCCCGTTTATGTTTTATGGATTTTACACCAAATAGTTAGCTGAAAATCAGCCTCACGAAGTTATATAAGCGTCCCATATTCACTCAATATGGTGATAAGTCTGCCCCACAAGGGTGCTCAAAATAGTCATTCCTCACCTGTAGGTGACCCTTCCGCAACGCAACTGGAATTATCCCACGTTTACACTCTTTTGAAAAGTCTCTAGTACATATCCAATTCCATGCTCCTTCCTTTCGAGATGTATAAATTGGCATTGACATATTCCCCCCTTGTGACACCAAAAGTATATATTCTCGCAGGGCGTCTTCCTTTTTCGAGGAAATAGACGAGGAAAGATGGAGACACATGCACTTCTTCAAACATTTGTCTTCTTAGTTATAGCTCTTCAACCAAGGTTCCTCGAGGCTTTCCGATCAGATCAGCAACAAGGCTAGTCATTTCTCTTTCCTTTTGCTTCCTACCCAACTCTTTAATTTCCTCACTTGCCTCGTTGGTGAATGTTCCCGGTCGGGCTTTAGAGTCTAAAATCGTCATAGTTTTGAACTCCTACGTTTTATTAGGATATGACTTGTATCCGATGGTTGTGGTTGTGGTTGTGGGTGTGACTTGTAAAATGAATTCGAGACTTAAACACCTCTAATCTAACCTCTGCTACTATGCTTCAATCTTTTTACAGGCTTCTAGCTTAATTGACACACCCTAGCGCACCACACAAAGCTTAACAAATGACAGTGATCCGTGGGTTTTCAGGATATTTGCGCCCTTCTTACAGTAAAAACAATCATTCAAGCGAAGTTCTCCTTAAGAGTGTTAGTAATAGACACGGGAAGCGTTGCTCGCAAGCGCTTACTGTATTACTTGAATGCCCTTATTTAAGCGAGAGCATGCAAGTTATTTCCCGACTTCACAATTTAGTTATCACTAAGAATCAATTTCTTGTGGTTAACAAAGTAAATGAACATCAGTAGTAACGAAATCCAACTCCTTTATGATATCATTTTCAAGTTCATCAATAGTAAGATCAGTATCAATATGACCAAACTTAACCTTTGCTCTTCCTTACAGACCAAACTTAACCTTTGCTCTTCCTTACATTCTTTTTGTCCAATTTTTTTTTTTTTTTTTTTTTTTTGTCAAAATGTCCTTTGTATTGCATTATGAACAATTACATCTCTGTTTGTCAATCATTATGTTGACTTATCCCTCTATATGTACATATTCCTCACATATACACTAATTGTCCAACTTCCTATCTTTATCTAAATCCCACACACTACACGGGTTCTTGTTCCTTGTTGTTGCTGGAGCTCTTGGCCAACTATACACTCTGAACTTGATCCATTGCAGAACAACAAACATACATCCTTGAATGCTTGTTTGTTTCCTTTCAAATAGCCTTGTATTCCTCTGCCAAATACCATAGACAGTAACAGCCACAATCAGTTTTCCCAGTTTGCTCTTAAAGCTTTTTCCTTTAAACTTCGGTGTTACAATAGCACTAAATTGCTCCCAATATTGTAACCTGACTTGTATCTGCCTTCTCCCAAAAACACTTTGCCAAATTTCAGTTGCATAAGGGCATTGAGTGAATAAACGGTCCTCAGTTTTCACATTATCCATACACGTTACACACTGGTCATCTTGTAGTACACCCCATGCTTTCAATTTTTCTTTGGTTCTGAGTCCTCCTTTGCTTAGTATCCATAGCATTATTGCACATCTAGGAATATTACCTGTAAACCATATGAATTTCCATAATGCATCACAAACACCATGCCTTCTGAAAGCATCCCAAGCTGATTTGATGGTAAATTGTCCATTTTTGGTTAGTCTCCATTTACATTGATCAGTGACTTCTAGATTTGGTTGTTGAAGGTTACTCAACATAGAGTTTATAGATCTTAGCTCATGTGATCTATTCAGTAGTGGTCTCCACATTCCTTCTTGTACGATTTCACATACCATTGCATTCTCCTGGAGTCCTGAGTCATATACAGCCATGTGACCAAACTGTTCAGTCAAAGTATGTTCATTAATCCATCTATCGTTCCATAGCCAAGTAGTCTTTCCATCTCCAACTTTATATTGAATAATTAAACTGACTGCACTGTGTTCTAATCTTGAGCAATTTGCACCATGTCCATGATAGCACCACTGGTGGCTTGAATGTCCAAAGATGCTTCCCTTTGATTATATAGGTATGGCACCACTTAACCCACAGGGAGTCCTTCTTATGAGCTAAGTCCCATAGGTGTTTACACACAGCTGCCTTGTTCCGGTCTTCAAGGCTTTTTACTCCCAAACCACCCTCCATTTTAGGTAAACACGCATCTTTCCATGCAACCTTAGCCCCAGTGCACTTCACATCTTTGCCATGCCATATAAATGCTCTGATTTTCTGTTCTATTTACTTTATTATTCTTTTTGGCAAGATGAAGATAGAACACCAATAAATCTGCATCCTACACAAAACAGAGATGGCTAGCTGCAGCCTGCCTGCATATGATAGTACCTTTGTAGTCCAGCTAGAGATTCTTTTTGTAATTCTTTCTACAAGTAGGTAGTAATCCTTATAGCTCAGTTTAGCTGAGATAAGGGGTACCCCCAAATATGTAACAGGAAACTTACCGTCATGCCCACTGTTCTTGCTAAATTTGTTGCAGTTGTTCCACCTTCACCTGCTAGGAATATGGAACTCTTGCTCAAATTTGGAGTGAGTCCTGATAATATTTCAAACTCATCCAGGACCTATTTAACCAAACTCAATGTTCCATTATCTGCTTTGGCCATCAAAAATAGATCATCAGCAAAGCACAAGTGATGTATCTGCAAATCTTGGCATTTGGTGATATAGAAACCCTGGTTGTTGTGCATAGCTTCTCAATATGCCAGAAAAAGCTTCCATAACCAAGAGAAAAAGATAAGGAGAGATTGGATCTCCTTGTCTCAATCCCTTAGCACTTGCAAAGAACCCATCCACACTTCCATTTAGACTTATTGAAAATCTGGCAGTACATACACATTGCATGATCCGGTCAACAAAAACTGTTGGGAATCTCATAGTTACCATGACTTTTTTAAGGAAATCCCAACCCACCTTTTTGTCCAAATTAATGATAAAGGATCATTTTCTTAACTGAAGATGACTTCCATTATGCTTAATGAGCTTTTTATGCCCATCTTTTACCTCTGTCTTCTCACAAATTGCAGGCGAGAGTTATCTAAACTTGATAGTTGATGCTACTGATATCTCCCCAGAAGAGGAATACGATTACATAGTTGTCGGAGGCGGTACAGCGGGTTGTCCTTTGGCGGCGACTTTATCGTCAAATTACTCCGTGCTACTTCTTGAACGGGGTGGACTGCCGCGTGATCATCCTGATGTTCTATCTGAAGAAAAAATTTTGGTAAACCTGTATGAAGCGAATGACAGAGACTCGCCTGCTCAGCGTTTTACCTCAGAAGATGGCATACCTAATTTTAGAGGCAGAATTTTAGGTGGGAGTAGCATGATCAATGTTGGTATATATTCTAGAGCCGATGGCAACTTCTACGCAAGAACAGGCATAAAATGGGACATGGGTGCTGTAAAAAAGGCATATGAATGGGTTGAAGAGAGTATTGTGTTCGGCACAGATAACTTAACAACCTGGGAATCTTCAGTTAGGGATGCTCTGTTAGAATCCAACATTGGTCCGGACAATGGATTCACTCTTGATCATGTTGTAGGAGCCAAAGTTACCGGTGCTACGTTTGATGAAACTGGAAGGCGGCATGGGGCTGTGGAGCTCCTTAATAAAGCCAACCCCGAAAACTTGAGAGTTATTGTCAATGCAACCGTTGAAAAGCTGAACTTTTCCTCTTCTGCATCATCAGGTTTTGACCTCCCCATTTGTTTGTCTTTTGCTATCTTCAGTTTATGAATTCAGGAGTTGCAACTTACAGTTCTGTAAGAACACAAATCTTGACGGCCTATCACATAGCTTTTCTCAAGTGGTAGTTTTAGTTGGCTTAAAAAGGGAGATTCTTCTAAGCAAAAAAGTTTCCATTGCTTCAAATTGATCATGTCTCAGTTGGTTTCTATACTGTAGAATGGGTTGTGTTGTCTCGGGGGTAAGGACATTAATATGGCCTTACCCCCGAAGAAAAATGTTGATTAACATGATGTTGATGAAAAACTGTTTAGTGATTATCGATTGTCATGTCAACGGGTTAGATGGTATTAGACTACTATTTACATCTCGCCAACTAGATAAGGTGATCTAGTAACAAGAATGTTGTTTCGATTAAGCTAACAAAGATTATGGATGCCGATTATTTAAGACGACAAAGATTATGGATGCGGGTTTAGGATTTCTCCTTTTTCTTTTATGTTCGTTTTCCATTTGTTCATTTCTGAAGAAAATGGGCTCAAAGTAGATTTATCAAACCATACCGAAGAATATAGACCCGTAGCTTTAATTTAAACAACAATAGTGTTTTTTTTTTTTTTCTAATGTAAACAACAATAGTGTTAGTCATGTTGTGATGTTGCCATAGGAGTCTGATGGTTTAAGTGTAAAAATTCTCCAGACTTCGACTTCTTTTTCCTGTTAATTTGTGGGTGATGGTTCGCTTTGCATTGGTTTTTTACATCCAAAAATGATGTATGGACAAACAATTCATCTTTTAAAAAAAAATCTTTTTTTCTGAGAAGTTCCAAACTTTATTTTTTGTTTCTCATATTTTTGTTTTTTGAAACTGTTTTTGCTTAAAAGAAGAGAATGGAGACGACATAGATTGGTGAGAGAAGATGTTGGTAAGTGGGTTTTGCCGGACAATAGTGGATAATAAAAATAGTTTTTGTGCATTCTTTTTGGGATGGTTGTTCTCCATGAAAAGGAAAGTGAAAGAGGGAAGATAAGTTAAAGGAAGCGAATGAGAATGAGAAACGGAAATATATTCATGGCTAAAAATTGGAGGGCGGGGGCTTCAAAATTTTTGGTGAAATTTCATTTCCAATATTTGATAACCATGGTTGACGAAGTTTAAGATGCGGTATTGTTGTCACAGCACATCGATCACCTCCTCTAATTGGAGAGATACTAGTGATAGTTCATCATCGCTTACGCCTATGACGTGGCGTTAATTACCGCCCAATATTTTCTCGATTTTGATTCGTCGATCTTCTTTTTCAGGTTTGTCAGCTGTTGGAGTCACCTACCTCGATTCAACCGGAAAGACACATTATGCTCGAGTGCATAAAAAAGGAGAAGTGATTTTAAGTGCAGGCGCCTTAGGCAGCCCTCAACTTTTGCTACTCAGTGGTGTTGGGCCACGGCCACATCTTGCATCTTTGAACATACCAGTTATCCTCGACCAGCCTTTTATCGGCCAATTTATGTACGATCCTCCGCGCAGTACCATCAACTTAGTCACCCCATTTCCAATATCTGGGATTGGGTCTCATGCGGTTGGGATCTCGAGGGATGGGTTCTCGATCAACGATTTTTCCGGTGCTACGCCTTTTTATTCTCCAGTAAGCGAAATATTTTTTCCCGACCCGTCTCCGCCTATCAATCTTAGCGTCGCGACCATTGCCGCAAAATTAACAAGGACCCAGTCGAGCGGTTCGCTTCAGCTAGCGTCGGCTACCAACATAAGCGTCAATCCGAGTGTCCGCTTCAACTATTTTAGTAACCCAGAAGACCTGTCTCGGTGTTCCAATATGATCCGTTACCTAGCAAATATGATAAGTACACCTTCTATGGAAGCATACAAGTTTCAAGGTCTGAAAGGTGAAAAAAGCTTCCTTTTCGTGGGGACCTCCTTGGCTGAAAATGAGTCAGACAGTGGAACATTAGAAGTTTTTTGTCGCAAAACATTGAGAACAATTTACCATTATCATGGAGGATGTACAGTAGGAAAGGTGGTCGATGGTGATCTGAAAGCTATTGGGATAAAAGCATTGCGAATAGTCGATGGATCCACATTTCCTACCTCACCAGGAACTAACCCCCAGGCCACCCTTATGATGTTAGGCCGGTACGTTTCCTCTCACCATTTGCAATTTTCATACGAGATCTGTCATCTTACCCTAGTTCATGTACATTAACCATTTTTTCATTTCATAAAGGAAAGATTTTGGCTGCAACCCCAGTCAAACGAGTGGCTTACAACCCCCGATACTGTGTCTATCGACTGTCGCTAAAAATTGTCACTAACGTTCTTGCAGACATCTTTAGCAAAAGCTCTTGACAGCAATTTTGAATGTTACTGATTAAAAAAAATTCAGTTGTGAAATTATAGTTGCAACAAAAATGTGAATGATTATTATTATGTGCTTTCATGCAGGTACATTGGTCTCAAAATAAAGGAAGAGAGAAGCGCCTAGATTATGGAAGCAACAAAAAGAACTTCTGAGGAATCCATAGAAAAGTTGATTGCTTGAAGAATAAATAAACGCAGTCTTTGAATAATATACAAATACGAGTTGTCCTTTGTTACTGAAGAATGCTTTCTTTATTGCATACAGTGGATACTGCAGAATGTGTTAATAATTAATCAGTATAGTTCAACAAATATATTCTCTAATGATATTTCCATCTGGCAAGTAATTTTTCGGGTAATGCTTTGAGTTCATGGATTAATTGTTGAAACAAAATAGGGTCTCCTAGTGTTAGGGAGGTGTAAAATGCTTTGAGTTAATTAATTATTCTGGTCCACCCCATATTTATTGCACCGGATGACGGTATCAAAGATGTAATACCAAATAACAACAGAGGAGGATGGAAAAAGAAGACGCAAAATTATCCTTTCTCTCGCCTCCCCCTCTCTATCTACTAGAAAAGAAAACTGAACACACAGAAATGCCATTGCTGAGATTCAGAAATGATTCGTCAGCATCTTCGCCATCTTCTTCCTGATCGCCATTGTTGAATCTTCGAACACCTCTCAGGAAGACTTTTGAGAGAGATGGCAAAGAAATTATTCTAGAAAGAGTGTTTCTTTGTGTATTGTGTTAAAGATTCTAATTAAGATCCTATTTTTCCGTTAAATTTGTCAATCCACCTTTAGGTCAACAATGCAGATTTAAAGCTTTGGATTGCCACTATTCGAAACTTATGAAGCGCTAAGTTGGGGTGACAACAGAGCACCACGAAGCTTTGCATACTACATTAGCTAAAACTGTACAAGGAAAATGGCTGAGATGATTAGACTTCTTGCTTGAAGGTATCATACATTTGCCATAGGGATCAAATGACAAAGATGAATGCAACACAACCACATTGAATTTGTGGTTGCATCATCCATTTAAGATATGCTTTCAATCAGTACTTACACCTATTAGTACTTACACCTAATACCTAATGAAATGAGCAATTTTTGCCGGCTGCATCGAAGCACAAAGTCGCAAAAGATACGGTAAAATGCATACTTTCTGCCCTTCCTTCTGACTCTGCCTAGTAGAAGTGCATCAAATGACGACCTCACAAAAGTTACAGGTTTAAAAACGGTTGATACGTTGCTACTTTCTGCACTCTGTGTGTCTCTGGCTGGTACAAGAATAACGATTAGGCACTGAATAAGCTTGATGAGACCTGAAAACAAAGAGGCAATGTAGATTTCCTTTAAAATAGGTACGTCAAAGGAAACTATAAGAGCTACTTTATGAATCTCTTTATGGCATTGATGGATAATCACGACAGACAATCTACAAAATCAAACCAGCCCCTAATTTTCCAGTATCTGTCTTAGATTACCCACAGCACAAAAATAACTACAGTATCTATCTTAGATTTTTCACATAAAGAAATTATGCATATGTAAACCACCGGCCTTCAGAGTGGTTATGAAGGAAAAGAGAGGACAAAGAAAGAAGGCAGGGAGATGATTGGCAAAGAGAAAACGGGGAAATATCAGACGGGGTGGGAGGGGGCAAAGGGAATATGGGGTAAAGGCCATCGCAAGATGGATCAGAGAGGGGCAGGGCTACACCACTCGCCATTGCCTCTCTCATTGAGCATGTCTAACAAAGACCAGGAGAAGGGGGAACTTTGCTCAAGTATATACCCTGAAGATCCTGAGACCATCTCTCCAGATAAAAATATCCAACAACGTAATTCAATCTCTGTATTCTCCATAACTTCATTACCATTTCCAACCCGCAACTACAGCCACAGCTAAATACACACACACACACACAGGGAGAGAGAGAGAGGGAGAGAGAGACCTTCAGGTGGTGTGGCATGATTTTTATGTCAAATGGTACATGAAGCCACGCCTCGGGCGGATAGAACAAAAAGTTCTCTGCTTTACTTGTATATACATCAGCGTATTGATGGATGTTGTAGGCAAACGCAGATTCCTGGCCAGTGTCAGTAAGGAATGTAGCTCCAAAAGACCTATTAAACATGCTTCTCATTGTGGAGCGTGCCTTCTGCCTCTCTTCATTTAGCTCCGCCAAAAGAGACTTGTATGCTTCACTTCTCCCGCTATTAGCTACAGTAGAGTGCAATTTACCAAGAAGTTCTTGTATAATATGAAACTTTGCCTGTTTTAGGAGGAGAAATATTGGTTAGTTGAAAAGATTGAAGTTGTAACCTTATAAGAAGAAAGGAACACCTAATACTATGGGTACGGAAACAGACAAATCAGGAACATCATAAGTTTCGAGAACCAATGAAAACTTGCTAAAATCGAGATTAGCAATGAAGGCAGTGAAACTTTATAAGTGAACCAACATCAAATGCACAAACACACGGAAGGAAACACAGGCAAGCAAGAGCAGAAAGAGGGAGACACAGCTCGAAAAGATATAAAGAACATAACTTTCAGCCAAATATTGCAACCCTGAATACAGGTAATTTAATAAATTTATGGTGTGCAGGATGCGAGTATACTCAACTGGCATGTGACCAAGCCAGAGATGGGTAGGCAATGCAAAATAAGGTATTCATAGTCAAACAAATGCCAGACATTAAGGCTTTAAAAACAGGAAAGGCCTAAACTTCCCCTTATTGGCATGTAGTCTGCAACATTAGCTATGCATGCACTAAAGCTTCATTCTACTCAATTTTCAGAGAATCCTCCGGCTCTGACTTGATACTTAATTTTTCTTTACATTAAATCGATAAATCAACCAATAGTTCACATAAAAGTCTGATGTGTCTAGTTCAGGTCATGTTAGAGGGTTCATGCTGTTGCAGTGTAATATATAGCAGTGACATGGTGTCTACGGTGATTCTACCAGGTCTCAGTCTAAAAGATGGAACTATTTTCCAACTGCTTGTCCAGTCGAACAAGAAATTTGCTTTATTTACCTAGATTTGGGTTTGTAAGTAGAGCAGCTCCAAAACTGCATGTTTTACAACAAATGAAACATATACTAATGGAATATGACAAGAAAAAGTCCCACATTTGCTAAATTAAGGTCAAAATCAAGTCCAATATTTCATCTCCCGTGTTATGATCTGTTTGCAGATTTTGCCACTACTCATTGACTAAACTTAAGCATCCAAGAGGAAGAGGGATTCCTTCGTGTTTTTTATTTAGCTCACTAGGTCAAGAAAGATCCGTAAGACTACAGCTTGCCACCGTACATTGCATATCTACAATCCATACCTAGTATTGCTTGGTCTAAAACTATCTTTCAGCTACTCATTGACACCAAGAGTAAGGTAAAAGTTTCACCAAGCAAAGATTAATCAGGTACATTGCATGAAATGTCATCTAGATATCAAATTACTACACAAGAAGCAGATTGCTTCTGACTTCGACAGACAAAAGCCACTAAAGAAAGGTCATCCCTCTTGTTAGAAACTACGACGTCATGTATGACATGATGACTATTTCACAAATTCTAAACTTGCATTATTTAATGATTGGTTCAAGCTCAATTGTATGCTATGACTTGAGAAAAAGAGTAATTAATGGCGACATGCACCACAATAAAATAGAACTGAGGCACAATCTTAACCATTTTGAGTCCTCTAAGGACTATTGGATATAGTCTAACATCAAAGCCAGTCAGCTGCATCTAACCGTCTCATGCAATGCACATGCATTACAACTATTGATACGAACAGGCTCGACTCAAGTTCATAAACTAGCCAAGCCAAGCTCAACCTAGGCCAGCTTTTGTTCATCTAGAGATCAACTCATTTTTCTAAACAAGCAAAGTCAAGCTTTCGAGTAGCGGGTCCTGGGCACTTATGAGCTGCTCAGTTATTTTGCAGCCCTCGCCTAGAACTTATGCAGTGCGGGCATGTGTCTGTGGCACACGCGCGCCTGCACGGGCATCTAAAAAGATCTTTAACTCTTACTGTGAAAGAAAAAAATCTGTTGGCGTCTACAGATGCAGCTTTTAAGTACGATACAACCCTTTCAAACTTTTAAAAAGTAAGTAACGCCATAGATACTAGTGCACAATGAGGTGGGTACAGAACGCCAGCATCAACAATATATACAAAATAATTGGGAAGCAGGTACCTGTTCAAAACGGTAACTATCTGCATTTTGTATCTGTATCTCATTCTGCATGGAGACAGTGAATTACAACTTGGGCATAAGTTCAGCTATCAATATAAGTACTAAATTAAGCCCCAAAAAAAAAAAATATGGAATTCACATACTGATAGACCAGAAGCTTGTATTTCACATTTTCACATGCTTAGTTCGGCGAAAATTACATTGGAAACCTTTCATTTGCTTCTCTTCAATGGAAGTTGATTTCCCCAGTGGTAATCTATTGTTTGTCTCAAGCCTCTAAACTGGAGAATTTAGAATCCACAATTGAGGAATAAAAAGGTTTTTAGCTATGACTTGTTTACATGACATGATCGGCAAATCATATGAACAGCTTGATTTATCTAGTGCCATTCCACTACTCCATTATGCGACAAGGGGAAGAAGTGACTCCTCGAGGGGAAGTTGTTAAGCCCGCAAAGGAAGAAAACTCAGAAACTACACCCCAGACTAGCATGAGAAAAATCCACCTCCTCAAAACATGCTCTGCTCAAAAACCCGCCTATTCCTGCCCTTGCTATGACTACGAACCCCCAACCAACTTTACAGAAATTCCCTGATCTAACGCACAGCACAGCATCATGGCAAAGGGAAGGCGCCACAAGTTGCAGGCCATAGTACAAGGAAAATAATAAATGATTAACCTATTCTATGTCTTCTTTACACATGCAACACCAACTCAGAATGATTTGTCTTCTCCTCCTTGTAGCACAGCAAGGCAAAATCACCTCTCTGGCCGCCTTGCCAAGCAAAAAACCTACACCCTCATGACGTCCACCCAAATGGTCCTCCATGGAAATTGATGGTATTATTATTTCCCTCAACTCTAGAAATAAAAAGTTATCTGAAGCGGAGAAAGCGGAACACGGGGAGCGGAATTCTTAGGAATCCGTAATGTAAGGGCTTAGCTATAAATACATCGTATTTGCTTGTTTTACGCCGAGCCGTCATTAATAGATGCACGAAAGCAAGTGGTTTGAAACCTAACTTGTGCATTGGATATGAAGTTCTCTAAGATCTGTGTTCTGGTGTTTGATTGCTTCGCTTATTTTATCCATCGTGCGATTGTGTTCGTAACACTACAAAAAGATCTCACCAGCTCAACTGAACCTAATATTTAACCTATGAGGGGGGTCAGATACGTGTGCAGCTGTTAGATTCTTCTAATTTCCAACACTGAACACATATGACACCAAGCAATAAGGAAACATTGTGTGACGATATAAGCACATCAGTGGAGATGAAGGGTATTTGTATCTGATATTTTTTTTATCATTGTTCTTTCATGGGACGTATATAACTTCGCTCATTTTAAAGTTGAAGACACATAAAGCAACAGAACAGGCGGTGTTCTAGTCGCATATTCAATGAGAAGTGTCAAACAATTATCCCATATCATGCATTTTCTTTTCTTCTTCCTTAGGGGGCCACACGTGATTGCTTCCATAGCTTTTCCTTCATGTATATGTGTTTTAATAGACCTACACCACCAGTAAACTACAGTCCTACAAGAATTTTAGAATTCTAGTTTGATTTAAGCCAACTTCTCGTGCATCCGGGGACTTCAACAATTTGAGAAGTTTATATAATATTTTCTGCTATAGGTCTACAACCTCTGACAAATGGTATTTTGATAGATACGTATTATAAGGAGCCTCCTCCCTCTATGTGCACCCAGCCAACCTCGTTTCAAATCTCTCAACAATCAGGTCAAACATTGCCTTGGATCATAACTAGCACCCAAAGGGTAAACCAAACACTGAAAAGAGTTCACTCTTATGCACATTGATTTTGGACGCTGAGATGGCGTCATACAGGCCATTCTTGAAACAAACCCATGAATCCAAGCCCAAAATTCTGGATCCCATGAATGCAAGCCCAAAATTCTGGATTGCAGGATGCGAATGGTACCATCAAGGTAAAAGACTTCATCCCCCACCCTCCCCTTTAAATTAAAGAAGAGAAAAGAATAATAAGTTCTTCCCTAACAAAAATAAGGAAGACAGTCACATAATTACAATACCTGCCTCTGCCAGAGCTAACATACCGGACACAACATGTATAAATTAAAATTTTAATAGTCGAAATATTAGGGTGTCATGAAGTGGCTGTAAACTATGGATGATTGAAAAGCATAAGATAACAGGAATAGTATCGGAAAAGCAAATTAAAAAAAAAAAAAATTAGGTCAGAAGCATACTTCTAGTTCGTGGATGATAGCTGCAGTACGCCAACCAGCTTTTGAAGGCCCTCTTAGGTCGCTAAATAGGTGGTCGCCAAAATATATAACCTAGTATTGACGACAAGAGGGTGCAATCACTAAACAAAGATAAACACCTTGAACAAACTTGAATTGAAACAAAAGAACAGATAAACAGCGTTTGCAGTAGTAGTTATAATCTTTACAATTGTTCGACACACATATAATGACTGAACTAAACAATTCACAATAGATAAGTAAGACTAAAGCGTTACCTCTGGACCATTCCACTTAGTAATTTGCAGGAACGATTTGAGGCACCCATGGTAGTAAATATTATTTGGAACAAAAGCATCCACCTTAGAGAAAGCCAATGTGTCCTTCACAACATCGTAAGAACTACATGAAGTCCCAAAGCAGAATGTGAAACAGGCCATCAAAGCAAAATAGCAGAGATCCAAAAGTAAAAATGAGGCAAGTAGGAAAGTCTGTGGCATAGAGAACTGAATAGAGGAAATCCGAAAAAGTAAAAGCTTACAGACGAATACAGGAGTAATTTACCTTACAACTATACAGATAATTTTCAAATCAGATATTAGAGTTGAAGCAGGAGATTAGAATACCCTTCCAAGTACAAGGAAATAGAGAAGAAATGTGAAGTTGTTGGTTTCTCAATCGTACACTCTTTAATAATGCAAGGAATGCGGAAAAGAAATTCTAAAACCCCATTTTCATTTTCAAAATTATAGGAAAGCAAAGTGTGTAGTATCTAGACTCCAATTACTAGTCCCCTTGCCCTCATTATTATTGTCGTCCTATATTGCTTTCAACTGCACAATATGGGGAAAGGAAAGCGAAAAATGCCATTTGGTGTTCCCTTAGAGTTAGCCAGAGGGGGGATTATCTAGACCTAAAGCAATGAGAAGCTCACAAACACAAATCACTACAAGTTCGATCCCGCATTTCATTCAACCTCCAGTGGTGACTCTAGTTCTCTGCTACGTGGACTTGGTACTAGTGTCCGGGTCACATCCGAGTCCAAGTATCGGATTGGTCTAATTTTATACATGACACGGGGACACGGCAAAACGTGCATATCTATTGTTACTTTTTGGTATTTTTCAAGGTAAAATAGTGTTTTATGCTCTATTACATGGACTTAATACGAGTGTCCGGGTCAAATACGCGTCCAAATGTCGGATTCGTCAAAAAAATTCATGTCTATTGTTACTTTTTGGTTATTTTCAAGGTTAAATAGGTTTATACGACGCAAATGGCTTTAATAGAGAACTTGTCTCATCTCAAAGCAACGCGACGAATTGAACAGAACACCATAAGATAGTCTTCATTGTGACATATCGTATGAGATGTGTCGGACACATATCCATACCCATGTCCAAGTGTGGAGTTTCCGACGAGGGTACTTCACTCATTTTGAAGAGTCCATGTAACATAAGTTCTATGTGACGCACATGGTTTTAATTGACAACTTGCCTCATCTCAAAGCACAGACGAATTGAAGTGAACACTACAAGATAGTGATCACAGTGGCATATCCTATGAGATGTCTCGGACACTATATCCCATGCTCATGTTTAAGTGTCGAGTGTCTGACATGAATACTTCACGCAGTCTAAAGAGTCCATGTAACATAGCTCTAGTTGCAGAAGTACAATACGAGAAGCAGACGAAATTAGCCAGTAACTACAAATTGTAGTAAACCCACAGTGCTACAATACTTGATAACAGGGCCACCAACTTTTCAAATATCAAGAAAGATGGCCTGGAGGCCATGGGTTCAAGCATAGAAACAGCCTTCCCCTATAAGAGTAAAGGGTTGCCTACATCAACCTTCGACAAACTTCCCAATGATGAGCCTTGCACACAGGAGTCCCCTTTTTTACAAGGAAAAAAAAGGGAAACCAAAAAATGCCCTCATAGGAAAACAAATTATATACAGAAGGAAAAAGCCACCATTTCACCCCTAAATGCGAAAGAATCGACTGTAATTACTTACCGAAATGGATGCTCAGACGTATAAAACTCTGGCTTGTTGGCTTTAGCAATCACAACATCAAAAAGTTCCCTCCATGATTCTCTGCTATTCAAGGAATCCTAATTATCATGTCAAAAATGGTATGTAAAAAACTTGATTTCATTGTTTCAGTGTAATCCTACATGGAGAACAAATAACTAAGAAGCCAGAATTAGAAAAGAAACTAAAAAAGAACATAACAACATCAGTAAATTTACGAGTGTAATTCCTTTTCATGATCATCAAGATGGTGAACATTAGCCTTCAAATTGATGTAAGTACAGATATAAGGCCATGTCCACTATGTCAAAATGGGGATGTGCTACTAAAAGGTTATTGTGTACTATGTTCAAATGGGGATGGAAGTGTAACCTTGTGTTCCTTACATGTTGGTTCGTAGAAGCCATAAGCCCCATACCACCAATAACAAAATTAGTGTAAACCCAATCCTAAAGAGCCTTTCTTTTCCTAGCTTTTCTTTTTGGTGTAGCATAATACTCATTATATCAATGTTCAAAGGACTTCACTGATTCTTGGCATATGTTCTCAGTTAGCTTGCATATAAAGATAAACAAGACTCGGCACAACTTGATTAAGAATCAAGCATGCAAAGCAAATTTAACAGTAACTTGGCATGCATTGGAAACTTAAATAATGCGATACCAGGGCCATGGAGATAACTAGTTGAATGATGCAAATGAAACCAAAAAGCGTAATCTACATATGCACGTACTTACACAGGAAAAAGGACTGTCACGCCCCAAAACCAGAGGCGCAACTTACAATTCAACTTAATCAATATTATTGTTAAAAGAATATAAAACACCTTGTAAATTGCTAATACATCAATATGGTAATCAAGAGCACTAAAATCGTCAATATCCAAAAAGCTATTCCTTGTAGCGAAAAAAATGTAATCCTTAGACTACCCAAAAACTGCTATGGTCTCGTCCAACCTTTAGTGAACAAAAGAACTTATTACAACCAAAATAATTTCCATAACTTATTAACACAGAATGAACCCAAAACTGGCTCAAATTTCCAACAACCCATTATAGTTCTAATTGGAACTTCCGATTATTTCTCACCTGAAAAATAAGGGGAGAGCAATAGCCCAGCAAGAGGAATATGCGCACACACTTGCCATAAAATACGATGGTCTCAATAAAAGAACATTGGAACCAATAAACATATCGATCAACATGCACAAGTGAGTGGTGAGCCATACACTTTGTAATCAAAATAGAGTCAATAACCGCAATCTATGTTACATGGACTCTTCAAAATGCGTGAAGTACCCATGTCGGACAATAGACACTTGGACATGGGTATGGGATATGTGTCCAACACATCCCATAGGATATGCCACTAGGAACATATGTTATGGTGTTTCTTTTAGTTTGTTATTGCTTTGAGATGATCTCAGCTTTAAATTAAAACGATATATGTATCATAAAACACTACGTAAAATAAGGAATAACTAAGAAACAAGATTAGATAAGAATATTTTGCCGTGTCCCCGTGTCTTGGATTTTGAAAAATAGATGAATCCGACACTTGGAAACATATCCGACTCGGACACTCATACCGAGTCCATGTAACATAGACCGCAATAACGGTGGACTAGATTATAATTCAACTATATAGCACGTTTAATAGACCCACAATGCAAATTTGTACTGATATTAATACAGTATGCCATCCTCTTGATGGCTATTAACAATAAAATATAATCACGCTAAAAGCATGATAAGTATTGTAGCTCAATTTATATCCGAAGCCAAAACATTTTAACGTGTCTTCAAAACCATATCCACCAAATTATTATTGGCACACGACGAATTTGGTGATTTGTCAATGGGTAAAACAATGGACCAACAATTACCAAATCAAATAGAGAAAGTAGGCAAACAGTCAATTAAAGTTGCGACTTAAAAAGGTCAGACAATACTTGACAGTTAGCGACAATGCCCAAGGCTTTAGATTCTAAATTTTGAAAACTACCAACTTTAACGGAAACAATTCCATTAGCCTTTTGAAATTGGGCCAACAATTCCGTTAGCCTTTTTAAATTGGACCAACTAAATCAAGTTAAAGAAATGACAAATATAGGTAAAGAAAGGTTAGATTGTAGGAGGTTAACAAATTAATGCATTTTTTAAAATCAAAGTCGAAGCTGAATAAAAAATGTGACAATGGTGGCTAAAAAAAATAAAATGCAGTTTTAACTCAACAAGCCGAAATCAAAGTCACCAACAGAGGCTAACATCAAGAACGTAGAAACAAGCATATCAAAGGTTGGATCATTTATCGATCTACTTGTTCCACATTCTTCATGTTAGCCTCGGCTCGTGGTTTTAATTTCGAACATATAGAATTAAAATCGCATGCTTCTTTTTTAAGACAATTGCCCCATTTTAAATTCAACTTCAACTTTGATTCTAAGATGCAATAATTCGTTAACAATGTACAATTCAACCTTTCTTGAACTATATTTGTCGAATTTATAATTGGATTTGGTTGGCCTAGTACCAAAAACGACTACTATAATTGTTTCCATAGCTTCAAGCTAAAGCTTAGTAGATACCAAAATTTAGAATAAAAGGTTTGGACATTGACCTTAACTGTAAAGTGTTGTTGGCCTATTCAATTCATGACATTAACTAACTTTCTGCCTTCTTTCTTTATCTTACTTAATAATGAGTCGGTCCATTGTTTCACCCCCTTACAATTACCATATTTGTCCGGTTTCAATGGTAATTTAGTCAACATGATTTTGAAGACACGTTAAATTATTGTGACTTCGAATATAGACTTAACTATAGTACTTATCATGCTTTTAGTGTGATTATATTATTTATGGCTACCAAAATGATGGACCATTAGTACCGGCACAAATTATACTGATTTGCCACATGGGTTGATCAAACATGGTATATAGTTCAATTGAAATCTACTGCATTCTACAGTATTGTCTTGTTATTGCAATTCCTAATAATACAATATTTACTCAATTTTTACCATAAAGAACCTGGTTTGCCACTGCCCCATGCATTCTAATCGTTATGTTCATTGGTTCCAAGTGTTTTGTAATTAAGACCATCGTATTGTACTTCGCATCTGTGCGTTTATTTTTGTTGCCGGGCTTTTGCTCGCTTCTTGTTTTTCCGTGAGAAAGGATAAAGCTTGGACGCAAGGCTGGGATCTTGAGCCAATTTTGGATCCATTGCTGATCATAGTTATGAACACCGTACCGGAGTACGTACCGTTTTTTTCATAAAATGGTACGTACCAATACCGGTACTGTCTCAAATTTTTCATCAATAATATACATTTGTAATATTCATTCATTGATTAACTAACAAAATATACATTTTTTTTTACTGACAGCTCCTCTAGAATAAACTATGTCCTATAGAACTTGAATTACGTTAATTTTCAAATAAACTAAATAACTTATTCAATTGAATTACCTCCTCTAGGATTATCCCCATTTTCAACGATCTCATTCGCAAATTCTTGTGTAAGAGTAGATTGTTTGTTCAATAATAACATCTTCAGTTTCAAGAATAAGTTGTTTTTGTGTATACGTGCTTGTGTGTGCTCGAGCACACGTGTGTAAAGCAGTACATCATATAGATGAAAGAATGTGATCAAAGTTTTCAGGTATAAAGTAAATCAAAGCTAAGTGAATATTATGAGCAAGAAGTTACAAAGGCTTTAATTGATATAAAAGAACTTATAGTGTTTTTTTATTTAGTCTTTATATAGTCAATTTACAAAATTTCTAACAATTTGTTACTTTTATACATTTTTTTAAGGAACCGGTATGAAACATAATATCTCGGCCGGTATCACCTATACCGGCCGGTACAACCGGTACAGAGCGGTATTTTGACCAGTACAAAATGTAAGGGGTACCGTACCAGTAGAAGACAAAAACGGTATGTACCGACCGGTACCGGTGCGGTATTGATAATTATGTTGCTGATTAGCATTAATATTCGAATTCATTCTAGTTCTAATAAGATACTTTTGTCACTATAGGTCAGGGAAGACCCTTTTAATATTAGTAGAGTTTTTTGGGTATTGTAAGGATTTATTATTATTCAACTCCATCTTGAGGTTATTGAGACATTGTGCAGTTGAACATTAATGACATTGTGCAGTTGAACTATATGGTTCTAGCAATTGTTTTACCACCTATATTTTTTTCTATTTGATTGTAGGTCGTGCCTCTGGTTTTAGGGCATGACATGTTTGGTATCAGAGTCTAAGATCTTGTAGACTCCCGAAAAATTTTGATTGCATATAGTAGTAAGATAAAGGCTATTACTTGCACAAGGATTGCTAATTGTGTTAATCTAACATTATGTTTATAACAGTTGAAGACTCAAATTCTTCCTTGGCATGGGAAGATGTCTGCTCGCAATAGAACTCGTGGTGGTTGCACTGAGAGGCAACATTTTTCGAAAATGTTGCAGGTGCTCCTCAAGCGGATGCCGACAATAATCTGGGGAATGTTGTTGATACTACTCCGTGAATGCTGGCAACAATGAGGAGAATGTTGCCAATGCCCTTCTTAACTTAGCTCAAGCGGTTCAGGCACAAACTCAAACTCATACAGCAACAGGTGGGCAGAGACGACTTAGAACTTCAAATTCAGAGTTCAGTAAGCTAGCACCAGATCGATCCATTGGAGGCCGAAGAATTGATTGCCAACATCGCGAACTTTTGACGCTCTTAATTGCTAAGGCTCTGAAAAGGTTACTTTTACAATGTACAAGTTGAATGGTGAAGCGGATAATGGTGGAAGAAGGGACTTGCACTGCACTATGCTTGCAAATGCTAGGCCAATGACGGGGCAAGAATTCGAGAGGGCTTTTCTAAAACTTATATTTCATACATTAAGAAGGGCCGAATGTTGTAACATTTTATCGAGCTGAAGCTGAGAATGAGTCTGTAGCCCATTATGAGGAATAGTTCATCCGGTTATATGCAACTCACATGGTGTATGTTGTCTATCGAGGAGCGCCATGTGGGAAGATTCCAAGCTAGGCTCAAGCCAAGTATTCTGGGCAAGCTTTATGGTAATAGAATCAAGGAGTACGATGAGATAGCTGAGGCAGCTTATGCCGTTGAGCAAGACAATGAGATGAATTACAAAGAAAGACGGGAAGAGGAACAAAGAAAAGGGCAGTTTTAAAGGCAAGTATGTGGTTCATGATAGTAAAGAGTCCAGCTTCGGATTCTAGGGACCAAGGGAGCATGGTGCATGCTTGAATCCTGGATCTAGTTGGATCATCAAGTCAGAAATTGTCCTTATCCAAATAAGCTTCTGGTCGGGAAGTTGGGAAGTGAGCAGGAAATGGTAAACCAAGAGTGGGGAATAATCAGACACCCCAGTTTTAGGGTCGAGCTTATGCTACAAATGCTACGGATGCTCCTCAATCCAATGACATCGTGTAAGGTACACTTAAGATCAAGTCTTTTGATGAGCATGCTTTGTTTAATCCACGATCCGCATTCTTTTGTTTCCCTTGCTTTGCACGTCACTCAAATGTCAAACCACACCCTCTAGACGTTTACCTATTTCTTGCCACTCCACCAAGGAAGTGACACATTGCATCCTTCCTAGGTGACAGAGACCTTTAGATTGATCTCATTCTTCTTGGACATCCAAGATTTTGATGTCATTTTAGGCATGAACAGGCTTGCTCATTTCCATGCATTCATCAACTCTTTCTCTAAAGAGGTTTCCTTTTGTATAGTAGGTATACCCGATTTCAGATTTCAAGGTTCTACACCTTTATCCCTACCATCGTTTACCTAGAGAACCAAGATTGTAGATGAAAGGTTGTAATGGAATCTTGGCACGTGTTATTAATACTCCTATTACTAGTTGGGAATTGGAGAATGTGTCTGTTATTGGGCAGTTCGCAGATTTGTTTCTAGACGACCTTCCAAGCTGGACCTATCTTTGAGGCTCCATATCGAAAGGCACCAGCTGAGCATAAAGAGCTTAAGGAACAACTGCAACAATTGCTGGAGAAGAGTTTTCGACCAAGTGTTTCACCTTAGGGTGATCCAATGTTGTTTGTAAAGAAGAAGGATTGCTTGACGAGGCTCTGTAGTAATTACAAGGAATCAATAATATTACAGTTCGTAAAGATATCCTTTGTTTAGGAGTTATGATTTATTTTATCAGTTTAAGGAAGCCAAAAATTTCTCTAGAATTGGTCGTTGTTCTAGATATCATCAGCTAAAGGTAAACAATGAGGATGTGGCAAAAGCTGCATTTAGATTGAGGTATGGCCATTACGGGTTGGTGTTTAAAGTTTTCCTTAACCAATCCGTCATAGTTTATCATTTATTTTGCTGTATATAAGCAATCAGGAAGAAGACAGGCAACATTTGACAGCTGCAAGCTAAGCGGAGAACTGTAAGCTGCATTTGCTGGAGCAACCAAGCATTTGGCTAAAACAAGTTGGTTTTCTTAGGCATAAGGATGGAATCTCGTTGGTTCTATCTAAAGACAGAGGCTATGATGAATTGGAGTACACCGCCTACAATTACAGAGGTTCGCACCTTTCTAGGTTTAGCAGGTATCATCACCGCTTTGCAAAAGAGCTTCACCATATTCCAACTAATTTGACCTGTTTGACTCTGAAAGGTGTAAAGTTTGTTTGGTCTGAAGATTCTGAGAAGAGTTAGAAGAAACACTTAGTAACCGCACCAGTTCTTACCGTACCTTCAGGTTAAGGTGGTTTTGTGATATATAGTGATGCTTCGCAGAAAGGTGTGCGATGTGAATCTGTAGCGACCTGGTCCAAAGTAATGGCTAGCTCGAAAGGGTTTGCCAATATTTTTCCTTTACAATCACATGCAGGGTCAACTCATACCATTCAACATCGATGCGAGTTATTGCTATCTTCAATCCTTATGTCCTTCTCGCTAACGCTCAACCAGACAGCCAAAAATCTTACTCTCTAGCCAACGTGGGATATAAACAGCTTACTGTTCCATACCCTAACCGTCCTCTAGATGTGGGACATACCCAAGCTTGCCTTCGTTTCCTGGCCATAGCAACCTAACTGGATAGGCCCAACCAGAGCTTTCAAAAGTCAGCTTTGATGCCAGCTGTAACTACCCGGTCCATGGCCCCACCACCGGGCAATGCTTCCTTCCAAAGGGCTAGCCAATATAGGTACTTCCAAGATCATAGGCAAGTTTGTATAACGCCAATCTCATACTATCACACAGCTGATATGGATATCACAAGGATTGTCTTTAGTAACCAATATGTGAATATAAAATCAATTACCTTCTTTTAGACTACCATTATGTTGTCCCCCATAAGACCTGCTTATATCAATTTTAAATGCAATTACACACACACACACACAAAAAAGGCCTACTCACCAAGTGTCTTGTATGGCAGGGCAACAAGAGACAAACATCATAAAAGCATAAAGCGATTATCAGTATACAGGAAGCATATAGATATTCCACTTGCAAATTTTCAAAAGCCAACATAATGTGCCAGAAAGACAATGTAAGATTTAAGATGATGTCTAAGATGCCAGGAATTTCACAAGGGGATATACTTTGATATGTTACCTCCAACATAAAGCGCATCCCACCGTCCACAAAATAATATGGGGAGTTAGTCAACAAGAAAAGTTTCTTTCCCTTCTCCCTTAGCATCCTGAGAAAGCGCAGTAACTCGCCCTGATTTGTCAAAAAAGTAAGGCCCACATAAGAACAAAGCCCAAGGAAACTGGCAGTGAAAGTCACAACTACTTACATGCACTAATTGCAAGTTAATTATAAAAGTGAAATCCAGTACTGAAAGCATTAAATATTTTACTTAATGTCAAGATGGATATCCGACATTTTTAACAAGGTATCTCTGGGGATCAGAAAGAATTCCTCTGTGAACCAAGCCACTCCGATGAACATGCTGAATCGCACGGTTTACATCTTCATAGACATAACAAGCATCAAATTCCAACTTAGCGTCAACAAAATGTTGCACGATGTCCGCAATAAGGCAAGCCTGAAAAATAAAAAAGACTAATGTGTTAGATTACTGATAAGAAGTCCACGTCTCAAACAGTCCATAAAGGTTTATTAGTCCATGCCATTTAGTACGGGGAAGTAAAGATCTCAGTTGCAAAATGAACTAAACCACTCTAAACTTTCACTGTTCATGGGAGACAGGATGGAGTGTTGGTCCAATTTTGGAGACAAAATCAATTCAAAAGATGAGAATTTCTGTCTTGATTATGCATCTTGAGTTTTGAATATCCTCACCTAAGCTTCTTGGTGCAGAACTTCATGAAGTTTTGGCTTACTTTCAGTGCTCAAGCATATTTGCACCAATGAAGTTTTTATATCCACGTTGAACATGTCATTTTGCACCCATAAACACCTTAGGTGAGATTGCCCAATAGATGAAGAAGCCTCTCATATACATTATTCTGCTTGTTTATCACGGTAAGATTATAGCTGTTCCCATCCAGTGTTGTCTTTCGGATTTTAAAAACTGTTCCAAATTTATATATCTCTATCTTTTCTAAGGCAAGTATACATATTTTAAAATAAACACGGCCCAGAGGGGGATGAATCACATGTTCAAAGAAATCCTAATTATTTCTTTCTTACAATTCAATCATTAGGAAATTAGAAATAAAAATTGGATACAACTACATGAAAGGGGTGACAAGAAGTATACCCGGAAACGGTTGGATAATGGAATTAACTAGATCAAGAACAATGGCAAAAACAAGATATATAAATACATATACATACGTACGTGTGTGTGTGTGTTTGGTGGACCGGGGGGGGGGGGGGGGGGGGGGTGGCGACATACATGATATAAGATACCAATGCTTTGAGGATAAGAACCAACCTCACTAAAGCAAAAGAAATCCATCAAGCCAGCAAGTCCCCTCGCCTGATCACGGCCAATATGTCGTGTGCCATATATCTCCTCTATTTCCCTGCGGCTAAGCTGACCAATTACATTGCAAGAAAATATTAGAAAAAAAATTTACATTGACTATTATATGTACATCAGCCAACTAAATGTGTAATACATCAGAAATATGCAACCCAATGGCATCAAAGCCTTGATAGTTCTATTCATCAATTATGCACATACTAATATCTCAATTTTTTCTTGGGTGGGGGCCCCTAATCAATCACTAGTTACCGTGATTGGGAACTTGAAGGTGTGAATAGGTCTTTCAAAGACTTTTCACTCGGACGGCATGCTTTGGTGGAGATCTAATGAGAACAATGCGTGCTTGTTAGTTCCTTTTACTCGGTGTTGAGGAACGGACTGAGGTTAATTTTTCTTTAACATGTATCTAGCCTTCTCCTGTTACTCTGGCAGTGGCCTTCTTTTATTGGACGGGATTCATGATGCTCTTTTGATAACTCTAGGATTTTATGTGCAAGAAGAACGGAATCCAGTTTATTATTTGCTGCTATGTCATGATATTGCAAGGAGTTTTTGGTGGATGCTGTTTGCTTGTTTGGCGGTCTGGTGTTGATGATGCCAAGAAATTTCTCAAAGCTGGAACGGGGATCAGAGTGCCCTGTTTTACGTGGACCCTTCATGCATGTGTCGCCCACTCCACACTTAGACATGGGTAAGGGATATGTTTCCGACACATTTCATAGGATATGCCACTATGAACACTATCTTATAGTGCTCCTTTTAATCCTTTATGCTATGACACGAGAAAAGTTCTTAATTAAAACCATGTGAGTCACATAAAACACCATTTTACCTTAGGAATAACTTTTAGCTGTAATAGATATGAATATTTTAGCGTGTCCGCGTGTCTTGTGTTATAACAATTACACCAAGGCGACACTTGGAGACGTGTGTCTTTTGTGGTCTGTTTGCAGGGAGAGGAATTCCCAGGCTTTTGACGGAATCAAAGTTCCTCTTCACCAGCTGCACTCCTCTTTTCAAGACCTCCTGTGGTGTTGGGTCAATGGAGAGTTCCCAGGATTATCTGATGGTTTTTAGCTTTTCTAGATGATTGTAGCATAGATCCTGTTATGTCTTGGGTAGGGCACTTCCTGAGCTTTTTGAATGTCAACCCCCCCCCCCCCAAACCCCACCCCAAAAAAAAAAAAAACACACACACACCCATTCGACGTCTTCTTTCAAATAGATTACACTTCGTTTGTTGTCCATGGGCAGATTTCTTATGGTATTATCATTGATGGGACATGGTTGACAATGTGAAGAAAAAGATGGAACCAAAGTAGGACGTCAACTGCTTCATGGTACACTAGCTAAGTAGTACACAAAGGCAAGAAAAAAGCAAACACTAAAAACATCAAGCCATGAAGTTCCAAATGAACACCGTTCCACTTGTTATGGATTATGAATTTAAAACTCTATGCTGTCAAGAAAGTACTCATCCTATGTGCATCATGTTTCTAAGTTGCCAGCATTCTAAAACTTATGAGTTATGACATCACTGGCTTCCTTGACTTGTTACAAATTTTCCCTTCAGCCTGAGAGGTATATCACAATTTAGAGCACTCCATAAGCAGACTCCACTTTAACCAACTGTGCTTATATCCTATGAACAAACATACTCATTAATCTCTCCCTCCATCTGCACAATTGATCCAAGACACCTAAAAATGTGTTTATAGGTACATCCTGTCCATCCATGTTTACTTCACCCTCAAACCTCCTCCTACTCATACTAAACTTGAGTTCCAACTTCTCCGACTTAACCCTGGTTAACCTAAAGACAGCTCTAAGGTACTTCTACCAATCACTGGCGTAGCATTCAACCCTATTTTAATTTCATGAAATAACACTGCATCATCCGCAGATAGGATACACCATGGGACCTCATTATCAATACTCTGGGTAAGCTTATTATAACTGAGTAAAAAAAATAAAGTATAGCAACAGGAAAAATACTTGTTATATCACTGGTGGTTTGCAAACTAGCTACAGCTCCATCATACATGTTCTACATAACATCAACATACTTGGTAGGTAACTCTTTCTTCTCTACATCACATAACTTTCCCTGGTACCCTAAATGTCCTAGCCAACAATATACCCTCAATATTTGATCTCCCAAGCATCTGATTCTCAGATACCTTAGTCTCCTATCTCAGTCTAAGGCTTCAAGATGTGGCTCGTCAGCTTAAGAAATAACCATTTCCATGACTTATTCTTTGCATAGCATTTTTAGACTTATGTTTCAGATGGGTTCTAGAAAATAAAACATACAATCATCCATCTACAAGAAGTTTTCGGTTCCTGCGTTGTATATATCACGTAGCTCAAGGCTCTCTCAGACAAGGTTAATGCCAGGGTTGAAGCAACATGATTCAGTGGAATCAGCTAACTTCACAAAATTTTCTGAGGATATATGGGTCCATAACAATGTATTTAGAAAGTGGATTAGGCTCCTCTGTAGTCATCACGCAAAGCCACAATGTGGCCATAAGCATTGCTCATCCTTAAGAAGGATAAAAAAGCCCGATCATAACCAAGAAACATCAACAAGCTTATTATGAATCCCATAAAATCCTACTCACAACATGCATAAACACTATGCACAATTTCAGTGTTGCTTAAGTGTACTACAATGTAAGAAGACTTTCTTGACGACAGGATACTTGTGCAAACAGCATCCACTTGCATCTGAGACAATTTGAAGAAATGATGCCAATAAATTTTGAAGGAACAAGAAAATCGCTGTGTTTCTATAGGTTACCAATGTCACAACAACTAAAATTGGCAGGTTCGAAATTCCAGAAAATGCAGATTCAGAGGATGGCTGATGTTAGAACAGTTACTGCCACATTCTTCAATGTCATTAGATGACCCACACGATAATGTTCATGTTTTCAATGCTGCACCAACTGTTCGGCAGTAGAGGTCCCTATTCCAACCCTCCTGGTCAGTAATCTTTTTAAAATAAAAGTTACAAGACAACTGTCTAACTTATGCTAGATGATAGTCATGTAGCATAAGACTCCTTGTAAATATAAGCTCGTTCAGTTTACCAGGTGCAAAAGTAATGCAGAGGGACAGTGTCCGAAGATTTATGTGCCACAAGCCCACAGCGAATTGAATCAATTGATCAAGAAGGAAAATATTACACAAGAAAACTCAATAGCAAACTACCTTACGCCGACCAAAGTAGCATCCATCAGGCTCAATTGATCCAAAGAAATCTAACTTTAGAAGACAGCCTTTTGACTTGTCATAGTATAGCCCTCTAATGGGGAAGGCATGATCATATCTGAACCCCAAGCAACTATCAGGATACCTAAGCTGAAAGAAATCACAAAACAAAGCTGCTATATCAGACATAAGCCATTATAAGTGTATGATAGCATTTAATCATCAATTAAACAAACCTCATTAACCAAGTGCTCTTTGGCAAGGTTGTATATCAAACTCTGCAAGTTAGCTGAATAGTGCGCCAATGTGTAATCATAATCAAAGCCGTAAACTTGTATGTTGTCCAATCTCAGGTTCTTATTCACATATATACCTGATTCAAATAAAACATAGACAAACATCGACTAAGATCAGGAAAATAGTTTAGGTACACTCAGCTTAAGGATGAAAATTTCTAATACCTTCTGGATTCATTTTGGGCATGTCCTTCAGAGCATTGGGAATGTTCAGAAAACTCTGCCTTGCCGCGTCAAATTCGCACCGAATCTTTGCTATTTCAGCTTCAAAACCCAAATTCTCAGCCTCCAATCCAATATATTCATCTTCCAATTTCAAAACTTCTTGCCCAGATACACTCGTATTATAGCTCCTACAGCTCCCTCCAATCCCTAACGTCCCAAAATGTCAACCAATCATTTCCATTTACAATTCCAAATCTGCCCAACTCAAAATGAAAACCGGGGGGGGGGGCAGCGAACTCAAAATGAAAACGTGTGTATGACTCTGCGTGCGCACGTGTGAAAATGAAAAACAATCATTCCTTGTTCCAATTCAGCCCCACTCGATATCGAAACAAACTCACCCCATTTCATTAGGTTTTCCACTTCGACTTTTTGTGAATTCTTATCACACATTTTAGTACATGTAAACATGGAAACCAAATAGAATAGCAATTGGTAGAGTAAATAATTATCATTTGGCAAGTCAAGCTAGGGTAAAGACCATAGGTAAAGTCAATGTTTACACGTACCAAATCTATCCAAGGAATTTGGAAAAAGTTAAACCGGAAAAATCCAACGAAACGGAGGGAGTAGATGTGTGAGGAAGAGAGAATAAAGAACCCTACATCCCAAAAAATAAAACAATAATTTCCGCTCTCAATCCCGTCCAACTCAGAAAAACATATGAACACATACGCGCGCACATGAAATTATCCCTATTTCCAACTAGTCCAGCTGAATTTTAACATGTATAAGGGGACACAGACAATTACAAGCATGCACACCCCATAACCCAAGAGTGTAAGACTAATATTTCAAATTTTCCAATTATGTCCAACTTAAATGACTATATACTTTCATGTGTTGTGTGTGCGCGTGTGTTGAGAGAGATTTAAAAAAAAAAGAACCTTCTCGCAATCCAGGAGGGAAGAAGCTCTTACCCTGCAAACAAACACTTTATTCTCAAAATCTCATAAACAAAACTTCACAGAGATGCATGCACATATACATTAGGGCGAGGCTAAATCCACACGATTCTTGGCTGAACCCACACCATTTGTCGCAAAAAAGAAGTACCAGTGACACTTTTTTTGATACACACACACAGAGAGAGAGAGATGTACGAGAAGGGAAGGGCGGAAGTGAAGGAGCTTGCGAAAGGAGGCCATGGAAGCTTCAGCTTCAGCTTGGCTTCATAATTGTGGAGTTAGATGGTCGTTAGGGGTTATGATTTGTACGTGGGGAGTACTAATGTTCAGAGTGACCGCCATTTCGATGAAGAAGGCGGACGTTTGAACGTTTGTTGTGATTTGTGAAGGTGGACTTCGCTGAAGGTAGATTTTGCTCCGCAAGTTTAGCTGCTAACATCACAGACGTTGAACGGTTCTGGGCCACGCCAAATAAGGCGGGCTGTGATTGGTCCGCACACGGATTTCCTGCTGGTTTGAGAGGCCTCTTTTGGTTACAATTTTATCTGTTTTTTTCTTTAATCTTGATAATTTTCTTAGGTAAATTACACACGGCACTATTAAAATTTTTCTCAACCTACACACGGCGTGTACTAAGTATTTTTATTACATTAAATTATATATTTGAATTTTCAGTTAATAGAATCAATGAAAAGACTATAATACTCCTCGTAACCAAATAAATTTACGCTTTTATCACCCCCCCCCCTCCTCGGTGAATCACCACGGCTTTCACTATCTCTTCCCTCTCCCCACCAACAGCCCCACCAACCAACAACCATGTCCCTTCACCTCACTGACAGGCCACCATCACAGCCACCACGACTCACCACCCGGCAATACCACCAACAACCCCGCCACCCAGCAACACCCTCTGGTGACCAATCGCATCCCATCGACGATGACCCCAGCGGCCACCACACTACCCCACTAGGACCCACCATTGTCGATTCATTTTCACGTCTAAATCGGCCCACCCAAGACCACCAAGGCCATCACACTGCCTCGCCACTACCCACCACTGTCGACCAATTTTCACATCTAAATCGGCCCACCCCCAAACCACCAACCGCCACCAATCCCAAAACCCATGTCCACCGCCGGCAATACCCTCTGACAACCAATCGTGACCACCAACAGCGACCGGTCAGCCATCATACCCACCAACAGCCACCATATTATTTTAAGCTAACAACCAACCAATTATCAAATAAAGCCTGCTGTCGCGATGGTGATGTTTGCTGACGGCGAAAAACGGTGGCCTGATTTGGGCACCAGTGATGTGGCTATGTGTAGTGGATAAATATGGTGATGATATGGTGCAGCGCAAGTGTGTGTTTGTAGGGTGTGTGTGTTTTGCTTTTGAAGGTGGGTGGGGTTGTGGTGGTGCTCGATCTGTTAGTGTGGTGATGGTAAGTATCTTGTGGATTGTGTGTACGCGCGCGCGCTCGTGCGTGCGTGTGTGTGAGAGAGAAAGAGAGAGGCAATGGGTAGTGGTGTTTTATTTTTTTTTGGGGGGGGGGGAGATGACGATGGCACCGGTGGCGATACCCTGGAGTCTGCCGTGGTGGCTGAAGAAAGGAAAACATCTTAAAAGGGCAATTTCGATATATCACAAAATATTATGTGATGACCTAACTTTTATTCACGAATGCTTAATTGAATAAAGTTGTGTGCAAATATACTATAAACCATTGCAAGCGAAGTGTAATAAAAATACTTAGTAGAAGCCGTGTATAGTTTATAGCAAACCTTAGGAGTGTAGTGAGTAATTTACCCAATTTTCTTCATATTTTGTTTTTGAAAAAAATCAACTTCAAGCATTATTTACTGACTTAATAAAACTTGTAGTTGAAATTAACGTACTTAGTTTGACATGATCGAGCAGTGTCGAAATACGGCATCAAAATAATATAGAGATGGTTTTTGTAGTATTTTATAGCGATGTTTAATTAGATGTTTTTTGCTTTCATAATTTTAAAACAACATGCATGTGCATAAGATGGTTAGTTATGAATGCTGACTTCGTTTCTCTATTCCCATCTTATTCTTTCGAGCATCAGCTTCCTCACGACGGTTTTGAGCGCCTGAGGCAGGCATAGTGTAACAACATAGTCGAGTAGATGCTAGAGTATAGTGTTCTTTCTAACCAATAGGGTAGGTCTCTTTGCCTAGTAGGGGATCTTCTTCTAAGGGCATGGGTTGTATTATCCCCTCGAGCTTCGACTGTTAGCTGCATGTCCGTTCCCACACTCGATTCACCTTCGTGGGTCTTCTAAGTGTATATTGGAGGTTGTTTTGTTCTATTGAATCTCTACTGGTGTTGCTATGAGATTGTATTATCGCTGCTTCTCCAGATCTAGGTTGGTGGTTTTGCACATTAATCGAGTTGAACGTGTTATGCATCTGAGATATATTGGTCTCAGTAAGGATTCTAGGAGTTGCTTTCACTACAAGAAAAATTATCTTTCCAGGTAGAATTTTAGCGACGGACACAAATCCATAGAAATATTCAAAGAACAGAAAAGTGGTTTTTACCAACTGAATATCTGTCAGAAAAGGTCCATTGCTAAAACATATTTCCCGATAGAAAAATCCGTCGATGAATATATTTAGCAACAGACCTTTATCGACGGACTTATACCTACAGAATTATCCGTTTCTAATTCCTATTTTCAATTTTCTCTCATTTGTTTAACCCTTTTTTTTCCTCAAATAATTTTAAAATGATTTTTCAAATTGTTTACTAGCCATTAGAGACAGACTTATAGCAAAGGCCAAATTCTTCGCTAAAAGTCATTAAATTTGATAAACCATGCCCTTCTTTCTTTTCTCGTCGCCATTCACCCTTTCCCCCTCCCCGCTTCTCTCTCTAAACTAAAAACCCTCAATGCCCAATGCTCACGCCCCCACTGCTGCACCACCACCCTGCTCCCTCTCACTACAAGAAAAAGGGTTTTTAACAACGGATTTTTAGCGACGGAAGTAATTCAGTCGCTAAAAGTTGCTTTCAGCGACGGAATGTACCGTCTCTAAAAATCCGTCGGTAAAATTTTTTTATAGAGGGGAGTTTTCCCAACGGGGTTTTAGCGACGGAATCTCCGTTGTTAAAAGTTTTTAGAAAATTTATAATTTCGGTCAGATTTTTAAATATATGTTTAGCGACGGAATTTATTCATCGCTAAAAATTTTCTTTGGCGACGGAGTTGTCCGTCGCTAAAAATATTCGTCCCTTAAAATCTAAATAATTTTGAGTTTTATTGACGGACTATTAGCAACAGACAATTTCGTCGCTAAAAGTCCTGTAATAAAAAGCTCAATCCCTTTTTTTCTCTCTCTCCCCTTTTTCTCTCTCAATTTCTCACTCACTCTATGATTTCCTTTCTCCGGCGACCCCCTCCTCCGGCGTCCTCCCTCTGGCGATACCCCCTCCGGCGACGCCCCCCCCCCCCCCCACGACGTCATGCCCCTCAGCATGACTTCTCCCAAGCCCTCCACTGCAATGCCACCACCACCGCCGCACCACCTCCTGTAAGCTCTATTTTAATCTAATTTATTTTAATGCATGTGGTTTAATTCAGCTAAGTGTAATTGAATTTAATTTGTTATGATGTGTAGTGTAATTGAATTTAATTTGTTATGATGTATAGTGTACTTGTATATAGTTTGTTATAATTTTGTTATAATGTTTAATTGTCTTAGGAGTTTAATTCAGCCATAATTAATACTAAGTAACCCTAATTGAACCCGATTAACCATAATAACCCTAATTAGCATTAATTAGTCGTAATTAATACAAATTAGTCCTAATTAATCTAAGTAAACCCTAATTAGCTCTAATTAGCCATAGTTAGTCCTAATTAACACTAATTAGCCCTAATTAATACTAATTAAACCTAATTGAACCCGATTAACCCTAGTTAGCCCTAAGAAACCCTAATTAACTATAAGGAACTTCAACTTAATCCTAGTTAACCCTAATTAATCCCTAACACAACTTGAAGTAACCCTAATTAACCCTACTTAAACCTAATTAATCTAATTAAACCCTAATTACACACATTAATCCTAATTAGCCCCGATAAACCCTAATTAAGCCTAGTTAACCTAATTACGGTTAATTAGGGTTAACCTCGATAAACCTTAATTAAACCTTAATTAACACTAATTAGGCCTATTGAATACTAATTAACCCTAACAGAACCTGATTAACCCTAATTAGCCATGATTAATCTTAATTAACCTAATTAAACCCTAATTAGCCCCGATAAATCATAACTAAACCCTTATTGACCCTAATTAAATCCTAATTAGCCCTGATAAACCCTAACTAAATCCTAATTAGCCCTACTTCTTAGCCTTGATAAACCCAAAATTAACCTATTTAGACCTTAATTATCCTAATACAACCCTAATTAGCCTTGATGAACTCCATATTCCACCGAGAAACGTAAGCCGGCTGCCCACATTAGGAATATTCGTTGTTATTTTGTGGTGTCCATTGACAGCGAGCTAGTTACAACTCGTTATCAATAAATTTGAAAGTGAATCATTTTGGTTATGGCATGTTCTTGTTAATTAACCTAATGATTCCATTTTTCTGAAATTTTGAAATTTCCGAAAGATGGTTGCATATGTTACCAATTTTCAAACGCATACATGCATAAAAACCCTTAATTCCCATTCAAAGGTACTCATTACAAAGTATAGCTTTGTAATGAGCCTTTAAATGTCCAGTTTGGACAATTTGGAAAAGCTAAGTGTTTATAAAACAGTGTATCGACTCATGCTTTGTGTTCTATGTCGTGGATATTTGGTACATATTTTCCAATGTTCTAACATCCGTTAATTCTTACAAGAGCAAGATTAGACGGATGTTAGAACACCTAATCCATGTCGGGTACTTGGAGAAATATGGGGAAATGCTGCCGAATTTTTCACAGACATAAGACTAAGCATGAGTTGGTAACTGTTTGTTCCCAGACTATTCTGGTCGCACCCAAAAGCCTACTGGGGTCCCGATTTGCATGACACATCCGCACAAGCAACAGTCATTTTCAACGCTTCCATCCAGTCAAAACATGCACGCGCAAGTCACGTGCACTTCTCATTTTTTCTACGTGACTTCGTCACTAAGAAACTCATTTTCGCGCAACACCTTATCACACTTCGACCGTCGCACATCGCACATCATCCATCAGCGCGCCATGGCACTTGCCCAAGGAAGTCGGCATTGGCCTTCCCCTTGTGGTCGGCCTCGGCCTTGGCCTTCCTCATGGGGTCGGCCCCGGCCTCCCCTTGGGGGTCGGCCTCGGCCTCCCCCTAAGGGTTGGCCTTTGGCCTCCATACTTAATATCTTCATTTCTCTTCAAGAGACCATACATCACTCTATGACCACGTCACCCAGACGTCACTCCACGACCACGTCACCCTGACGTCACTCCGCGACCCCGTCGTTTGGACGTCATTCCGCGACCCCGTCGCCCGGACGTCATCTCCGCGATCCCGTCGCCCGTCGTGTAGACGTCACCCGCACCCGCGTGCCAATTCTGTGACGCTCGTCGTCTGTCGCCCGGACGTCGCCTCTGCGACCCCCGTCGCTGGCGTCTGGGCACCACACTTCAACACTGCGGCGCGCCCGTGCGCCGCGCCGCTGATACAGCCGTGCCCCTAGGCTCTCTGTCACACTACAGTGCCCCGAGCACCATATGCACTCCGTCGCGCCCATGCGCCACAATCATGTTACATGGCCCCCGGGCACCACACTCATTCACCACACCATGCGCACATTGCCTTGGTCATGGAACATGCTTCGACCCACTCTTCGGAGTGTACATCATCCTGCGGGGATAGGCGACTCCTCCGGGACACTATCTCCGCCAGGGAGCTCTAAGTGCTTCGGCATGAAGACTCCCCTTCTGCCAGGTAGACGGCTCCTTCAGGATGCTACCTTGACGCGCTCCGAGTGCTCCGGCATAAGGACTCACCCGCGGGGATAGGCGACTCCTCCGGGACATTATCTCCGTCAGGGAGCTTTTCAACTCCCCTTCCGCCAGGTAGACTGCTCCTCTGGGATGCTACCTCGGCCAGTCAGGTAGACGGCTCATCCGGGATACTACCTTGACGCGCTTCGAGTGCTCCGGCACAAGGACTCACCAGCGGGGATAGGCGACTCCTCTAGGACATTATCTCCGCCAGGGAGCTCTAAGTGCTCCGGCACGAAGACTACCCTTTCGCCAGGTAGACGGCTCTTTCGAGTTGCTACCTTGGCCGGCCAGGTAGACCGCTCCTCTAGGATGCTACCTCGGCCTGAGGAATATGTGACTCCTCCCAGACACTATCTCCGCCAGGGTGCCTACGTGACTGGCCTACGTGCTCTGGCACTTGGGGCTTGCGTCTGCACCCTTAGGGACTATGACCCCCAGGTCAGTCTGGGACGGGAGTAGGTCTTCGATGGGCATCGCGCCTAGTTCACCTAGCAGTTGGGCGTCGGGTCTTCCCCACCGCTGCCAAGCCTGTGGGACTCTACAAAAGGCTTGGATTTTTGGCTAGATCAAAGGGGTTCTTTGGCCACACTAATGCTGTGGGAGCCAGTCTTTCCAGACAGACAGAGCGACGCTGTGCGGGGTAGGCCATATGAATATGCGATCCGACAGTCTGTGGAGCACCGACACCCGTGGACCCCCCGGTGAAGTGTCACTCCCGAGGAGCGCCACGTGTCGGTTAATGACATCATCATCTCAATCTCTATAAATAGAGGTCTTGAGAATTCATACGCATGGTTGGACATTTTCAGATCATTTTCAATTTCTCACTCTAGAATCCTAGAGAGAGAAACATACAGGACCTTGACTCTGGACCTAAGCATCGGACTGTGACTGTCGTCGTGTATTCACCTTGCGCCATCGCCCTCGCAGTACTGCCACCCTCAGGCTCTGTCTGGGAAGCCCTTGGTCTCTGCCCTTGTTCCACCCTTGTTGTGTCCCACATCAGTGTACTTGACATCTGACTCGGACTACATTCCTTGTGGCACCTCCACGTCAACTGCGAACCCACTTTTCTTTGCATCACTATTTTATAAGCATGTGCTTTTCTGAATGAGATATTACTACTACCTATTAGAGAACAGAAGAAATATATATAGACATGTTTTCACATGCATGTATTCATTTTCACATCGACCCTGGAGTTGATAATTGGTTTTAATTTAAGATGGTATATAGTACGTAATCTTAGTCATCATGTTGGTCGATCAAAGTTGGATGTAAAGGAAGAATGATGATGATTTTGAGGATCGCGTCAATGAATTTTTTGAGTTCGCTTACGCACATCTTGCATATGTTGACTCTGAAATGATAAGGTGTTCGTGCGGTATATGTGACTTGTTGTTTTGGAAAAGGAGAATAGTGGTAAAATGTCATCTTCTTCGGTACGATTTTATGGGTTGATACATAAGGTGGACGCAGCACGGGAAAATGATAGTATTGTCATCCAACCCAGCTAATCAAGCTGACGTTAGGGAGGAGGCACAATATGATTATCAAGATATGATTATGGATGTTGGGCATGCTAATGTTGAATGGGGTGACTACCGCGGTGATGACAGTCCTCAGCAACCGAACGAGGGGGCTAATCACTTTTATGATTTGTTGAGAGACGCGGAGGATTCGTTGTGGGATGGAATCCAGAAACACACACGACTGTCTGCGGTTAGTCGGTTATTACAGTTAAAATCAGACCACGGGCTAAGTGAGAAAAGATTTAACGAGTTTGTTACTTTTATCAAAGAAATTTTATCGGAGAGTAAAAAGCTGCCCCCGTCGTACTATGGTGCGAAGAAGATGGAAGAAACTTGGATTGAGCTATGAGCGGATAGATGCGTGCAATAACAACTGTGTATTATTCTGGAAAGAGAATAAGGACTTGACACGGTGTCAAGTATGTGATCATTCGAGGTATAAACCGGATAAAGGGAAGAAGAAAAACATTGCATGGAAGGTACTGCGATATTTTCCCGTTACCCCAAGGCTTCAGATGATGTACTACTCCTCTAATACGGCTGAACACATGAGGGCTCACTGTGAGACTCGTTGTAACGATGTCGATGTGCTGACACACCTAGCTGATGGAGAGGCGTGGAACGAGTTTGACCTTAGGCATTCAAGCTTTGCTCAGGAAGTTCAGAATGTTAGACTTGGTTTGGCAACTTATGGGTTCAACCCTTTCGGGCAGTCTAGCATGCCTTACTCCACATGGCATGTTATTATTGTCCCGTACAACCTTCCATTAGGCATGTGCATGAAGAATCCATATATATATTTTTTTCGTTGCTTATTCTGGGGGCGAAAAGTCCCAGTAAGGACATAGATGTGTATTTAAGGCCGTTGATTGATGAGCTCAAAGCTATGGGATCATGGAGTCGAAACTTATGATGCATCCCTCAAACAGAACTTTCAGATGAGGGTTGCTTTGATGTGGACTATATACAATTTTTCAGCATTAGGAATAACGTGTGGGTGGAGCACACATGAAAAGTAAGTGTGCCTTGCTTGTAGACCTAGCAAACGGGTATACCCGGTCGGGTACGGGTAAAACCCGGTCAGGTACGGATAAATTCGGTTCGGGTAATTTTTACCCGGTTTTTCGGGTAGAGATTTCTAGTGCCCGTACCCTACCCTGGCGGGCCGGGTATTACCCGCGGGTAAACTGTTTAATTTTTTATTTTTTATTAACAGATATTCAGCCCTTTTTTTAGAGTATTTTTTCCCTTTTTATTACGACATTAATCACTTTCTCATTTGATCTCTACAATTACCAGTTGGGTGATGATCTCGATTCTTAAATCGACCCAACCATCTCAACTCCAAGCCTCCACACAGACAATTGTCAAGTATCTCAAGTCTTAACACACATACCAGAAAATAAGTTACAAAATAATTCCTAAGTCTAAAGTAGTTAAGTACTTAAATACATGGGAAAATTTAGCATAAATAATACAAGAAGATCTGATACAAACAAATCTAAAAAAAAAAAAAATTAAGCATAACACAGTTATTGATCTCGGAGACCACTTCGATCTGTGACGTAACTTCGGTACTATTTCTCTTTACCGATCAGAGACGGTGGCAACAGAGCCGTAGGAGCGGAGTTATGGCTGATCCGTGGTAGATCTGATCGGATACATTGGAGGTGGGGTTGTGATGGATCTGCAGCGGAGCGTCATGGTGACGATGAACATCGTCGAGTTTGTGGAGTAGCTGACTGTCGATGAATATATGGGTGAGAGAGAGGACGCCGTGAGATCGAGCAATGTCGTGAGAGAGAGTACGCCGTGAGATGGCGCGATGTCGTGACAAAGAAAGGACGCCGTGAGATAGAGCGAAGCTTCTTGAGAGAGAGAGAGAGAGAGAAGTCAGAGAAAGAGGGAGGACGGCGCAGATGGAAAAGATGAGAGAAATGAGAGTGAAATGAAAATCTTAGGTCCTAACAGTTATTATATAGTAAAAAAAATTCGGGTAGCCCGGGTAAACCGTGCCCGACCCATAATTACCCGAAAATTACGGGTCGGTTTGGGTACGGGTCATATTTCGGCGGGTAATGACTATTGGTACCTGTACCCGTTATTTTGGACCGGGTACGGTCTTATTTTTGCCAGGTCTACCTGCTTGTATGGGCATAAAATCTCTATCATACGTTAAAGCACGGCAGGAAACCCTTGTGGTTCATATGTCAGTGAAAGCTTTTGCCACCAGACCATTAGTTCTGTAGGTAGAAGGATAAATTCGACGGGACAATTGAGTATGAGGTTGTCACACTAGACTACCCATCTGGTGAAGAAGTGCTCTTGCACCTGGAGGCACTTGATACCAACATACCATACGGCAAGGGGGTGCTGGATCAGAAGATTCTAGGATACGCCAAAGAGAACAACTTGAGGAAACAATGTATTTTCTGGGAGTTAGCCTACTAGAGGACACTCATTATCCGAAACAACATGGATGTGATGCACATTGAGAATAATGTTTTCGATAATGTGTTCAATACAATGATGTATGTCAAGGAGAAATCAAAAGATGACCTTAAAGCGAGAACGGGTCTACATTAGTTGGGTATACGCCGTGAAGTGCATCCTCGGGCAGTCAACGGGAGGATGCTGCTTCCGAAAGCAACTTATTGTCTAGACAAGAAACAGGTGGAGAAGGTTTGTCAGTGGGTTCAGAATTTGAAGCTTTCGAATGGGTATGCGTCCAACATATCTCGTTGCTGCAATGGATCAGGATGCAAGTTTTAAGGGATGAAGAGTCACGACTGTCACGTATTTATAGAAAGATTCATTCTTAGTGCCTTCCGGGGACTGTTGCCAGGGATTGTATGCAAGACTTTAACTGAATTATCTCATTCTTTTGGGATATCTGTTCTTCTACAATCTGGGTGAGTAATATGGAGGTGCTTGATAAGAACGTTGTGTTGACAATTTGCAAGCTCAAGAAAATCTTCCCACCGTTATTCATTGATTCAATGGAGCATTTGGCCGTTCACTTGGCGTATGAAGCTAAGATGGGTGGGCATGTGTAATATCGGTGGATGTATCCATTCGAAAGGTATTGTTTTAACTCTATGTTGTTCGTTTACAAGTAATCCAAACACTGTTTCATTGATATTCCACTTAACTCTATTCGTTAAACTTCTAGATTCATGTTCTATTTGAAGAAGAAAGTCTGTAATAAAACTAGTGTTGAGGGCTCAATTGTTGAGGCTTACGTAATGGAAGATCTTGTAAACTTTTGTAATCAATATTTTAGGCCTGTTGTTGATACAAGGTTAAATCAGCTAGGCCGAAATGAGCCCGGAGCCAGCACATATTTGGAAGGGCAATTGTCAATATTCAAGCAGTCAGGTAGTCTGTTCGGACAAACCTATACTCGGTGGCTAACGGATGAAGAGTACAGTGCTGCAACAATATATGCCATTCTAAATTGTGATGAAGTTTCTGCATTCGTTGAGTAAGTTTCTGACTTCAGATAATTTTTGTACATAATTGAAAATGTGTGATCTGTGGGTTAACTCTCTCGATTTGCAGTGAATTTGATGCAGAATCTTTAATCACTGATCCCGCTGGACTTGAATCTCATCGAAAATCACAATTTTTGGAGTGGTTCAGAAGACGTGTAAGTCTTTAACCAAAATATACTATGTTTCATATGCCACTCTATATGTGGTTTATTAATTTTTACTATCTTATATAATAGGTTCAGTCGGTCGATGCTCCAGTAACCTCCTTGTTGAAATTATTAGCTCAAGGCCCTAGTAAACAAGCAGTCTGTTATGGAGGCTATATCATCGATGGGTTCAGGTATAACATAAATGATGATGACCAGACGAAACAAACCCAAAACAGTGAAGTCTTGGTCAACGGCGACAGTTATGATGAGAATCGTGTGAACTTTTATGAAGAGCTAGATGAGATTGTTGAGCTAACATATCTGGGTTCCCAAAACCGCCTAGTAATGTCCAAGTGTACATGGTTCGATGTCACATGCAGTAGAGGAATCCGTGTTAGCTCGCAGGAGATTATAGATGTCAAATTAAAGTTAAGTCAAGACTTACATCAGACGAGCTGTTTGTGTTTGCTAGTCAAGCTGCACAAGTATTTTACGCGGAGGACATCACAAATCTCAAATCTCATTAGTATACAGTTATCAATTCCAAGAAATTACCTATGGCATATGACAGTGAGATAGACACCTTTCAAGCCGACTAAGCATTTGTCTCAGTACCTGTTGAGGTGGACAACGAGGAGGACGATATCCCTCTTCAACCAACAGTTGATGTAGGAGAAGAAGTCATGGATGATGATGTGGAAGACGTAAAAAGTGTTGAAGATGATGAGGCTGAGTCTACTAAAGAAGAGGAAGAATTACTCGATGAAGAGGACGACGAGTCCCAAGAAGAAGAGGATGACGAGTCCGACGATGATGATTCCCAAAATGAAGATGATTGACTTGTACTATTGTAACATGCATTCTTTTAGTACTCGGTTCATATAGTATTTTTATACTCAGTTCATATATATACTCGGTTCATTTATATAGTGTTGTAACATGATGTGGTATATACCTTATTTTGTATGTGTTAATTTCTTTAATTTGGACTTGTTGTACGAAGTCAAACATGGATAGATTACTAGTCATCCATGGCCACGGTGGATGCTGAGCTGCGTCAACACAAGTGGCTTCCGCCTCGTCATTGCCTGCTGATGACGAGGCACATAGTGCCCACATCCAGCAAGCAGGGGCCCAGTCCCAACCGCAGCCCTAGACGCAGCCCCAACCTCAGCCGCAGCCGCAGCCGCTGAATCAGCCCTAGTCCCAGTCCCAGCCGCTGCCCTAGCCCTGAGCCGATTCCTCCCATACGCCCGATGGTTCCTTTTTTTATGTGGGTTCTACCTCAAGTATATTTGATAACGGCGTTTGGTCATAATGCTAGACTGATATTTAAATTATAATGATATGTATTAATATTTGTGTTTTGTAGGATCTCGACGAGGTCGTGGACCGACACTCGGGGTACGCATCAACCCCCAGTGTAAACAGAGAGTTACTCTCACCCAAGAGGGCTAGTAAGTAAAAAAAAATTACATAATGCAGTACTTATAATCTTCAATTTCGATATTTATTACTGTGCACTTATTGAATGTATTCGATGGTTGTTTCTTTATCAGGATCCTAGAAACTCCGGCGAAGACGAAGATCAGCATCCTTGTGAAGGGTCGATTCTTTGAGCCACGACTATATTGGAAGGATTGGGATGTCGCGACGAGAGAGTACTTATGGAAGGAGTGGCTAGTATGGTTTAGCCATTTGTGTCAGTCATTATTTGATTAATTATAATGTAATTTTAAATTAATCATATTGATTATGTAATTAGATGCTTTATATGAGGGGTTCGAGTTTGAATCGCCTGAGCAGCAAGCTTTTTTTTTTTTTTTTGCCTTAATTGGCAAAAATTACCGGCGATGGCTGCACGACGCATAGGAGCGGGCGAGGAAGATGACGCCTGAGGGTTCCCCGATGAACAAGTGGAAGAATTTCCCCCCTCATTGGATATCTCCAGCTGTACGAGGAGAGAGATGGTTAATAGGTGGAAGAATGATACATCCTGGGAGGCCAAGAGTAAGAGTGAGGGCGAGAACAGACAGGACAAAGATCCAAGGAGGGGGGGGTCAGTGGCTCACGACTTCCTCCGACACAAGAATACGCTTAAGCAACCGAACCTGCGCCAAATGAGGTCTGTGCTCTGACGTACACTCAGACGCACGTGAGGAAGAAGGATAAGGACGATCAATACCAGGCGGGGGACTATGTTTCAGATATTTCTCAACAGATCGATGTAAGTTACGAATTAATTTGTTTAGTTTGTTAAATTTTTGCCTTTATATTTGATGTTTGTCGCCTTAATGTTTTGAATGTCAAATCATTTTTTTGCAAGCCTCGTATGAAACATATCAGAGGGTCTGGGCAGTAGTCCGGACAGCCATCAGCGTCCACGAGTACGGGCGAAGTACTAGGGGATTGAAGCAATGGCTGGATACACCGGGGATTGTCGATAGGCCGAAAAATTGGGTACACGGCCTCCCCAGTTCGACTGTACGTGTCTTGATAGAAATGTCCCCACCGCCCGCTACCCCTCCACAGATGCAGACACCGACCGTGGGGTGACTGTTGTTATAAGAGGACGAGATACGTCGCATTGCTACGGAGGTGTTTAGGATGATTGTAGCGAATAATCAGGTACAACCACTATATACGTCGAGTAAACACTTTATACGATTGCTATCGAGATTAATGCGTCTGTGCCTTTCGTGCAGGGCACTGTTGCTGGACATGCCGAACTGGATTCGCCTCAAGGTGCCCCCATGGATGAGGACGATCAGCAGGATCTAGATCCGGGACTCGCCTACCCCTGATCAGCCCTTCCCCGGCCTCTTAGATGTTTGGTCCCACTCTCGTGTCCCACCCCCAGACTTGTACTCTCATCCCCTCCCCTACTCTGTTGTCCCCCGCTCCTGTGCCCTTCTAAACTTTGTATACATTTCATTTTTCGATTGGTATATAATTCATTCTTTATACATGTGTTGTGTCTGTTTTAGGATAAAATAATTGCTCATCTAGCAATTATTTAATCCTAATGTGCATTGAGAAATATTTGTTGAATTGAGAATGTTTGTTGAAAATTTGTAATTACAAATTTGGGTATTAAAAAAATAAAAATTTACTTTTAAAAATGAGTTTGATTTTTAGCGACAGATTTCCTTCCGTCGCCACTAGATTAATGATTCTTTAGCGACAGAAGTTCTGTAGCTGAAAGTTTAAGCGACAGACTTTTAGTGACGAAAAATCCGTCGCTAAAAAATTGTCGTCAAAACTTTTGACGACGCATTGTTCCATCGCTAAATATTTTACGTAATAAATTATTTCAGAAAAAAAAATAAATTAAAAATACGAAAAATACAATTAGCGACGGAATATCCGTCACTAATTGTATTTATATGTCTGTCGTTCAAGGTTGACTTTAGGCGACGAATTTCAAAATTCCGTCGCAAAACTTTTAGAGACGGGATTGTAGGCAACGGACTTTTAGCGACAGTGTGTCTGTCGCTAAAAGTATTTGCGACAGATATAGGACTTTTTGCAACAGAATTGCCCGTCGCTAAAAGTCCTTTTTCTTGTAGTGTCTGACGCACGTCGCCACAGCCTGCCCCACCCCCCCCCCCCACTATAAACCTACCACCACCCCTGCCCCTTCCACCGCAGCCCTAGCACCCACCTTCCATGTCCTGCATCCCCACCCCCCTCCGCCACAGGCCCTCTGATCACTGCATCGCGTCCCATTGCTCAGAGTGCCACCGTCTCCACCTAATGCGCACCACTGTTGCTGCTTATCCAATACTCATATTTTCTCCGCTATTTGTACATGATTAATACTTCATATCTTGGGCTCTTGGGCATATTTGTTTATGGAGTATACTGAATTTGCTTAACATTATGATATTTTTTTTTGTTTATGTTGCTTGTAGGTAAATATGTAGTTGGTCTTAGTTTCTTAGTTTGTGTGAGATTATTAAGATGGACAAAATTTTATCTCTAACTTTAAAATAATGGACAAAATTTCATGTTAATAAGCTCATCAAGGAAGTAAGACGTAACACCGTGAACACGACATAACACCAGCATGGACATGAATTTTCAATTAAATAACTCCTCAAATGACTAATTAAAAGCTATTAACAATGATGATTATAAACAGTGATCAACTAATATAACTAATTAAAAGCGATGACAACACATTAAAAATCTCAAATGACTAAGTAAAAGCAATGATCAACTAAAAACTATAACTTTAACAAAATTTTAATTTAATGAACTCCTCGTCAACTCTAGCCATATAACGTCAAATAAAAAGCGTAAACCTTAAAGTAACCCGTAAACCATAAACCCCTTAAACTAATCCGAAACTCTAAACAGTAATCCCTAAACTAAACCTAAACGCTAAACTAAATCATAAAGTCTAAACCATAATCCTTAAATAAAACCATAATCCTTAAATAAAACCCTAAACCCTAAAGTAGAGGTGTCAAAAGGCCGAGCTTTGGCACGCCCAGCCTGGCCCCAAAAGGCCAAAAAATGGGCCGGGCCATTTAGGGCTTCGGGCCTTGGAAACCGGGCCAGGCCCAAATCTAGGAAATGGAGGCCCTATCCAGGCCCTAACTTTAGGGCCGGCCCAAGCCCTTTTTTTAATTTCTTTTTTTGTGTTGCGAAAATATTAATTCGCGAAATAAGTATAATTGATAGGCCCTAAACCATTCAATATCTCTCTCGTGGCTAATGAAGTGCCTTAGAGTTTTGCTTTTACTCTATTTGAGAATATTGATTTGCAATAACGAGTAATTTTGCTCGCAAAAAGACAATCTTTTCACAGGAAAAAATATTACTTTTAGTCATGAAGTTTTTTGTTTTCTAAACTCAAAAATGGATACCTATAAAACTTTTTCCAATGATATCTCTAAAAAATTTCACTCAAATATACCTCTAGCTTTGCATTTTCATAGTATTAAGTATCTCATTAATTAGAAGCATGCATCAATATTAGACCACTTTTACCATGAACTTTTTCGTGCTTTCTAGAGTTATGTTCTCCATTTTCATTGCCTAAATTGTGTTGTTTCTAGTTCATAGACAAACAAACATATATTTTCTCTTCATAATTCCATGAAACTAATACAGATAAGTCTTGCAAGTAAAAGTAGATAAAGAAGTAGGAACTATCATCATGAGTTAAAAAGAAATGTGCATGTTCAAAAAGTTAAATAAAAAGAGAAAAATATGAGGTAAAGAGGGAATGAGGCTCGAGAAAGAAGGGGAAAGAAAAAAATGTAAGTAACTCAACATGGTTTAGGGTCAGATTTAGGCCAAAGGCCGGGCCAGAATAGGGCCGAAAAGAAGGCCAGATTTAGGGCCAAAGGGTCGGGCCAGAATAGGGCCAAAACTGGGCCGAGGGCCGGGCCTAACCCAGGCCTTTTTAGGGCCGGACCAGGCCAAATTTGAAAAATATTAGGCCTGGCCCTAGCCTAGGGCCAGCATTATTCATCTTTAGGGTCGGGCCAGCCCAGGCCTATTTAGGGCCGGGTCGGCCCGACCCTTTTGACATCTCTACCTTGAAGTAAATCCTAAACTATAAATCGAAACTAACCCTAAACCCTAAGGAAGGTTAGGGTTTGGGTAGTGGCCATATTGTGTGTGCCTATATTATTGTATGTGTGTTGGGGGGGGGGGGAGGGGGTGCTTTGTTTGTGTATGTCTTGTGGTGGGGGGTGTGTGAATGTGGCTGTGGTGGTTTGGTGTGGCACGACCGTGTTATATGCGTGTCTTTGTTTTTTGGTGTGTGCCTGTGGGTGTGTGCGTCTTGAGGGGGTGGGGGCGTCAGTGTGCATTGTTTTGCTGGTACCACATTATCTCAAGTATAACATAATTATAAGGGCTAATTACACTTATGTCCCTGAGGTTTGGGGGTAATTACACGCGAGGACACAAAGTTTCAAAATGTAACACTTGTGTCCATTGACAAACGGAATACAAAAATACTTAACGGTTCTGACAAAAAGACCAAGTTGCCCCTAAATAAAAGTTGAAACCCTGATTTGCCCCTGGGACCACATGAAACCCTAATTTTCATTGTCTCCCCCCCAACCCTTCCCACCCCATCTGCATCCCCCTCGCCCTTCCCCGTCACCCACCCACTTCCCCGGCGCCGAACCCCGCCTGCTCCCCTTCCCCGGCGCCGAACCCCGCCTGCTCCCCTTCCCTGGCGCCGCACCTCGCCTGCTCTCCTTCCCCGGCGCCGCACCCCGCCTGCTCCCCTTCCCCGGCGCCGCACCTCGCCTGCTCTCCTTCCCCGGCGCCACACCCCGCCTGCTCCCCTTCCCCGGCGCCGCACCCCGCCTGCCAACCATTACCAGAATCACCAAAAACCCACCATGCCCACCGTCACCACCATCAAGCAAAGTGAAAATCCACCCACCAAAACCAACTCAGTCAACACCACTATCTTCCAAAGCCAAAATCTGTCCAATCGATTATACGAACCCACCATGGCGGTGGCTAGGTGAGGGGGAAGGGGTGGGCAGTAGTGGGTGGGAAGAAGTGGGATCGATCTCAGCCGCTAAGAGACCTTCGACAGCCACTCGCCGACGAACTTCACGTCCATCAATTACAAATCGCGGACTCGTCCTCCACGTCGTCGAACGACACCGCCCGGAGCGGCTACTCGAAGGGCGGCGATATCGTAAAGGGAAGAGAGGAGGCGGTGGGGGTGGACGGGGGGTGGGTGGCGGCGACGGGGTGGTAGGGAGAGAGAACATAGAACATAAAACCCTAATTTGCAAATTAGGGTTTTTTTGAAACCCTAATTTGCAAATTAGGGTTTCAAAAAAATCCTAATTTGTAAATTAGGGTTTCAAGAAAATCCTAATTTACAAATTAGGGTTTCAAGAAAATCCTAATTTGCAAATTAGGGTTTCAAGAATATCCTAATTTGCAAATTAGGGTTTCAAGAATATCCTAAAACTAAAATTGATAAATAAATCATATATAATAATAAACAGATATTTTTAAATATATACAGTACAAGGGGTAGTATCGTCATTTTAAAAATACATATTGATGACATCATACAAAAAGTACAATTTTTTGATAGAACCCTAACGGGTGGACACGGCTGATACATTTTAAAAGTGTTTGGTCACGGAATGTTACATTTTGAAACTCGTTGTCCTTGACTGTAATTATACCCTAACTTCAGGGATATAAGTGTAATTTGCCCTAATTATAATGGTTCTTAAACGGTAGAATTCTTAAACTAATAAATGTCAATAACCTCTTGTAAGTGATTTACTGCTCTTAATTGATTCTTTTGATAATAATCATTTGTAAATTTGTCCTTCACATGCCTTCTCTTCGGTTACATTTAATGTTTTAATTTATGATACTGACAAGTACTTTATTATCCTTAAAAGATGGAGCAATCCAACACTTTTGGTGTTCTCCGGAGATGGATGTATTTCCGATCAAACTGTGAAGAGATCTACCAAAAGCAGCAGAGGTTCAAATTTACTAAAATACAACTGAACAAGTTCTTAACAAAAATAATAATTTTAATGTTCTATTAAGTTTGTACTTTTTTATTATTTTTTTTGCATTTTTTACTCTGTATTGAATTTATAAATTAGTCTTTTTGTTTTCCGTTGCAGGTAAAAATAAATTGCTTCAAATTTGGAACATGATTTCTCATATCCTAGTATAAGAGATACGTGGCCGTAAAAGGGACTAAGTGGAACATAATTGACTCGGTAGTAACTTAGCAATTAGAGCATTCTGAGCAATTAAACTTTTATGTCTCCATATATATTTGAATTCAAAACAGATTAATCCCTTTTTTTTTACTTATTGGTTTTTAATTATTCAATTTTCCTTTATTTGGTATGATTAGAGCAAGTTTAATTTCTTAGTTGCATAAACATCTTTTAAGGTTTTAACAGCTTAATTAGTGACGAAATTATTTGATTCACGGTTCTAAATTTAATAAAAGAAAAAAGTGAAATGTACAACTTTTACTTACAAGTTAAGTTCAAAATGTAAGCAAAACAAAGTTTTCAAAACATTTGATCCATTGACTGTTAATACACTGAGATTTCAAAACTTTGGGTGTGTTTGAGACCCATTTCATTTTTTAGTTTTTATTTTTTAAAAAATAAAAAGAAAACATATTTGCTTATTATTTTTTTTACAAAACTGATGGGTTGTTTAATAACAGTTTTATATATCTAGTTTTTACTTTTGTTTTTCTTTTCTATTTTTCCTCTCTTCTCTTTTTAGTTTTCAACTTTTTTCTTTTCTATCATTTCAATACTTGAGAGCTTCCTCTAAGCTCCTATGTTAACCAGAAGAACCCTCACCACGACTAGCACATGTCCTCTACCACCATGCAAATACTGACATACCCCTGATACACTAGCTTGCTAATTGGGTTTGATTAGGGCTTGATAGGGTGAATGGTTTGAATGGCTTGGAATTTACCTACACGGGTCGAAGGCTAATCAATGGATGAAAAGTTATGGTTGTGTTTTTTTTAGGGATAATGGTGGTTGGTATGATGATGGATTTGGATCTAAAAGAATGGTAGTGCCATGGTGTTGACCGATGTCATAGGGTTTGATGTTCGACGGTATTGGTCAGTGATGGTGGTGATTGTGGTTATCAGTGGTTATGGTAGTTGGTGGTGGTGGCAGCGGTTAGTGACTATAGTGGTTGGCGATGTTGAAAAGTTTGGTGTTTGGGTGTGTTGATCAGTGGTGGTGGTAGATCAGGGTCAGTGGTTGTGGTGGTTGTCAGTTTTGTAGTTTGATATTCGGGGGTGTTGGTCAGTAGCGTGGTGGTGGTCACAGTCAATGGGTATAGTGGTTGGGACTGTTGGTGGTTTAGTATTCTTGGGTGATATGTATTAATGATGAAGATTGAAGAAAAGAGAATACATGATTGAGATATAATGTTGCCAAAGAAATGCAAATGCACGAAGGCAAAAAAAGGTTTTGACTTTCTTTCCGTATTTTATCTTAATTTCAAAGTTTTAAATGAGGTGGCACGTTGATTTTAAATCCTTGGCTCAATATGTGATAGAACTTTGTTAAGGCTACCTGCATTTCTCTACACAAAATAAAACCCAACATGGTTGATAAAATTAAGATTTCCCTAAAAAAGATCGAGACCTTTACTTTTACTCATTCAGATGTGAATTTGCACGGTGTTATAGCTCGGATATAACATTTGGATATTGTATCTTGAACAACAAACAAATTGATCACAAATCAAGACAAGGGAGACATGAAAATAATGTATTATATAACCACCAGTGCGGAAAGTAGTGAGAGCAAATTGATTTCCATCACAAGTATACTTTATTTCAATCACAAGTATACTTTATTTCAATCACAAGTATACTTTAAATAGTGTGAATGGCTGCATAGATCAACTTTTCTAATTACTTTATCTTTTTGGCAGGTATCAAAACTTTCTGATTCCATCATGCTCTTACCTTCGTACTTTTGCTTACTGTAGGAAATTGTTGATTTTTAAAGTTTTATCAAAAAAAAAACATATTAGAACAAACTGACGTCTTCGGCATGGAAATGTTTATTTCCAGACCCATGCTATTTTCTCACAACCATTGAAAATCTCCGTACATATAATAACACTCGTAAAATCCCTTCGAACCCGACATGTAAAACAAACGGAAGGATTTTTTCATCGCAACCCGGTAGAAAATATAACCTATAACCGTAAATACTCTGATTATTGATTGTCATTAATTATTGCTAGCGGCTTTTTTAATAAGGGTAATAAATAATATTTTTTAACGTCATTAATCAAGAATAATAGCATAATTAGTGATCATTATCTATGGTTTCCAAGACAAAAAGGGCTCAAACTCCTCTTCCCACGCTCCCAGCACACGGTATACATATATGGTCTCCGTGTCCTCGTCCACTTCACCTTCACAACCCCCTATTAATACCTCACCACCCCACCTCCTTACTCTCTCGCTAAAGGGCCCTCCCTCTCTCTCTCTCTAAAGCTCTCTCAAACTTACCTCACTCGCTCACTCACTCACATGGAAGAACCAATCATCACTTACCCATCACTCAAGCACAAGCTCAAGCAAACCCTCTGCTTATCTTGCTGCTTCCGTTCAACCCGCTCGGCGTGGGTCAGAAGCAGGGTTCAGGAGCTTGCGGAGATGAAGGAAAAGTGCCGGAGAGTGTTTGGCCGGAGTGGAAAGCAGCAGCACAGGCGGCACTCCTCAGCGGAGTTTAGGTACGACCCCTTGAGTTACTCGTTGAACTTCGAAGATGGGTTTGAGAGTGGCTATCGCGATGAGGAGCCATTGAGGAGTTTCGCCTCGAGGCTGCCGGCGTCGCCGCCGCGGTTAAAGTCTTTGATGGAGACCGGGGAGATCACTGCATTCAGTTGAATCCAAGCCGGTTTTGGATTGCTTCTTCCTTCTGAAAAGTGACTACCGTAAAAAGTGACACAAAGGTTTATGTCTCTCATTAAAAGCAAGACAAAACGTTCTTAAGTTTCAGTTGTTGGGAGAAATTTTATATCCCACTTGTTGTTAGAAAATAACTCTATATAGTGATAATTAATGGTCGTTAAATTTTTATTTAGTGACGCTAAGAAAATGTTGTTAAGAGTTGTCACTGAAAGTGTTAGCAAAAATATCACTTAACATATTTAGCGATTATTGAGCATTACATGTGTAGCGACAATTAATCATCGTTATACAAAGAATTGTTTCTATCTTTCTATAATTAGATTAGCAGCAAAATTTATCTGTAGTTGTATGGTGTTGGGGATGGGTGGTTGTGGCGGGGGTGGCGACGTAACAGGCGAAGACAAAATTTGGTAATTTTGAAAGAACAGCGAGAATGGCGCAACAAAGTTTTCAGTGAAAGTAAAAACAACGATTGATGCGGTCAATGCGTGTAGAATTATGTGTTCGGGCAATGTAGTTGTTGCATTTAGATACAGGTTTACATGTACTATACGATTTTCGATGATTAGCTAGTTGTACGAATGTTGTAGAAAAGTGAGTGAGAATGCTTGCTTGCCTTAGACCAAGTTCACCTGTATCATATCTTCATAGTTGATGCAAATGCGAACAAGTAGCAAGTATCCCATTGAAATAGCTTGGTAAATAGAGGTGTGAAGGCCAAAAAATAAAAATAAAAATGCAAATTTGAAAAAACATGAGAGGTGCTTGGCCTGTCCGAGCCCTCCGAACAGTGGCGACGTACATATTCAATTCAAATGCAAACCCTTGGGATACAAATATGAACATCACCAGAAATTAATATAAATAAAAGTATTCGAATAACACTAATTTTTCTTTTTTTTGGTACAAACCACGAAAAACAAGGCAACTTTCCGTAAAGAGCCTAACGTCCAATCTTAATCAATACCTGCTTTACTTTATCCAACAAATATGAACAAGATAAAAACTTGTTAGAATATATGATTTACAAGTATGAATAAATGATTTTAAAAAAAAAAATCTTCTGTAGTTTAGCTTGAGATTGAATGAACACAGCATCCTTGACAAAGAATATATCTTCCAGATTAATAAGAATAAGACACTTTAATTTGGTTGGATGAGACTGCATTGTCTTTTTGGAGGACACATAAGTAATGGGAAGTGTAAAGTAAGGCGGGCAACTCTCTGCACCTTAATCTTGGGGGGAAAAAAATGTTTTTGCCTCCTCGTGCAGCCACAAAACATGTATGAGAAGAGCAAAAGGTGACAAAGAGAACTTCCATTGTTCAGCGTGCCTACGAGAATACTTGCATCGGCTTTGACCTCCATGCTAGAGAAATTGATAGTACAAGCAAAGAAAAAATACAAATATAAAGGAGCTGGTTTACAAGTAAACCTATTTAACACCTGATATATCTCAAATATACTCCCAATAATTGGGGAATACCGGCACTCTCAATCATACTAGGACATTGAGGATTATCTTATCAGAGATCGTGACGTGATCCTCAAGGAACCTAACACGATCCTAACACATCTAGCCTACGGCCCAGTCCTAATAGGGCTCTTCTTCCTACCACTATATAAAGGGGTCTACCCCCCAGGTATAGGAGGACTACACAACTACACACATTCATGCTTTTTCAGAGTCATTATCATGTAGCTGCGCTCTGACTTAAGCATCGGAGAGTTCTCCGCCGGGAACCCCACCCGGCGGTCACTCGTTTTCTGTCTTGCAGGTCATCGGTCCAGGCTCGGGTTCCGCAACGTACGCGGGACATATTTTAAGCAGCAACATTTTGGCGCCATCCGTGGGACCCGCCAGCCTAGCCGTTTGACCTCAAGAAAATTCAACAGTTGTATCCCAAATTGCCGGCGACAATGTGTCAGAACCACTGACAGATTGAATTATCGTCAAATGCGTTGTTTGAAAAAAAATTCAGAACTAGCAAAGTGTCGTCGATGCTCGACGACACAGTCGCGATCTACCCAGGCGCCACCATCAGCAGCGCTTACCGGGGTAGGCCCATGCCCGCACAACCATGACAAAGCCAACGGAGTCATGGCCACCGCCGCGACTAGACGACACCACCAGTAGTTGACGTCACCACCGAGGAACCAGTCGGCGCCACCATTCTTTGCAGATTATGTCTGCCGCTAGCTCGACACCTTCCTCGCCGGCGAGATCTACAATCTTGTCGGTTGTGGTCGCATTCGAGGTCCCGAACATGCCCCCGGCGTCTTGCCGGCTAATGAGAGGTGCCGCCCTCCGGTCCAGATCCGCGCCACCGCGGCCATCATTGCTGCAGATCTACAACAACTCACCACCGGCTCCTCCTTCCCCTCAGATCTGCGCTACCGTGGCAAGAGACAGCTCCGTCCATTGCGACCAAAATCGACGGAGCTGTTCCGTCAAGATCGCTGGCCGCAACCACGGCTAGAAGCGCTGCTAGCGCCCCACCGCCGCACCACTGTTACGCCGCCTTCGTCCCTGCTGTCCGGTGGTGGATGCTCTCGTGCGGCGTTGCGCCGACGAAGGCTTTTCGGTCTTCAGAGAGGAATGGAGCAAGACCAGGTGACATCACTCCTTCCTTTTAAAGTATTTAATGCTTTGATCCCTTGAAAGTGCATATTTATGCTTAGGACCCAGATGGTCTTATTTATTTGACTTAGGCCACACATTTTTAAAAGCATTAAGCTTTTAACTCGGGAAAAAGGCCTAAATAAGTTCAGGACCCACATGGTCTCATTTATTTATTTAACATATGCTGCACACTTTTTTAAAAAAAAAACGGCGTATGCTTCCTGACATATGTGTCGTTAAAAATAAAGTGATTACATAATTTTAGGCGCTAGCAAGCCTTTCGAAGGCTACTCCCTGTGCACTTCTATGTTACTTAGACTTACGTTCTTTTTTGGTCTAGCGTTATGCAATTGCGTCAATTGATGCAAGTACGTCGCATGTTGGGTCTCACCGACTGCTATGACATATTAAGCACACCTACGACACGCAGTGTAACACACCCTTGTCGGCTAACCGGCAAAGCCCTAATGGGGCCGCGATGTCTAAACACCGCTCTTATTTCTGTGTTAAAAACATAGTTGAACTTTTAAGTTCATGTGCTTTATTGCTTCAAAAGCTGTTTTTTCAGTCACGTACTTTTTCTTGTTGCAAGGGTTTATACTGCGCTCGTAAGCATCAACAATGACGCAAAAACCACTTCACAAACAAGGAACAAATTCACAGCCGGCCACGCACACGCCACCGGAGCCACCGGCGACGCAAAGTTGATGGAAGACAGCGGCGGGCACCATAAGCCACCGGCCAACGCAGTCCAGTTGCCGGAGCAAACAAACATCTCAACAAAAAATAAGGAAACAACAACGAAATGCCACACTACTGGAGTCACCGGCGTCACAAATCACTGGCGTGAAGTTGCCGGAGCAGATACAATCACAACAGCCGAATAAAAATAAAAATAAAAAGAAGAAGAAGAAGAAGTTGATCGCCCCGTCAGATCGACACCTCCTGCAAGGCGCCGCACCACCGCGGCTTCACCCAACGTCGCACCGTCCACAACGGTCAGTCGCAACCAACAGTGGCCAACTTGCCATCCAAAACCACGGCAGGCCCTGCGGGAAAACACCGGCACCATCGCCACCGGCGCTGTCGTCACTTTGCTGTTTCACCGCTATCGGATTCCAAATATGCTTCACCATCGCTCTCCAGATCTGCCAGATCCGCTCCACCGCGACGGCAAACAACGCGCCACAGCGCTGACTCTTTCATCGGCCTCTCACTCACCATCATATTGCCACCATTATAGGGCTGCTCTTACCATCGCCTCTCTGGTGGTGCGACCTCAACCACAAAACAGAAAGAAAAAGGGAAACAGAAAGAAAAATGTCGTCGCCAATCAGTGCAAACCGCTGCCAGCTCCACACCGATCGAGCGGTGCATCGCCGTAGCCACTAGCGCCAGGCGGGACCATCACCTCCAACGCCACCATCGCTTCATGGAGGATGAACCACCGTCGGGAGGAGTTGGACCCAGATTGGCGACCACCATCGACGATGGCACCGCCTTGTCGTCCGACAGCACGCCCAGATCTGTTATCACCGACAACAATGGCACCACATTGCCGTCCGATAGCACGCCCTGATGTTGTGCCGGCAAAGTCAAAGGTTTTACGGCCAACCGCAGACCGCCTCCACGCCGTTGGAGCACACACCGCGACGGGAAAATGTTGACACCACCGTCACATCGCCGCTACAACTCGCTGAGGAACGTCACTGCCAAATCTGCCCAGCTAGTGCGGCTGCCACCCATTAATCCAGTCAAACGCCACTGTGACTGGCTCGTTGGGTTTCTCTTGACGCTGCCATCCGGGACCCCTTGGCGCCGCCGCTACCGATCGTGACGTCCTTAACCATTGTGCCTCATCACCAGGCCAATGTTGATCTTCGGTCAATGAAAAGAAGGACCAGATGGGAAATAAAAGAGAGCATCATGCCGCCTCGACATTATATATCCTGTCATACAGTGACCGACTATCAACGGCCAAACATTCACACCAGCGCATGCTACCAATGCAACTGGTGAATCAGAGCACTTTGCGCTCCATCTACCCCCGAGGGCACGTATGACGAGAACTCTAAGTTCCGTCCAGCCCCCCAGGGCATTTACATGAGCTACATTCCTCGTCAAGGGCACGTACGAGAACTCTAAGTTCCGTCAACCCTCCGAGGGTATTTTACAGGAGCTCCATGTTTCATTCCCCCTCAAGGGCACTTATCAGAACTCTACGTTCCACTAGCCCTCTAGGGCGGTCACCCTCAAGGGTGATAGGATAGCACACAAGTGTTATCTGACACGGTCTAGCTTTAGTTCTAGCCCGAGAAACGGCAAAACCACGTGGGAGTTCGTCGCCCTACCCTGTTTTGTTAATTCGAAACCTGGCCGAGCGTGAGTGCGAGGCTTCTTTGCCAGCCCTTAGCTGACGATAAGGGTTCGCGTCAAAGTAAAACGCAAGCATGATGTGGTCAGCTCAAGCTAAAGAACACACACTTGCACAAAATAAACACCCTCCACAGGAGAGGTGACCCCTCAAGGGGACATTCAAACACTTAGCACATGCAACAACTTGCATGCACAGCTCTGTGTCCTTTCTCTAGAGAAGCTAACATGGGGCACATCCTTTAATGGATCCTGAGATCCCATTATTCATCTTCCCAAAGATGATTCCGAATAGCCTACTTAGGCGACATTCGAAAGACCTAGCTCTCAAGAGCTAGAGTTCTAGCATCCTACTCGGGCAAAGTTCCAAGGCTTAAGCTCCCAAGGCTTAAGCTCCCAAGAGCTTAGGTCCGAGTACATGGAGTAGAGAAATATTATTATCCCTACAAGCGGATGGAGAATCCCTTACAAATCTAACGTGTCTCAAGACATCAGGTATAAACTTCCTCAGCCAAACATTTTGGCTAAGGAAGTGGGGGGCTTATGATATATCTCAAATATACTCCCAATAATTGGGAAATACCGGCACTCTCAGTCATACTAGGACATTGGGGATTATCTTATCAGAGATCGTGACGTGATCCTCAAGGAACCTAACACGATCCTAACACATCTAGCCTACGGCCCAGTCCTAATAGGGCTCTTCTTCCTACCACTATATAAAGGGGTCTACCCCCCAGGTATAGGGGACTACACAACTACACACATTCATGCTTTTTCAGAGTCATTATCATGTAGCTGCGCTCTGACTTAAGCATCGGAGAGTTCTCCGCCGAGAACCCCACCCGGCGGTCACTCGTTTTCTGTCTTGCAGGTCATCGGTCCAGGCTCGGGTTCCGCAACGTACGCGGGACATATTTTAAGCTGAAACTATCATAGACCAAGAGGTCAGCCAAGATATGCTATGAAAATAGACATTCAAAAAGCCTATGACGCAGTAGAATGGGAATTTTTAAGTGTTATCATGGAAGAGATGCAATTTCCAACAAGTGGACTATGCATTGTGTGTCATGGAAAATTCTCAATCAATATGAATGGCAATATGGAATGGTTCTTCAGTAGTAAGTGAAACCAAAAAGATAACCCTAGAGAGGGGGGGGGGGGTGAATAGGGTTTTAAGACTACTTTAAAAATTAACAAGTAAATACAACAAACTTAGAGAGGATATGAATGACACTTGAAAAAGCTACAAACAACAAACCTTAAACACAATATCTCAAGTAAGCAAACTAGCCAATCTCAACACAAATGTAAAACGATAATGTAAAGAGAGAAGGGTTTAGAGATACTTGACAAGGAGATTTAAATGGTTCGGCTTGATATACCTTCAAACCTACGTCCACCCTTTCAAGGAAGTCCCTTGAAAGGCCCTAGAATCCACTAGTATGATCTTTCTTACGGGTCAAGATCGAACCCCTTACAATCCATTGATGCTATGCCCACATTAAGAACAAGTTTTGACAATCCCAAAACTCCAAAGCTTGACAACCCCAAGCTTTGATACAAGAACCTTTAGATGAAGAATTGTGTACAAGATTTCACTCTCAATAAGTAGATGAGTACAAGTTTAAGCACTAGAACAAGATAGATGAGTGTATGATGACTTATGAAAGTGTATATCTTTCAAATGTAAGCTCACAATAAATGCTCTTTTGAAATGGATGAGAAATCAATGAAAAACAAGAGAGATTGAACAATTGCCTTGATCTTTGAGTATATGAAACATAAGAGAGCTTTGAATGCAATTGATGAATCAAAACTAAGCCCTAAATGAGTATTTATAGAGGTGGGAATAAATATGACCGTTAGGGATAGGTGGAGCATTAAATGCCCCAAAACGGTAAATGCAGTCGACTGTAATGCACCATTGCAGTCGACTGTAATCCCAAAGTAGCCGTTGGAAATTCAAATTTCCAACTTGCAGTCGACTGTAATCCAAATGCAGTCGACTGTAATGGGCTATTGGAAGTATTGCAGTCGACTGCATTCCAATGCAGTCGACTGTAATACCTCACTGCCCAACTTGCAGTCGACTGCAATACCTCACTGCCCAACTTGCAGTTGACTGCATTGTCGACTGCAATCCAATGCAGTCGACTGCATTCCAGAGAATGCAGTTTCCTAGTTTTTAAAGAATGAAAAACTTTTATGCATGCAAGGAAACCAATGGGCAAGTTCTAGGTATACAGTCATCGTAACGATCATCTCTCTACGTCTAGTTTACAAAGAAAAAAATACAGCGTTGTAAAATTCAATCGACGAATTTCTTCTTTGATGCATTCCGTTGAGAATCTTTGACCGTGTTGCTCGTCTAATAATCCGTTTGCATGAGTATGAGATTGTTCCTATTTCTTCATCAACTCAATGCATGTTAGACAACATAAACATCAATGTTAGTTATCATCAAAACTAAATATAATCATAGGTTAAATAACCGTAGGGTTAACAAATATATTAGTCAAAGTTTTGTTTTTTGGGTAGTAACGGTAGAAATCTATTGAGCCTACATATTGTACCTTTCTATATATGTCAAAACTGAAAAATAAAGTTACACACCTCAAGTTGCATGTGCTACCCCTTCTTAGAAAACTTTATTCAGTCTACACTATTGTTAATGTAAATAGGTTATCTTTTAGGTGTAAAGAGTTCACACGAAAAGGCTATGTATTCATTTATCAAGTAAATCTTTATAATCGAAAATGTGAAACTAGCAAACTTTTCTATGAGAAACTAAAAGTCAACCATTAAAGTTTCAACTTACCACAACACTATGGTAGAGTGCTTCAATTATAATTACTGTTGTTTTACATAGCAAAAGACATTAACTTGGTCCAATAAATGAAGTAGAATACTTGTGATATGCCGAAATAAAAATAAACGTAATCATTGAGTCATCTTGCTCGAATATCAAGAATTTCTATTATTGGCATGCCTCTATGTAGTAAGGCTTTCATATGTGGTTTGATATGTGCTAAAAACCAAGAAAAGACTATTGTCTACTTTGGTTCTTTAGAACTAAAATATAATGAACATATATGTGCAATTCAAATGCAAAAAGTATGTACCTGTTACACGATAGAATAGGTAATTTAGAATAAATTAGAAAGAGTTGATTCACCCAATCCACCAAATTACCCTTAAATCATTCATCAGCACCACTTACCTCGAGAGGTTTCTGCCCAGTTGCCAACTCCATAATCAGAACCCCGAGACTATAATCATGCCCTTTCAGAAAAGTAACCATTGTGCTCGAGTACTCTAGAGCTACACAATCGAGATGAGTTCAACCTTAAGCTATGCTTAAAGACATGAGGGAGCCGGCCGAGGTCCTCGTCATCGTCGGTGGAGGGATGTTGGCCAGTGGAGTCCTCGTCATTGTTGTCAGTCAATCACTCGCCTCGCCGTTGCCGGTCTTATCTTGGATCTGGAACAAGAAGGTCGATCCTCTCTCCAATCACTTGGTTTTCTTACTTCGGGGGGGGAGAGAGCCCTTGGTTGTGCCGTTATCCGGTCATCGCCCGTCAGCCAGAGAGAGATACGAGAGTGAGTGGGTGATGGAGTTATCAAAATTGAAGAGAGAGTCATGGAGATTGCAGAGAAAGGCGATGGAAAATAAATTATTATTATTATTATTTATTCAGGGGGTACATTAGCCCCCCTAGTCACCATGTGGTTCCGCCACTGGCGATGTCGGTGGACTAGATATGTTACAGGAGAAAGGGACAGTGGAGCCTTTGGATCTGCGACGGATGTGGGATTCTCGATCAGCATCAGATGTACCCTCGATCGGTCTTGAAGAGTGAGAGAGTTGAGTGACCCTAAATAGAGTAACGATTGAGCGGCTGATGGAGCGACGGTCGCCGATCGGTGGTGGATCTCGACTCTTGAGAGATCAGTCGTAGATCTAACCAGTCAGAGAAAAGTAGGGGCCACGACCTCGAAGAGTGAAGGGGGCAAGAGGTTGACTTGATAGAGCTAGTGAGGGACAAGGGTGCTGACGGAGGGACGGTTGTTGGTGGATCTTGAGTAAGAGGGGCGCGACGGCTTGGGGTGGCATGAGATTGAGAGAGAAAAAATGGAAAATGAAAGGTCAGATTAGCGCAAATAAGAAATGTCTTTATATATGCACTGAAATATGGGTAATCATATCCGACCCAGATTTACCCGAAAATTACGGGCCGATTTGGATACTGGTCTATTTTCAACGGGTCTTTAAAATGCATACCGTACTCGGGTTTTTTGGCCGGGTAAGGGTCGACACACGGGTCCAGGCCTTTCTTTACCAGTTCTACGTATGATTGAATCCGAATACATATATAGTATATATTTGTTTTCATCATCTGAAAAACCGTTTCAAAATATTTCTGAAACTACAAAATTACAGATCTAGCCTTATTATTTTCCCCTAATTAAATCTAGTTCTCTTTAGATAGATTCATTGCAAAACTTTCGTCAGAACCATGGATAATAAAACCCTCAAAATTCCTTATAATGCAACATGTAAAAGAACCAGAATGATTTGTTTGTCGCTACCCCACTAGAAGGAATAACCTATTACTGCAAATATAATTATCATTGATTATCATCAATTATTGCTAGCGGCATTTTGTAAACATCGTTAACAATATTTATTAAACGTCGTCCAATGAAAATAATACTCCATATTTAGTGACCATTATTTATGGTTTCCAAGACAAGAACGGCTCCAACACTCCCTTCCCACGCTCGCGCACACGGTATACATGTATGTTCTTTGTGTCCTCATCCACTTCACCTTTACAACCCCCTATTAATACACCATCACCCCACCTCCTTACTCTCTCACTAGAAGACCCTCTCTCTAAAGCTCTCTCAAACTTATCTTACTCACTCACATGGAAGAACCAATCATCACCTACACATCACTCAAGCACAAGCTCAAGCAAACCCTCTGCTTATCTTGCTGCTTTCGTTCAGCCCGCTCGTCGGCGTGGGTCAGAAGCAGGGTTCAGGAGCTTCCGGAGTTGAAGCAGAAGCTCCGGAGTGTGTTTGGCCGGAGTGGGAAGCAGCACCACCGGCGGCACTCCTCGGCGGATTTTAGTTACGACCCCTTGAGTTACTCGTTGAACTTCGAAGATGGGTTTGAGAGTGGCTATCACGATGAGGAGCCGTTGAGGAGTTTCGCCTCCAGGCTGCCGGCGTCGCCGCCGCGGTTGAAGTCTTTGACGGAGACCAGGGAGATCACTGCATTTAGTTGAATCCCAGCCGGTTTTGGATTGCTTCTTCCTTCTGAAAAGTGACTTCCGTAAAAAGTGACGCAAATGTTTTTGTCTCTAAAAGCAATTCTTGAACTCATTTAAAGCAAGGCAAAACGGTCTTAAGAATTACGGAGTAGTTGTTGGAAAAATGTTGATATCCTACTTGTTGTAAGAAGATAGCTCAATTTCTTCTATAGCGACAATTATTAGTCGTTACATATTTTTAGTGACTTTTACTTAATGACGCTAAAAGAGTGTTGCTAAGAGTTATCGCTGAAAATGTTAGCACAAATATCACTTAACATATTCAGCGATTATTAATGATTGTCTGTTTAGCGACTATTAACCATCACTATACAAGAGGTTGTTACTATCTTCATAAAACTAGAGTAACAACAAAATTTATCCTTAGTTGTTTGGTGTTGGGGATGAGTTGTGGCAGTGGTGGTGTCGAGATAGCAGGTGACACAATTTTGGTAATTTTGGAAGAACAACAAGAATGAGAAAGAATCTATACATATATAAAAGCACGTAACCTCTTGCCCAATTTTCACGGACCAGATTAAAACCCCGAACCATAATCCTTCTCACCGGAATCCCACGTCAACTGATATTCCCACTCTCGCTCTGAACCCAATCCCTGCGTCCATGGATATCCCTGCTAGCCCAGCCACTAGTGTGCCGCAATCAGCCCCGAAAAGTCTTGGCAAATGGAAAAAGCTGGCCCGTCAACCAACCTAGCCACCGATGAAGCAAGAGCAGCCAACACACTCAAATAAAAGAAAGGAAGTTTCGGACCTATCGGAAGAAATGGAAATTGAATACCCAGCAAAGAGAAGAGAAATCAATCAGGAAGATCAGCAAATGCACTCGGCGGTGACTGGACACCAGTCCCGCCGATCACCATGAGTTGCCTGAGCTGGAATTGCTGTGGGCTTGGGAACCCACGGACAATTCGTGAATTAGAAGGTAGAATGAAAAAGGAAGATCCCCATCTTGTTTTTCTTTCAGCAACAAGGTGTAAGAGTAGGAAGTTAGAGTTTTTGAAGAATAAATGGGGGATGCATGGATTGGTTGTGAACCCCAATGGCCTGTCCGGTGGTTTGGCACTACTGTGGAAAAAAGAGGTGAATGTGGCCATCCAGAGCTTTTCTCAAAACCATATTGATGCTACAATCGGGGCGAATCAAGATAATTCCAAGTGGAGATTCACAGGTTTTTACGGGCATCCTCAAGTAGCTAAACGAATGGAGTCATGGAATTTACTTAGAAGATTAAAAGGTAGAGATTGTCTGCCATGGCTGTGCGGAGGAGATTTTAACGAAATATTACGACAGGATGAAAAAGAGGGCAGAGCACCAAAACCGAATTGGCAAATGAGAAACTTTCGTGAAGCTCTGGACGATTGCGGTCTAGTGGATCTCGAATACTCTGGTTTTAAATTTACATGGTGTAATAACCAGACGGAACCAGCGACAGTGCGTGAACGGTTGGATAGATTTTGTGCTACGGCGGACTGGATGAATGTATTCCCGAATGCAAAGGTAAGACATTTGAACACCATTGCATTTGATCATAGTCCAATCCTACTATACTTAAAGGATGACTGTACAAAAGCAAATATGAAAGTGAAGAAACAATTTCAATTTGAATCTATGTGGCTTCGGAATGAGCAATGCACTGAAATCATCAAATTGGCATGGGAAAAAACAGAGGAGGGATGTTTGTTCAAGAATATAGCATCAAAAATCAAAGACTGTCGTATGAGGTTGCTCCGATGGAATAGAACCACTATTGGTAACGTGCAAGCAAGAATATGGGCAACGCTTGACAAATTGGCTACCATTAAAGGGAACCCAATAACGATGGAATCGAAACAGTGTGAAAGCGAGCTCCTATTGGAATTGGACGAATTGCGAAATATGGAAGATGATTTTTGGAAACAGAGAAGCCACGAAAACTGGGCACGTGAAGGAGATAGAAACACTAGTTTCTTCCATAACAAAGCAAGTGCAAGAAAGAAGCGAAATAATATAACGAACATCCGAGGACCTAGCGGTGAATGGTGTCCGGACGACCAAGACAGGGAACGTGCTGTAGTGTCATATTTTGAGAATTTGTTCACAACGGCTAATCCTTCAGAACAAGCACTGCAAGAAGTTCTCAACACAATCCCAAGGAGAATTTCGGAGGAAATGAACAGAACTCTCCTTCGCCCTTTTTCAGGTTCTGAAGTTTATAATGCTTTATTCTCTATGTTCCCTACTAAATCACCCGGTCCTGATGGCATGCCTGCTCTTTTCTTCCAAAAATTATGGAATATCGTAGGGGATGATGTATTAGCTCTAATTCTGAATTTTCTAAACTCGGGTCAATTTCCGCACAAATTAAATTACACGCACATTGTCCTGATTTCCAAATGCCAAAACCCTGAAAACGTTTCGCAATTTTGTCCAATTAGTCTGTGTAATGTTATGTATAAAATAGCTTCCAAAACCCTTGCAAACCGGTTCAAGATGTCCCTTCCAGCATGTATTTCTGATTGTCAAAGTGCTTTTGTCCCTGGAAGGCTCATAATAGATAACGTCCATGTAGCATATGAGTTAAATCATTATTTGAAACACAAGACTGGCAATGTCGGAGCCGTGGCTTTAAAACTTGATATGAGCAAGGCTTATGATAGGGTTGAGTGGGTGTTTTTGGAGAAAATGCTTGAAAAACTAGGCTATGATAAAGCATGGATTGATCTTGTTATGAAATGTGTTTCCACAGTATCTTATTCCGTTCTTTTTAATCAGGAACAATTGGGTTTTTTCCATCCTCAAAGAGGACTCCGTCAAGGAGACCCTCTCTCGCCTTACTTGTTCTTGATATATGCAGAGGCTTTTTCAGCTCTGATTAGAAATGCAGAAGCACGTAACCTCATTCATGGCGTAGCAATTAGCAACAAAAGTCCCCAGATCTCACATCTCTTCTTTGCGGATGACAGTCTACTTTTTTTTAGAGCAACAAAAGAAGAAGCCTCAAAGATAATGCGGATACTAAAAATGTATGAAGCGGCTTCGGGGCAACAAATTAACCTTTAGAAATCAAGATTGGTGTTTAGTAGAAATACTGGTACACATGTTAAACTAAATCTGGGGGAGCTCATGGGGATTAAAGTTCAGAAAAACATGACAAGTACCTGGGATTGCCATCAGTGGTAGGATCGTCTAAGAGAGAAGTCTTTGATTCTCTAAGAGAAAGAGTTTGGAATAAGGTGCAAGGATGGTCAGAAAAATTCCTATCAAAAGCCGGAAAAGAGGTACTCATCAAAGCAGTTGTGCAAGCAATACCAACATACGCTATGGGTTGTTTTAAGCTCCCAGATTACTTATGCAAGGATTTAGAAAATTTGATGAGTAATTTTTGGTGGGGGGTGGAAGGAGGAAAAAAGAAAATGCATTGGTTGAGCTGGGACAAAATGTGTTTACCAAAGGATCGAGGTGGTATGGGCTTTAGATGCTTAAGGGGTTTTAATATGGCTATGTTGGCAAAACAGGGGTGAAGGCTGATCAATAACAAGAACTCACTCCTTTTTAGTGTTTAAGTGCAAAGTATTTCCCGGATGGTGATTTCCTAAAAGCTCAACTTGGCAGTCGACCTTCATTCACGTGGAGAAGCATCTACTCAGCAAAACAGGTATTGGAAGCTGGCATTAGATGGAGAGTTGGAAACGGTACACAAATTCAAATCTGGAACGAGAAATGGCTCCCTCGCCTCTATACTTTTATGATCCAAACACCTGTGAATACGATGCCAAATACACAAAGGTGGCAGCTCTCTTAAATCACCAAAGTAAGCGATGGAAAACAAGTCTTATTGATAGAATTTTTTGGCCAGAAGAAGCACAGCCGATCAAGAGCATCCCCATTGGATCCAACTCAAATATGGATAAACAAATATGGCATTTTGGAAAGAATGGTTATTTTTCAGTTAGAAGTGCATACCGCCTAATTATGGAGCGCAGGATGCTACTTAAGTGTGGAACGTCTCTTACAGAAACAAGTGAGCAAGCCTCTACATCTTGGAAGTTTCTGTGGCAGTTAAACATTCCGAACAAGATCAAGATTTTTGGATGGCATGCATGTTCAAATATTCTTCCAACACAAGATAACCTTTTCAAGAGAAAGGTTGTTAATGACATAACTTGCCCTGTTTGTGGGATTCAAGGGGAAACCACTTTCCATATCTTAAGAAGTTGCTCTTTTGCAAGGCAAGTTTGGGGACTTCAAACGCAGGCACTGTATGAAGACACCTACTGCTCAAATAATGTATTCTCGTGGTGGCAAGAGGTAAACTCTTGTGTAAAGATTAAGGAGATAGAATTTTTTGCGGTAACATGCTGGTTCATTTGGAAGAATAGAAATATGACTGTCTTCCAAGGAGCTCAAATGGATGCACTTGAATTGTACAGTGTAGCTTCCCATTACTTGGATAACTTCTGCAATGCCCAGGAAAACATTCGAACCAAGCCTTCTCCAAATATAAACAGGGCAATTTGGTCTCTTCCATGTGATAATTGGGTTAAGATAAATTTTGATGCTGCGATTTTTAGGAAGGAAGGAAGTATGGGTTGTGGTGTCATTGTGCGGGATTCAGCAGGGAACACCCTAGCCGCGCTATCCAAAAAGATTTACGGAATAACGGACCCTGAATATGCTGAAGCTATTGTAGCAGGTGAGGGTGCCAGGTTTGGCTACGACTGTGGATTCAACTTCGTGCAAATGGAAGGGGATGCAATTTTGATCATTAATGCTCTAAACTCATTGGAGGAAAATTTGTCCGCAATAGGGGGAATAATTGATGATGTGAAACGGATTGCCCACTGTTTCGACTCATGTATTTTTCAACACATCAAACGGTCAGGTAATGAACCGCTCATGGATTGGCTAAATTTGCTTGTAATTTAATTGAGGCAGTTGTTTGGATGGGAGAGGTACCACCAGTTGTAATGCCCTCCATCCTCAAGGATTGTGAATTTTTCAATCAATAATACCGTTGCCCTAATATATATATATATATATATATATAAGCACATATGAGCTTAGATGACTAATCTTTTCTTTCCTTAAATTAACCTTTTCTAATTGATTTTTTTCATAAAAAGGTTAAGGGTGAGTAAGGGTGTTTTTGACTTATAACATTTTTTTCCCATTAAATACCCTTTTTAAGTTAGAGTTATTTAAAAATGAGGGTGTTTTTTACTTCTCATAGGATATAAAGTTTCTTTCCTTAAACTACCCTTATTAGGATATATGTTTTGATTTGATTTAAATATTGTTTTGACTTTTGATATAAAACTTGTACCTATTTTTAATAAGAGTGTGACTAAAAAAAAGGGTGTTTTTGACTTCTCATATCGTAATAAGCCTCTTTCATTAAAATATTTTTTATTGGAATATATGCTTTTGTTAGAGTAAATGATTGTTTTGACTTTTGTTGAAAAAAAAAAGGAAAAAGAAACCCTATGAAAATTCTATAAAAAAATTACCCTTGAACTCCTACATGCTCTTTATAATTATTGAACAAATTGCTATCAAACCCTACCGCCTCCATTCACATTAAAACTAAATTACCTTAGAGTTATTACATGTTCTCCATCATATTTAATTAAAGAAAATAACTTGCAGAGAACAAAATTTTCTATAACCTTTTTCTGATCTCTAATTATTGAAAAAATACGCCAAACCCTACCGCCTCCATTCACGTTAAAGCTAAATTACTTTAGAGTTATTACATGTTTTCCATCATATTTGATTGAAGAAAATAACTTGCAAAGAATAGAGTTTTTTTTATAGCCTTTTGGGATATATATTTTGATTAGATTTAATGATTGTTTTGACTTTTGACTTAAAACTTTTTTTTATTAAATACATATTTTTCATAAGAATGTGGCTGAAAAATAAAGGTGTTTTTGACTTCTCATAAGGTAACAAGCCTCTTTCATTAAAATATTTTTTATTGGAATATATACTTTTGTTAGAGTAAAGGGTTGTTTTGACTTTTATTGAAAAAAAAAGTCATAATTAAATTACCTTAGAGTTATTGAAAAATTTCCTCTAATTATTGAAAAATTTCATACCGCCTCTCTAATTATTGAAAAATTTCCTATCAAACCCTACCGCCTCCATTGGCATTATAATTAAATTAACTTAGAGTTATTATATGTTATCCATCATATTTGATTAAAGAAAAAAACTTGCAGAGAATAGAGTCTTTTTTATAGCATTTTTCAAGAAATGTAATATACCCAAACTAAATTGAATTTGTTAGAAATAGGATCCTTTATAATTTTTTATTTCATATTTGTCTGTTGATACGTATGCTACATATTTGAATTATTCTGCATGCATATAGATTTTAATACAAACATATTACTACATTGAAACTATCGTAAATCTTGGGTGCTTCTTTAGCAATCGGAGCATGCTAACAGTTAAGACTTTTATGACTCCACTCTAATTGGCTTTTTTATTTTGGATTTTCCTTTATTACAAGTTTAATTTCTTAACATAAATATCTTTTAAGGTTTTATCAATTTAGTGATGAAATTATTTTATTCACGGTTCTAAATACAATAAAAGAAAAAATTAAATGTACAACTTTTACTTACAAGTTAAGTTCAAAATGTATGATTCATTGGATGGTAATACACTGAGCTTTCAAAACTTTGATACGTAGAAGTTGGTTTATGCATTGTTAGAGACATTTAACTCTCTTCAACTCCTTTTTCAGTGAAATAAATTGTCATTGAATCTCATCGATGCTGCTTTTGATAAAACATAAATCTTGCGATCACCGTTAAGTCGTAGACATTAGTCATTTTTAGTGGCAAGTCTTCGTTGCTGAAAGATGGATGGTAAATATATTTGATAAATTGGTTGTGCAAAAAAAAGAAAGAAATTATTTGAAAACTAATATGTATCTGCATCTATATATGTACTCTATATAAATGGAATATTTATTTTGGTATAACACTACTTTTGGTATTACACAACTACCTATCTAAAATGATGACATGTATCATTCTAATTAAAAAATGACACAATAAAACATTTAAAAATTAAAAACTACATATGAGGACATTTTTGTCCTCCACAATTTTATATTCATTTTATGGAATGCGACAATAAGCACTTATGTGATTGGTTATAACAAAATCATATCATAAACTTTATTATTGCACGCATCGTGTGTGTCATTATTATTTAGTGGGAATTTTTCGTTGTTGTAACATGGATGGTAAATTTGTTTTGGCAAATTGGCTGTGCAAAAAAAAAAAATCTTTAAGAATGCTTTGACCTTTTCGGTCATGATGAAATCTGTTTCGATTGTCCCTAAAGGTGACTAAAGAAAAATAAACCGAATTTTTTTCTTAACCCTAAAAACAAAAATAAACCGACTTTTTTTTCTTAACCCTAAAGAAATCTGTTTCGATTGTCCCTAAAGGTGACTAAAGAAAAATAAACCGACTTTTTTTCTTAACCCTAAAAACAAAAATAAACCGACTTTTTTTTCTTAACCCTAAAGAAATCTGTTTCGATTGTCCCTAAAGGCTTGAAACAAGTCACTCTAATCTAAGATATAGCAAAACTTTTTTCAGTTGTATCCTCCTAACAAAAAGTTGAGAATCACACATTGATACAATTGAGTACTGAAAGCTAAGTTAATCAAAAAAAAATTGTTAGCATCAACTTTGTTGTTAAAAGAATATTCTTTTAGCGACATAAAAATAGACCTACCCAAACAAAGACGAATGTATTGTTTATTAAGTTTGAGTTAGATAGTTTGGCTCCCTCCTCTTCATTGCGTGATTATCAGTTACAACCTCGCTATTTTCTATCCACAAAGCATTATGATTGAGAAATAATGTTGCAAAATAAATGCACATGCACGAAGGCAGAAAAAGTATTGATACTCTTCCCAAATGTTTATCTTAATATTGAAATTTTAAATGATCGAGGTGCACCATCTGGTCCAAAGTTTAAAAGCAGTAAATCCCATTGATTTTATAATCCAACCTGGTTAGTACAATTTAGATTTCCCTAAAAAATAGACCTTTACTTTTATTCATTCACATGTGCATTTGCACGGGGTTATATATTGCTCGGATACAACATTAGATATTGTATCTTGAACTTCAAACGAATTGGTCACAGCTCGAGGCAAGGGAGACATGAGACTAATTAATGTGTTATACACCGAACATCGCGGAAAATAGTGATTGCCGATTGATTTTTATCACAAGTATATATAATATATAATATTAATAGTCAAGCGATCGCATAGATCAAACTTTCTAATAGCTTATCTGTTTGGCAGGTATCAAAACTTTCTCATTATGCCGTGCTCTAACCTTCGTACTTTTGCTCGGTATAAGAAATTGTTGTTTGTTAAAGTTTTATCCCTAGAACATATTAGAACAAACTGATGTCTTCAGTTTCGAAACGTTTATCTCCACACCTATGATATTTCCTCACACGGTTGTTCGCCGAAGAGTACATTAGTGGCAAAATATGAAATTTTTAGCGACAAATAAAGTCTGAACAAAAATATTAGCGTGTATAGTAGACGATCTCTTCGAGTTATTATTTCTCCACGCATCATGATTGTTTTCAACTCTAACATTGCTAGAATTTAACTACCCCGTTTTGCAATACATTGAATGGGAAAAATAAATCAAATGCCAGAGATTGCATGCTTGGATAAAGAACTTAGAAGTTTTAAGGCTCTGTTTACATCTTGCAAACAATAAGAAAATGATAAGATTATATGAACAATGAATTTTATAGAAGTTAATTTCTCTTTAGTAATTTTGATTTCAAAGATTAAAAAAGTTAGAGATTAATATTCTATGACCGTCTTAATATAATTTTTTTTTTTGTCATTGTCACATTTAACAGTGATTTCCCATTGCATCATGAAGAATTTCACAAAAGTGCAAAGTATATAAATTAATACATTAGTTATCATCTAAAAGTGTTTTAGCAAGGTTATATTAACATCAAGTACCCAATAAAACGTCGTAGCAAATTTGAAGATTTTTACTTTTTTGAAGATTTACTTTGCTAGAATTCATGATAGTTGTATTTCATTCGCGTGCATAGCACGGGAAGTTGAATAGTATTATAGATTCGTTTTCATCATATGGAAATCCGTCTCAAAATATTTCTGAAATTACAAAAATCCAAATCTTTTGTTATTTTTTCCTTAATCTAGTTCTTTTAAAATATATCCGTTTCAAAATCTATCATCAATCATTAGAAATCTCCATGCAAAATAACGCCCTCAAAATCCCTTCGAATCCAACATGAAAAAGAAATTGAACGACTTTGGTCGCAACACTGGTAGAAGGAATAATCTATAACCGCAAACATAGTTGTTATTGACTGTCACTAATAATTGCTAGCTATTTTCATAGATATTTTTAACGATAATTTTAACCAAAAAATTTAACGTCAGTAATAAAGAACAATAGTTTATTTAGTGACCATTATTTATAAGACACTCCCCCTCCCACACTCCCCGCACACGGTCTACGTATTTGTTCTCCGTGTCCTCGTCCACTTCTCCATCTCCACAACCTCCTATTAATACCCCACCACCCCCACCTCCTTACTCTCTCACTAGAAGACCCTCTCTCTCTCTAAAACTTTCTCAGACTTATGTCAGTCACTCGCATGGAAGAACCAATCATCACCTACCCATCACTCAAGCACAAGCTCAAGCAAACCCTCTGCTCGTCTTGCTGCTTCCGTTCAACTCGCTCGTCGACGTGGGTCAGAAGCAGGGTTCAGGAGCTTCCGGATTTGAAGCAGAAGTTCCGGAGTGTGTTTGGCCCGAGTGGGAAGCAGCACCACCGGCGGCACTCCTCAGCGGATTTTAGTTACGACCCCTTGAGTTACTCGTTGAACTTCGAAGATGGATTGGAGAGTGGCTATCCCGATGAGGAGCCGTTGAGGAGTTTCGCCTCCAGGCTGCCGGCGTCGCCGCCGCGGTTGAAGTCTTTGACGGAGACCAGGGAGATCACTGCATTTAGTTGAATCCAAGCCGGTTTTGGATTGCTTCTTCCTTCTGAAAAGTGACTTCCGTATAAAGTGAGGCAAGGGTTTTGTCTCTAAAAGTAATTGTTTAACTCATTAAAAGCAAGACAAAATGGTCTTAAGTATTATGTTGTTGGGAAAAATTCAATTTCCCACTTGTTGCAAGAAAATAACTCTAATTAGTGATAATTAATGGCCATTACATATTTTTTAGTGACTTTTATCTAGTGAAGCTAAAAGAGTGCGGTTAAGAGTTGTCAATAAAAGTGTTAGCAAAAATACCACTTAATATATTTAGTGATTATTACTCATTACATGTTTAGCGACGATTAACCATCGTTATACAAGGGATTGTTGCTATCTTCCTATAATTAGAGTAGCAGCAAAAATTTATCCTGTAACAGGCGAAGATAGAGTTTTGGTAATTTTGAAAGAACAACAAGAATGGCTCAACAAAGTTTTCAGTGAAAGTACGAACAACGACTCACAGGGGCGGAGGGAATGGGGGGCACAGGTGGGCCGGTGTCCACCTGCTTCTCAGTGAATTTTCTATTCTATATAGTATATTTTATCCTAAACGAGAAAAGTGCCCACCTAAATTTTTTAAATATGCTTAAAAGAGATATATTTTTAGTCTCTTTATATGTTAAGTTATCTGAAATTCTAAAAATAGTTTTAAAAAAATGTCTTTTTAGCCATTAAAAATGCTAAAATTACACATATAAATAAATAAAAAGGTCTGCGCTTAAAGTCAACACAAAAAAAATCTCTTTATTCTCTATTGTTTTCAAAGTTCCACTGTTTCCAATGTCTGAAAGCCACATAATAGAGAGAGGCGCGGAGTACAGTACCGTCTCCGCAATCCCTTTAATTACTGGCCTTACGCCCTTAACGCCACGGCCTACTGCCTTTGCCGGTAGGTCCACCTCCGCCGACCAGCATAGTCGAGGTCCACCTCCGCCGACCAGCATAGTCGAGTAGACGGTAGATTCAGTCATGCTAGAATATTTGAAGTCGTGGTATATTACTCAAATCATTGATTCAGCAATTCATCTATTCCTCTAGCTTTGTCAATTCGTCATGGTGTTTTGCTATGACGTTCTCCTCAGATTTTCTTTTCAAAATTATTAATGTCTTACCTAATTTCTCCACTACAATCCTTTTAGCTTAAAAATCATGAAGAACCCTAGCTTTTTTCCCCAAACATAAAGCCACAATCCTTGCAATGATTACTGGAACTATTCCACTGCCTCCACGCAATAGGAAGTGGGAATTTGGTATTTGGGAGAATTTAGCACTGAATTTGGCAATTAAGATTTGAGAATTTAGAGTTTTTCATGAACAAGTTGAATATATTGCCCACCTGATGAATTGGTAAGCTCGAATTGCCAAATTGTAATTCTTGTTTCTTGCCTTTGATCCACATTTATCAGTTTATTAAGTTTAACTCATTGACAATGATATTTTAAGTAAAAAAAAAAAAAAAATTGGTTATTAGGTACCCACCTTAAACCAAGTTTCTGGCTCCGCCACTGATGACTGATGCAGTCAATGCGTGTAGTATTATGTGCTCAAGCAATGTGGTTGTTGCATTTAGAGATGGGTTCACGCGTACTATACGATTTTGGATGATATAGCTAGTTCTACGAATCTTGTACAAATTTGAGTGAGAATGCTTGCTTGCCTTTGACCAAGTTCACCAGTATCATATCTTCATAATTGATGCAAATGCGAACAAGTAGCAAGTATCCCATTGAAATAGCTTGGTAATTAGAGGTGAGAAGACCAAAAAAGGAAAAAAAATGCAAATTTGACAAAACATGAGAGGGGCCTGGCCATTCCGAGCCCCCCGAACAGTGGCAACTTACATATTCGATCCAGATGCAAATGCAAATGCAAACTCTGGGATACAAATATAAAGATCACCAAAAATTAATATAAATGGAAGTAGTCAAATAACGCAAATTTTTTTTTTTGTCACGAAAAACAAGGCAACCATTCTGTATAAAGCCTAACATCCGATCTTAATCAATACCTGCTTTACTTTATCCAACAAATATGGACAAGATAAAAACTTGTTAGAATATATGATTTACAAGTATGAATTTAAAATTTTGTTTCCTCTATAGTTTAGCTTGAGATTGAATGAACACAGCATCCTTAACAAAGAATATATCATCCAGAGTAATAAGAATAAGATACTTTAAATTGACTGGATGAGACTGCATTATCTTTTTAGAGGACACATAAGTGGTGGGCTATGCATCGACCAATTTGGAAAAGTAGGGACACATGCAAGTGTAAAGTAAGGTGGGCAACTCTCTGCACTTTAATCTGGAGAAAAACAAAACTTTTGGCCTCCTAACTTCTAAACTAACCCCTCGTGCAGCCATAAAACAAGTATCAGAATAGCAGAATGTGAAAAAAGTACGAAAACAACTACAAGTAAATAACGCAAGAGATTGATTGCAACAGCCCTTTTGTGACAACATCAACATCCTGACAAAGGGAACTTCCTTTGTTTCAGCATGTCTACGAGAACACTTGAATCGGTTTCGACCACTATGCTAGAGAAAGTGATAGTACAAGCAAATTAAGAAAGCCGTCACAGCACATTAGAAATCTCAAATGACTGATTAAAGCTAATGATCTACTAAAACCTATAGCTTTGATAAAATTCTAAGTTAGTGAACTCCTCATCAACTCTAACCATAACCCGTAAAACCTAAAGAGTACACCCTAAACTAAATCCTAAACCGTTAACCCTAAATTAAATCATGAACTCTAAACTGCAAATGGTAAACTAAACCCTAAATCGTAAATCATAAACTAAACCATAGACTAAACCCTAAAATGTGAACCGTAAAACCTAAATCCTAAACTAAAATTTTACTTTAAACCATAAACGCTAAACTCAATTCTAAACCGTAAACCCTATACTAAATCCTAAACTAAAAAACTTAAACGCTAACCTTATGGTGGTCATGTTGCTGCGTTTGTGTGTGTGGGGGGTGGGGGGATTAGTATTGTTCTAGTAGCCACATCATGCATGCCAACTTAGAATAAGTGAAAAAAATGACCAACGAAAGACATAAGTCAAAGCATTCACGCCTATGCAACAAATTACCGACAAACACCCACATACTCACGCCACAAAACAAAGACACGCACACAACACAGTCGCACCGCACCGCATCCACATACCCACACCCACGCCAAACACATATTAGTTTCTGCATCTTGGAACCTGAGATTGACTTGCATTTGAGCTCGTCAGTCGCTCATCTAAGATGGAACTTCTGGCCATCCTTGGATAAGCATAAGCATATTCATCCTTGGAAATGTGCATGAGGATTGACTAGGTTTTGTACAAACTCGTAAAAAGTCTCTGACTTATCTTGTTATTTCTAGACGAACATATATTATTGTTCTGGATTTGAATAGATTGTGGTTCATTTGTGACCAATCAAGTCCTAATTTAGATTTAACTTGCATTTGGTTTTTACTAACTATATGATATGAGAAAAGCAATGCAAGACCCAAAAACAGATCTATGTAACGGCGGTTGGCAATGTCGGCGTTGTCTAACATTTTGCTCTCCTTTTCTTTCGGGTAATAACTTATGGAGGTGGTCAGTATCGCCGGCATTAGTGAATTATTTTTTAAAAAAAATCTAAAATAAGCCTATGTCAATGGTCGTACGTGCCGGCATAAGTCCATACATTTGAAGAAAAACAAATGCAAAACGAAACCTACAATGACGCATGGGACTATTGGCATAGGTCCAATTATTCAGCAGTGTAATAAAATAAAAATAATATCAACCGCTACGGTTCTTAACGCTGGCTTTGCTATTTAATTCAAATATGTAAGAAATTAGAAAATACCTACGCCGATGCCTGTAACCGCTGGCATAGGTTCAGACTGTTGCTATTGGTAACATTAGAAGTCGGATGTGGGAACACTTATAGAGGTAGCCGACCGCTGGTATAGACCCATTCAAGCGCCTACATAGGTCTACCGAAACGCGAGTAAAGGCGACGGTCATGTAGCGCCGTGTAAACCTACACAGAAGTTTTTTCACTTTTTGCGGCGCCATACCAGCCAACGGCATAAAACTTTTTCCTTGTAGTAAATTGATTACCATCACAAGTATACTTTATCACAAGTATACTTTATTTCCATCGCAAGTATACTTTAAGTAGTGTGAATGGCTGCATAGATCAACTTTTCTAATTACTTATCTTTTTGGCAGGTATCAAAACTTTCTGATTCCATCATGCTCTTACCTTCGTACTTTTGCTTATTGTAAGAAATTGTTAATTGTTAAAGTTTTATCAAAACAACATATTAGAACAAACTGACCTCTTCAGCTTGGAAATGTTTATTTCCACACCCATGCTATTTTCTCAAAGGTTTGTTCGCTAAAGAGTACATTAATTATTGTGATTATTGATTGTCAATAATTATTGCTAGCAGCTTTTTTAATAACGAAGATTAACAACATTTCTTAACGTCATTAATCAAGAATAATAGTACATTTAGTGACCATTATCTATGGTTTCCAAGACAAAAAACGGCTCAAACTCCCCTTCCCAGGCTCCCAGCACACGGTATACGTATATGTTCTCCGTGTCCTCGTCATACTTCACCTTCACAACCCCCTCTTAATATCCCACCTCCTCTCTCTCTCTCTCTCTAAAGCTTTCTCAAACTTATCTCACTCGCTCGCTCGCTCACTCACTCACATGGAAGAACCAATTATCTCCTGCCCATCACTCAAGCACAAGCTCAAGCAAACCCCTGCTTATCTTGCTGCTTACGTTCATCTCGCTCGCGGACGTGGGCCAGAAGCTGCGTTCAGGAGCTTCCGGAGTTGAAGCAGAAGTTCCGAAGTGTGTTAGGCCGGAGTGGGAAGCAGCACCACCGGCGGCACTCCTCGGTTGAAATCTGTTTTTTGCTAACACCGGCAATTGAAGTTTGTTTTTTGCAATGATGATTAAATTTTTTTTACCATTTTATGTTTTCGTTTTGGGTAAAATTATTCAAACAGTGACAAAAAAAACTGACAGCTTTTTTCACCAAAACTTAACCCGATGTAAGAAAAAGTAACTAAATTTTTTTTGGTGAAAATGATAAAAGTACAGGAGCATATTTTCTAACTGAATACGAAAATCGTAAAAATGAAAACATAAAACGAATATAGTAAACGTTAACCCGCAAGATACCATCAACTTCCAGACAAAGAGAACTTATTTTGTTCAGCATGCCAACAACACCACTTGAATCGACTCCGGCCACTATGCTAGAGAAACTCATACTACAATCAAAGAAAAAAAACAAAGGAGTTTGTTTAGCAACAATGATTCAAGAAGGTTGTTCCCTCGAACCTTTGAACTAAACCCCTCGTGCAGCGATAAAACAGCAATTAGAAGAACGAAAAATGAACAACCCCCCATGAGAACTACAGGGCGTCAAAGTGGCGCCCAAGTCATACTAGTTTCGATCTGTTTATGAACCAGGAAGACGATAACTGTTACTGGACAGGGTTGCACACTTTAGCTCTGCAGCTGAATTAGTTTCTGAGTAATGTTAGCTTTTTTTCGATTTTTGTCTTGAATTTTATAATTTCAAAACACCAAGGCCCCAAGTACTTGCTCTTTTTTTAGAACTCAAAATTTAACATTAAAATTGTTGTCGATGTCATATACTAACATCAGAATTCTTGTTGGTTGCTTCAAGGGAATCAATCTGCTCCTTTTTGGAGACATCTCACGTTGTGAACGTCTACTTGTGTAATATGTTCATATGCTGCCGATATCGATAGAGAAAACAAACTTCTACTTCGCCATTTGCTCTCTCGCCCCCCCCCCCCCCCCGCCCCACCCACCAAAACACTTATTTAAAGAGAAACACCGTGTCCAGTATAGGTGAAGCTCCACAGAACGTGGTTAGCTACATAGAACTCAGTCCAGTTGAACCCCCAAACAGGCATATATATACGAGGATAGAACTTCTGATAAGTTGACAGTGTAAGGAAATATTCATCTAGCATCAAATTGATAAATTACTTCATAGTCTCTGAGAAGTAGTCTTTTGCTTTAAAAGAAAAAGGAAACCAAATGTACACAAGAGAGAAATATCCAAAATTGTACGTCATCATCAGAGAAAGGCTTGGTAGCTTGGATTAAGTAGGAGGGGCCTAACTATTCACTTGAAAATTGAAGTGTTGGACTTAAGAATAACATACTTGAATTCAGCAAAAGCAAGCCGTAGCTTTCTCTAAAATGTGAGGCAGGCCTACTTGTTGATCTTCCTGAGTGTGTTCACATATGTAAAACTGGAGAACGTTACAAAAAGCTTCCGATACCTGCACAAGGAAGAACAACATCATACATATAAAAAAGGGAGGAAGTTGTGAACCAAATAGGTATGTCATGTGCATCATATAAGAGAGAACTCATGAACCCTATTGATGGGGAAAAAACTGCAGCAGAAACAAATGCAGCAAAAAGAGAGGCCGGACAATCCCATCTCACCAAAAAAAGGGGAGTAAGAAGGTGGATGACTTGTTCTTCCTCTTTTTACGCTTTCCATTCTACAGTAGATGTGAAAGAGTAGGATGCATACCAAACCCATTGGCTCATGTGTTGTGCCATTGCGACATAGCTTTTACGGGGATGTTCATTCAACAAGCAGTGCATCTCTCCCTTTGGGTAGTGCACGGCGTACAAGATGGACAACCAGACATCAACTGGTCCACTGTACTTTCGTAATGTGTTAGTACTGACCTGAGAATTATGGTAGTAAAAATCAACACCTTGTACTCTAAAAGCTAACAGCAGTTCCCTTTTTTAAGGAACAGAGCTAAAACATTTCCAGATTATATTCTTCACCTATAGTTTGGGGTGAGAATAATATTGATACCAGCTCGTATTATCTATACAAGTTTACTGAGACAAATTTAACTACTCTTTTGATGTTGCAATTAGGTAAAACAAGAGCCACACTTTTAATATTTGAAGACTACCAGGCAAATGTTTGGTTCAGTCCTATGTTATATGGACTCTTCAAAATGCATGAAGCACCTGTGTCGGATGCTCTACACTTGGACCAAGGTACAACGATAAGCGTCGTCAGTTCTCACTAGATATACCTCTTGTATTCTTTGTTTCATTATTGCTTTAAGATGAGAGAAGTTTCTAATTGAAACGATATGTCACGTAAAACACAACTTTATCAGAACAAATGAAAAGATAATAGTAGTAAGTTTCGTTGCGTCCCCTTGAGGTCTTGGGAATCAGATGAAACAATTCTTAGAAATGGTGACCTCGACTCTCCTACCGAGCCCATGTAACATAGGTAGTGAGCTTAAAGCCAGCATGAAAAAAAATTCTCAACTACCATTACAGTTCAGATGAACAGAAAAGGTGGAAGAAAAGAGAACATACAAGCTCCCAAGCTTCAATATCTCTTGAAGAATCATGCAACAGCTTTCTGCTCAAAATTCAGCTTAAACAAAAACATTGTCAATTTCAATACATACTTATCACCAGCTAATACGTGAACTTGTTACAATACTTGTAGTCATGTAAGGGCACACATAAAGATGGGAGTGATATAGCACTACCGACATTTTAAGTTTTTACAGTTGCAATTCTAAATATCACGGAAAAAAAAAATCAGGTTTTAATGTATTAGGGACTTTAGGAATATGCTGGACAAGATTAAACTGCCAATTCAACTTACCGTACGCCTTGATTAAGATCGCGATGATTACAATGACCCGAAACACCATAGTCGTCAAAGGTGATAATCTGAAACACATAATGGAAACAAGTTTTTGAAATATCCAAGGTGGCAGAAAAAATAGGCATAGTATTCGCACGAGAGTGAAGCGTCTAAACTAACAATGCTTCAGCAACGTGAAGACTAACAATAATCCACCACTCTAATCAAGTATACGAGTAAAGATAGTCGAAGAAATAAACTATGGAAACACATAATTAACAGAACAAGATGTTACCAAGTCAACAACAATAGTTTGCATTTCCTCTTCAAGAATACGTGCCAATAAATTATAATTCCACACCTTGCCAAAACCATCCTAGGAAACAAACACAATGTCAAGATGGTAACAATGCTAAGGTGGGTATGACACTGGAGGGACTTAGCAAAGGAACCTGAAAATCAGGATGGTCGAGGATCTTTATTTGATGGAGTGGAACCTGCATTAAAAGATCTTCAAATGTCAAAAAAAACAAAAAGCATATAGAATGTATTGATCGTCTGTATTGTATCACATAGTGAAAAAATCGTAAAGATAAAGAAAAATGGCAATTGCCAAAATGGTTCCAGAACCAAACTTACGAGAAAGGTTGAGATTTTTTCGCAACGAAATGTAAAACGATTACGAATCCCCAACTGCACAACGTTTAACAAGGGGAAGTGTCTGTTTATGGAAAAAGTTCTATTTTAAGCAACTACGAAAAACGAAGATAAAACATACCCTTCTCTGACATAATATGGATGTTAGGGACTAAATTGCTTCAATTATGATAGAACCAGGACTGAATTGGCTAGAAATTGTTGTGCAGGCACTAACATGGCAGATTGATATTAGTACAGTTACCATTTCGTTAACCCCAAAGAACAAAATAGGATAAGAGAGACAGATGAAATAAGCTTGGATCTGAGCAACCAGCAGTCCGTCATATGTTGCACCAGGCCAATATTACCTTGAGGACTGCAGAAGCCTGAAAGAGCTCTTGTTTTCTAATGTTCCCCATACCATCCGCGTTACCTACATAACAAATAGCACTATAACTCCTCCAAAGTGAAAATCACGTAATGTCTAAGCTACTGAAATAAGAGACAAGAATGCATCCCACATACTATGAAGCAGAAGATTGCATTCGACATAATTGAATATTAGATACTCGTATAACAACAGTGTGCATATTGTTATCTACAGACAAAGTCTCCATACTAATTGGTCTGTACTCAAGAAAGTAAAATACCTGCTCCTCATTTTGACATCAGAGTTTGCACAATCTGGAGAGTTTGCAACTACGAGACTTTTTTTTTTTTTTATGCTTCTAAGAGCGGTCTTCTCCCATATATGATCAGACCGCTCCCGGTCTTATCCACTAATGGTCAGCTTTCAAAGCACGGGATAGTTAATGTTGCAATATACATATTAGAGTTCTCAAGTTCTACCACACTTTTACTGGTGGACATATAAAGTAAGTTTGTTAATAAGTAGAGGAGAGGGAGTGAATAGAGTAAAAAACCTCAATGTTGCAATGCGTTAAAGTACTTAGATTCCACCATAATCTGAAATTCTTAATCATTATAGTAGCACCTTGGTGGGACATATGTGATGCATTCTTTAGTGGAGAAGAGGGAGAGAACTAAGTAATGATCTTACCCATAATAGAAATTATCTCAAGTCTCTGCGGCTCTGACTTTAGACATGTAACATATGTGCTAAATTTTTGGAAGAACAAATAGACCATAATTTCAGTTTATTTGTATAAGATTAACAAAAATGAAAAAAGCACATTGAGATTTTTCCATCCCCATTATCTTTATTTCTAGTTAAAAATGATAGATATTAGTACCACAAACTTTCATTACTTACTAAACAAAATGATCTCACCAAGATAATGTATACCACATGCGACACTTATATATGGACACATGATATCAAAGAAGTCGAGCGGCCATTAAGGCAACCTACTTAAAAGATAGATAGATATATATATATATATATATAGACACACACACACAACACGCACACACATTATTGCCAGTTTAATTCATCCCAGAAGTGGTTGAGAACATATCCTATATGCTGCGTGAGATAAAGTATCTGATTGTTTAACCAAGTAAAACCAAATAATAGTGGCTTAATTCCAAATGTTGATGCAGCGCAATTCTAAGCGATCAAGGTAGCAAAATCTTAAGCCATCTAGGTGTCATAACTTGCAGGTCTAAGCCATTGAGGTGTCGCAATTGAAAGTATACCATGTGCAGAAAATTTAAGCCTAGGCTACGTATATTATAACTAGATTAGTGTGGAGTCATTGGGATAAAGTTTATCACACCAATGTGCTCCACCTCTTCTGGTACTCCTCCCCACATTCCAAAGAAGTGGGCAGGGTTAGTTCTCACTTGCATAGCCCCGTCAGAAGTATTCTGAAAGCACATCAAGGGTCCAATAAAGTCGCCCTCTAGGGCCCCCGTCCCCATAGTCCACCAGAGGTCCACTCAGTCTAGTAATGTAATTGCAGGTCCATTGGAGCAGTAGTAAACCAAAACAAGAAAAAAAATAAAAATGAATCTCTCAGGCTTTCAGGCCAGAGTTTTTTGCAACGTAATTTAGACTATCATATATGCTTGATTCTTTTTGTGGACAAAGAGATGACAGCTCAATTAAACAGCAGCCAACAGTTCAGTACTCTCAAACAAGCATGCATATCTCGATAAGCACATCTTCTACAACCAAATCATCAGTCAAAAACAGCTAGTACCAGTTGACATGCATAATATGTGAATATTATGCCCCCTTGAGGTCAGGTAGTTAAGCGTTGGAGTAAAGAACCTGCAGAAAATTCAGCATAGGCTTAACAACAATAAATGACAGGTCTTGAACTAGATGACCACATCACGATATATCATCTATAGTCAAAACTGACATTGTCATCAAAAACCCAAAAAAAGAAAAAGGGCAGTTAAACTGCAAAAGCATTTCCCCTAACATACTGTCTATGAGTGATTAATCAGCAACATAAAAGATTACACATCCAGATATGCCTGTTACTGTGAAAAAAGAAGGTCATTCTCCATAAATAGAATTCACATAGATGGATGACAACATGCAATCATGACTTCCAAATTCCCATTTGAGAGAGGCATACAGTGCCTTTGTTGATTTTAAATATCCTAGAAGGCGAAAAAGAACCTTGAACTTGATACCCGTGGCAATTTAAACCTTAGGGCCGCAAAGTTGCAATTTAGGTCGTATTTTTTTTAATATCAATGTAGTTAGTTACTTTTCAGAGTTTTTAATGTAAAACAATGAAAGAAGCCATAGTCTTATTCATTAAGGGCCTAGAAAAGAGAGGAGAATGTTTTATGACTTCATGTACATCAAGGAAGAGCACAAATTACTTTTTCCATCCTATTTCTATCCAAAATCAAATAGTTGTTTTATTGCAACTAACCCTTCTGTAAAGTAAAACTCCAGTACCTTTAAAAACTAAGCTACTTCTTATAACATTAATTGCAGTATCAATGCAAATTCTTAAAAACGGCTAAGGTTCAATTCGCAACTTCTGAAGCATAAGCGTTTAAATTGCCAAAGGTGTCGAAACTTAAGTTTTTCCTTTTTCTTTGCAACTAACCCTTCTGTAAAGTAAAACTCCAGTACCTTTAAAAATGTAAGCTACTTCTTATAACATTAATTGCAGTGCCAATGATATAAAGTTGCGAAGGCCAGTTAGGTTTAGGGCAAACTCTTGGACTTTGAAGCATACATAGACTCATCATCAGGATGGGCCAAAAGCAGCAAGACATCTCTCCTGCGTAGAGCTCCACCTGATATTATTTGATAAAGGTTATCAATCAAACATAACCGCCAACCTCATAGTACATGAAATGAATGCTTAGGATAACAGACCTGCATTGCTCAAGAAGGTAGCCTTGAAAGGAGAGCAGTATGTGTTAAGTACTTTGCAGAGAGAAGCCACCCAAAGCACAAACACTGAAACAATGATTACGAGCCACGGCATCTATGAATCACCTATAGTAGCACAATGTTACTATTCTGCAGTTTTGGAGTTTTTGTGCATAGTGGATGGCACACTACATCTTCGCAGGGTTGGCTTCATAATGTTTTAAGCATTGAATTTAGTGCCATGGCTCGGAAAGTGGATCCCGAAAACGGCCACGTCCGCGTAGCCAAAGTGGGCTAGCAACATATGTACACTGTGTATGTCCTTTATTATGGATTAATTGACATAACCCAGTCTTAGCAATAACCCCTTGATTGGTTCAACCCCTCGTTCCATTCTGATTAAAATACTGTAATTAAATTGAAAGGAAATGCTACCTTCTCTTACAAATCTGTAACCAAACGCACTTCCTATCCTGCATCTTCTATATGAAGACAACAATTCACATTGAGATTCGAAATTTTCCATCTTCCGGTTCGAATACTCGATGCACAAAACCAGTGAATGACAGAAGGCCAAAAGCCAGTAGCAAGATATAAAAGGTTTAGGATTTTATCAAACATATGGTGTGCACAACAGCAAACCCCACAACCCTGAAAACTTAAGTCCTTCCAGAATAACAACGGCAAAAGATTATCCAGCTAGCCCACAACCTTGAAAACGTAAGTCTTTCCAGAATACCAACGGAAAAGAACACCCAACTTCAATAAAAGTTGATTCATGATATATCAGACAAAGAGGATGATAGAAGTGACCATGGATACAGTTTTATGTGTAGCTGTGCCAAAAAAATCGGTAGCAGGACACGGCAGTATGAGATTTCTCTCTATTGCATTTCATCAAACACATGGTGTGCACAACAAACCAAGACCCACAACACAAGAGCCTTTCCAGACGAAAACGGAAGGCCACTACCACTAACAGGTGAATAAAACCAATACATCAAAACAAAAGAAGTACATCAAAGTATACCCAGATACTGTTGCTTATGTAGGTAGATGGAGGAGCATTCCATGTAAGTAAGTGAGGGAAACAATCTGACCTTTCTTAAACAGCTGAGGGGCGAGAGAGATCAAGGACTTCGACGGTGCCTCTGACAATAGGCCAGTTAACTACCGGTAAAGGTAGCCTATCATATGCTGACGTCATCATCAAGACTTTTAATATTTAAATACTACAATATGGATCAGATCCTACCGTCATTGACAAATGCCGCTGAATGTATAAATCGTTGTGACTACTTATTTTAGCTACATTGATAAAATGTTTTTATTGTCTATCTTTTGTCATTAAACATACTAGGGATGTTATAGGAAAGAGGATTATTTTCAGTGAAATATTTCTCGGAAAAACACTCTTTGAAGATAACAATATCTTTCTTGTCACTCTTGAGAATTATCCGAAACTTTATATATTGTCTACTAGATATTTTTATTATAGTGTGTTCTCGGTGGTTTATAGTATGTTTACACAAAACTCCATTCCGTTAAGTATCGGTAATAAAAGTTAGGGCACCACATAATTTACTATGATCTATCAAAATTGTCGTTGTGGTGTTTTCTCCTTCTTCAGCTACCACCGTCGACGCCAATGAACGAGCATCAGCGCTACCTCCACACACACGCACAAAACTTTCGTCGCTATCATCCCCCTTTCCAAACACTATCCCACCCCCCTAACACCACTTATACACACTCACATACAAACATTGATCTCATTATTGTCATATTCCCTAGGTGGACCTGTGGACTTTCTTCCAAGAGGTGGATTCAAAAGCATGCCATTGACACATACGCACCCCGTCAGCGACACACACATACACTGCCTATCACACATATAGGCACAAACACACTGCCATCACCACTGTCACAAAAACATTGACCCAAACCGACAAAACCCACGCTTAGACTAACCAGCTCCACGCCCAAGTCACCAATTTTTACCTCCACCGTGCCATCCTGCACGGATCCAATCTCGCCAATGCCTACATTGAATAGGCTTCCTTCAATTTCCCGTTAAAGCTTTCAATCAAATCACACGCAAGAACTTATAGTCCTGGAATACCATTATATTAAGCTACTCCAAACAAAGATACGATGAAGTTACTCGAACGTCATACGCCTCTTCAAATTGATGCGAGATGAGGGTCTTTATATCTAACCGTTTGGATTCAAAGATGTGTGAGATTGGTAGTATGTGTCCGCGCGTGCGCGTGTTTGTGTGTGATTAACGATGGCCAAGTGGTCGCCACTCTGTGTGATAAGTATTTTTGTGAGTGAGTGTGTGTGTGTGTGTGTGTGTGTGTGAGTGTGAGAGAGAGAGACTGATTTATGCTATATTTTTGTGTGTGTTTGTGAGTGAGTGCGTGTTTGTGTGTGTTTGTGAGTGAGTGTGTGTGAGTCTTTATACCTTTGAAGTTTTTAATCGCATCCGTAGTCTGTTAGCGAAGGGACTGATTTATGCTATTTTTTCAAACTTAGGTACTTCTTAGATGCACCTTCAAAGTTGGGTACTAAAACTGTATTGGGAGTAAAGTTGATGGCATAGTTTTGGAGATTAGCCCTGGTTTAAAACCTAAAGTCAAATAAGAAAAACGCAAAAAATTGTTTTTATTGAAAGATAATTCAAAAAGTAATTTAAAGAGCTATTTTCAAGAATCATTCTTGTCGGTGTATTGCTTTTAAAAACTTTTGCTAATCGATAATACTAGTAATCCTTTTGTTTATCCTATATATTCCTTTTACTTAAAAAGAAAGGCATAAATATTTTAGAAACTAGGTGTTACATTCATTTCAAAACTGACATTATTTTGACAATAATCATCATCTATAATAAGAAAGTCCAGATTAAATCTTTTGTTCTCGTTGCATGCCAAAATGAAGGTGACATCAATTCTAGTAAAATAGGCCACAATCTTCTATTGAGCAATGTCTAGGTATTGCTATATATTTATAGACACCGTGAGTAACAAATTGTAGAATCACTTTTTCACTCTAACAAAATTTATTAATCATCCGTAGAGGAATAGCCAGTCGCTTTGCTAAAACACAGCTAAAAATTTGCATATCTTATGACATTTCATTTATGTTAGTAACTTGAGGCACACGCGATACTTGTGCAGGATAAAATAAATTATCAAAAGCTCTGTTAAAATACTGCACACTTTCAAGGAGTTAGTGAGGATGGGGGGCGAGAGAGACGAGGGAGGTGGATTTGTGGAGATTGTGGGCGAGAGGAATGAGGGGCATGGGTCGTGGGGGATGTTTCATTTTTCCTAATTTATTTCGCAGTGTCAACTTTAATAACCTGTAATGAGATGATTTAGACCAGTAAGTCATGAGTGAAAATAAGAAATTCATAAAAGCTTCATCTTAAGGAGTGATATATAGATATAGACGTTTTTCAATAATTTCTCTAGCATGTTTCATGAGAAGTCCCAACAAAGTTTAGAACTTAACTCCTTTCTTTTTCCACTTCAGTTCTATAGTCTAATTAATTTTATTGAACTTTTGACATTCATTAGAATTCTACACATAGTAACCGATTCCATAAATCTATGAAGTTTCCGAAGTAAGTTAGTTATATTATTATTAATCACGGATTTCTTATATAGCTAGAACGATTCCCGAACATTTGGTGCTCTCAAATGTGTCGATATCAATAGTAACTAAAGTAAAAAAAAAACAAAGTGAGCACCCTCTAATTTAAAACTAAAGCCGGCCCAATCCAGACCAAGGCCCATCTAAACTTTTAGGCTTGCATTCAAAAGGCAAGAATAAGTTTGCCATGACCAACCCAAATTAAACGGGGAAGCCCATTAGGATCGCTAAAGAAGATTAGCATTTGGGCCGTCTATTTCCTGTTTCACTCCTATCTTTTTGTCGCTAAAAAGAATATTAATGACAAAACATAGATATTTAAGTCACAATTGAGGATGAGAAAGAATGATATTGATATAAAAATAGGCATTATCTTAGGATTTTCATTTAAAAATGTCTATTCTCACGTCCTAATATGTTTGTCTGCATCTCAAGTAATTGTAATTTTGTCTCTTATGCCCTTCCATTTTGTGGCTTTAGGCACTGCAATCTTTTAAACTTTTTGTTCCTTGTTACGGTGAATTATAATTGGAAAGACAAATTTTTACTATTGTCAAGGTAGGAAAATAACTAGAACTCTTCGTATTAGGGGTGGAACTTGCTCATGACCGGGGGGGCCATGGCACCCGCCCAAGCTTTTGGGAAAATTTTCTTAGTTCTTTAAATAATAATTTTTTTTATTTAACATATTTATGAAAATGTCATTAGTTTTTTTTTTTTAGTTTAAATTCTTATAGTATGTTAACGTATACGTAACTATTGTACTCATAAAATTAGTATCACATTAGTAATACATCTATACCATAAGAGTTAAGGTTCTTTCATGCAAGATTAGTAATTCGTTATTGACTAACCTTACCAAGTTAAATAAATCACCATGAATAGTAAAAATTAAATGACTAGTAGTCAAATGAGCAACTTATTTTACATTTAAATCACTATACTAAATGAGCATTTTTTTGCTATATATGAAGATGGTCAAAACTCAACTCTGAAATAAGATGGATGATGATTTTTCTCACGGATTCTTTGATTGTGCACATTGTGAGAGATATTGTATAGACGTTTACTATAAGCTCGATCATTGATGATTTTCGTGACTATAAAAAATGTTGAGTTCCACTTTGACCATCAATGATGTATGGAGTTACTTTTCTTATGTTTTCTTGTTTTGTGAAACCTATATGAATTATCTCTAATTTTAATATTTTTTTATTTTTAATGTTTTATGTGTAGTTCAACTTTTTTAATTCTTTTATGTTAGCCATCAATTTTTATGCCTTTTTGGCCCCCCACGAGTTGACTTTCTAGATCCGCCTCTGCTTCGTATAGCATCAATTAATGGTCGTTAAATATAATTATTGGCATATCTATTAACAATTTCAGTGACAATTCTTAATAATATTTTTCTAGCATCACTGAAAAATGTCACTAATAATATTAAACTACCATCAATTATCACTATACAGGAGTTTGTAAATATTTCTCTACAACTTGGGTAGCAGTAATTTTTTTTACTAATTTAAAAACTATTTACCTGCAACCATCTTTGCTTTTCCTTTAGACGAGTGTTTTTGTTTCTCCTTTGGACAAAGTGTTTTTGTTGCTTAGATAACTGTAGACGTGAATAATGAAAAAAAAAGTAAGCGTTTTAAGTTGTTAAAAATGCCAACTGTTTAACATAAAATGTTATTTAGTGTAGTCATACATACAATAACTAGGGGTGAGCACGTTCCGGTTTGGGAGTCAAATTGCAAACCGAACCGTTATTCATCGGCTTGAAAAATTGTGAACCGAACCGAAACGAATATCATTGGTTTGGACGGTTTAATTTGGTTGATTCAAAAGGTTCGATTTAATCGGTTTGCACTCAGTAAAAGACGTTGTTCATTTGCACACTGTTATTGGATCTAACAATAACTAAAAATCAAAGGTTTTAATCTTCTAAATTGCATAAAATCTTGTTAAATTCTATATATGTGATCATTGATGTATGAGAAAAAAATAAGTAAATATAGAAGAGATATTGGTCATCATGTATGCGAAAATTATCGATGAATGTTACTAAAAATAGATTAACATATCATATGTCGGTTATGTTCGGTTTAGAATCGATTTGAAAAATGTGAATCGTGAGCCGAACCAACTAAGGTTGGTCTGAGAAATTTAAAATCAAACTGTTAAGATTTTTAGACGGTTGAGATTGAATTAGTTCGGTTTAATCGGTTTGGTACACACCCCTACAAATAACAAGCCACACTACAAGCAGATAAATATGTGCGACAATAAATAGTAAAAAGTATCGATCAATCCTTTAAAAATAATCTTTAAACCATAAAACTCCATAAGTTTCTTCTTTATCCATCGTACTCACTGCCAAAAAGACCAATCTTATTATTCTTTTGCAACTCTGTTAAAAGAACGAGCTATGAGAGTGATTTTTATAAAAGAATAAGCGCTTGAGCAGTATGTCTTCATGCTCAAAGTTGCCACAACATAGTAGGTAAGGGTGAACACAGTTCAGTTTGGCTTGATTTGGAAGTCAAATTGTAAACTAAATTGTTACTTCTCAGTTTGAAATATCTTGAACCAGACCGAACCAAACACCATTGATTTGGACGGTTTGGTTTAGTTAGTTTAAACAGTTCGGTTTATGCCTATTGAAAAAGTTGTCCCTTTGCACCATCTACTATTGCATCTAAATGCTATTCAAAATTGAAGTTATAGTTTTTTTTTTATAAATTGCACATAACCTGGTTAGATTCAATATCTAAGTGTACGTATTAACATAAGATTTAAGAATTGTTGAAGTCATATGTTATAATAAAAATTCAGTTATGCATTTGTCATTGATGTACGAGAAATTGTGAATAAATATACAAGACATATTGATCACTACACTTTTGTATCACAAGTGTTTTCACTATTTTCTTTTCCTTTAACTTTCATGATTTTGTTTATTTAGATTTTCTTAGTATCATGTATGTAAAAATTATCATTGAATATCACTAAAAATAAATTTGTGTATCATAGGTCAGTTCAGTTTTGTTTGTAATCGGTCTAAAAAAATATGAACTGAGAACCGAATCGAACCGAGATCGGTTTGAGAAATTTGAAACCGAGCCGGTAAGATATTTGGACGGTTCGAATTTGATTGATTTGATTTGACTGGTATAACCAGTCGGATCAGTTTGGGCGGTTTGATACTTACTCCTAATAGTAGGCACCTACGTTGACCCAGACACGGGTTTAAGCCTACGTTAGTTAGTTAAAGGAAAATTTTGGCCGCTACTCGAATCGTACAAATAAGCTACAATTTTCTGTACAATTACAATTAAATAGTTGTAAAATGTTATTAATGCCTTTGTTTTGTGACGTAAAAAAGTTTTGCTAAGAATTGTCATTGAAGGTAGTGTAGAAATGCCACTAACTATATTTAATGATCATTAATCGTCGCTATACGAGGAGTTGTAGTTATTTTTCTACAACCAGGATCACGGCAAAAATTTATCCTTTTTCGAATGCTTGTACCATGCATCTACATTGTCGTTCCTTGACAAATTGTGGTTCTTGTGAGCTATAAAAAAAATTCAATTTAAAAGATTAGAGAAACAAGATTGCTTGTAGAGCTTTTTGGAGCACAAATTTCCTATTTGTCTGCATCGAAAACATTGAGCACTTGTTAATTATGAGCGGCAGATCACTCGTACTAATTTTCCTGAGTTTAACCACTTAGACACCATATATGCGGTGGATGAATGATTCTTCCGTTTGTACATCTGAATCGTCATCATCATCATCATAGAATAATAAGTGAGCTGTTGGAAAATTAGGTTGTGTTCAACTGGTTCAAACAAAAATTTTAAAATGAGAAACAATGAAAAGAAAAAGGACAAAGAGAAAAAAAAAATTTGAAGGCCAGAGCGCAGAACTAAATTCGTTATCCAAAAAAAGATTTCCCTCCAACAGTTGGCGTATATGAGCTTGCAGGCGATCACCCTCCAGGATTCAACAACAGATTTGCATCATTTGCACTGACGATCAAAGCCTTAAACTCACTTAGAAGATGCTCGGTATTAAATAATATATAGAGATAGAAGTAAGAGATGTGTATTGGTCGGTACGTAGAAAACGAGTAAGGCAGAGAGGCCTTTAAATAGTCGAGAGAGAAGGTATAAAGTAAGAAAGGGAATCAACAGGGTCGGTAATTAAAAATTTAAAATCTGTATTTTAGGAAGTAATCTAATCAATTAATTTTTCATTAAGTGGTGCATGATTTGATTCACCAAAAGTCAAATTTTTTTGAATAGAGAGATTAGAGCAAAAATTAAATGGAACCACATTGCGGCCACACCCAGCCCGTGTGGGGTTGGCTGCGTGTGCGTGTGGGTTTTGGCAAAACCGGCCTTAGCCCACACACATCCATAGTTCACCCACTCTTGTCAGGCTCAGATCCACTGGATAGTCTTGTATTTGAACCCAACGTGAGAACACATGAAAAGTTTGTATTCAACCCAACGTGAGAACTAAAACATGTGTGTGTGGTTTCTATTTCTTAGTGACGTAAATGAACTCAACTCTTTTTAGTTGATTATTTTTAGAATTATTTTTAACCGACGCTTCTAGTTGATCTAGGATTCTAACCGGATAAGAAGTTGACCCCAACGGAATCCCAGTGCTACTAGACTTCCACTCACATCAAAACTATATCCCATTTCCATTTTTGTGTTTCTCTATTTTTAGACCGATGTTCAGTCGTACAGTCGTTGAAGGGAGTTTAATCTAACTATAAAAATCTAAAAGATAGAGATAAGACGAGAAAGACGGGGGCTACCTCTTGACTTGGCTTGCTTTGAATGCTTGGCTGAGGGCTGGAAATGCTCCACAATGCAAAGGAAGTGACCTTTCCCCCTCACAAACTTTTTGTAACCTCTCTATCTCTATAATTTTTGCTCCTCCATTAAAGTTGCCAAAAGAGCCATTTTATAAAGGTCTGGGACAGTGGAAGTGATAGAAGATACCCTCTTGGTCATGCATATCTTTTCCTATAGATAACAACCAAAATAAAGGGAAAGGTCCAAATTGTCCCTTTGAATGCCAATTAAACATGGCTAAAATCCTTGACGGTCAGTTTGTTCAAAAGCCGCCCAATTTTATCCCTTTATCTAACATGGTTTTAAACCAAATTCCAAGGCATAAACACCCTAATTCGGATTAGCGCACATATATCACGTGTAATAAGTCACATCTCATAATCCGCTCCCAGATCTAATCCAAAATCAAACTATTAACCTAATATCTTATCTAGACTCTTACATGCGCTAAGTTCAGACTAAATGGAGCAATCAAGTGATTAGCTAGACTGGACCACTTAAACTAGACTAACTGCATCGGTTGCCGACTTTTCACTGGATTAGACTTAATTAATTAAATAAGTCCAGTATTATTATCAAGCATAAACCAGTAGTACTAAAAGCCTAACTAAAAGTAAAGTCCAATAACTACTTAGTAATATATATTTTTTTTTGATAAAATAAGCCTACAAAGATAGGATTCAACATTAGATTCTTAATATCAGATTATTTAAAGAGGGAAAAAATTAAGAGATAGCAGAATCGCTTGATGTGTAGAACAGTAACAAGACAGAAAGGCCTTTACATGTCATCAGGATATTGTATGAAGAAAAAAAGGGAATTAACAAGGTCGGTAACAAAGAAATCAAATTTGTAATTAAGGAACTAATTTAGTCAATCAATTATCCAACCGGTGGCATTAGGAAGGCTCTGGAAAAGCATGTGTCTGGTTCTCAAAAAGTCAAATTTCGACTAGATAAATTAGATATTTCTAATTTCACTAAAACAAACAATTAGATTGATTAGAACAAAAAATAAAATGGACCCACACCGTGCCCGTGTGTCTTCTTTGGCCAAATGGACCTTATTCTACACACGTGCACATGGTATCCACTCTTACTGGGTTAAAATAAAAATAATGCCGTGTATTTATAAACATGAAAAGTATTAAGTAAAACATGAGAAAAAGGGTGAAGAAACAAAGAATTTTGGTCCATACCTGGTCGAAAGAATCTTCCTCCAATTCCCTATAAAGCGACCATTTATGGCCCGTTTACATATTTTTAGTGACTTCTGTTATTGACGCTAAAAAATACTGTTAAAAATTGTCACTAAAATTGTTAGCAGAAAATCCATTGGAAACAATTTTTCTTATATAAGGAGTTAGAAGAAGAATCCTAAATCGCATATAGCAGTCAAAATTTGTTCTTTAAGTTATGCTCGTACTTGTAAACTTACCTGGGTGAAAAAAAAATGGAAACATGGACAACAAAGTATGTGATCTTCATAGGATAAAGGAAGTCTCTTCCTTTTTTTTTTTTTTTGAATTTTTCAAAGGGAAATAATAGAACTGCAATTTATTGGTAACCGGGGAGGAATCGAACAAGACCTTCGATCCTCGAGGCCCCTTGCCAACTCAACCAACCCTTGGTTCCTTTTTGAGTTTATAGTTGGTATCATCACAAGTCTTTATCACATTATTATTATTAGTTGGCTTATGAGGTGTTTCTAACGTTAAAGTGCAAGACAAGATAAAGGTTTAAGCTGTCACATAATCAGTGGCTAATTGCGAATAGAGTCCTACCAACCAGACACACATAATGGCCTCATTTGGTAGTCAACTAGTCCACCTCTGCCCCTGGTAGTTCCAATTTCAAATTCCCCATTTTCTCCCTCCACAAACTACACATGATATCGGAATTATATGTTTAGCATTTTTGTTTTGTGTATTTATTTTGTATATTCATTTTCATAATTTATTTTTAATTAGAAAATACGTTCGTGTACTTTTATCATTTTCACAAAAAAAAAAATTTCTTTTGAGATTAAGTTAATTTTGGTCAGAAAAAGCTAAAAACACCTCAGTTTTTTTTACACTAATCACGGAATTTTATCCGAAACGAATACAGAAAATGATAAAAGTACACAGAAAATTTTTCACCATCATTGCAACGTTCATTTTCATTTTTAGTTACATGCCGTACTTCAACGTTCATTTTTGGGATAATACAATTTTACTCCCCTGAACTATCCCCGTTTTGTTATTTTGGTCCCTGTATTTTAAAATTTGTTAAATCAGTCCCTGTACTTTGTGTCGTCATCAATTTAGTCCATCCCGTTAGCATTTCTGTTAAAACTCGGGGGTATTTTAGTCAAATAATGAAAAATATGGGATAATACCATTTTAGTCCCATGAACTATCCCCGTTTTTTTATTTTGGTCCCTGTACTTTAAAGTTCGTTAAATTTAGTCCCTCTGTTAGCATTCATGTTATAAATTTAGGAATATTTCTGTCAAGCCCTAACCTTATAGTCTTCAACCTCTCCCCCTTACCTTTCTCTCTCTTCTCCCTTCCCCATCTTCCTTTCCTCCCTCTCTTCTCCATCCTAGTAGCCACCACCAAAATCATGAACTCCAAATTTCATCCTTTTAAAACTAAACCCATCAATCATCTTCCACTACAATTACATATGACTCACCACATGGAACATCTCTTACCTGATTTAACATACCCTTCCTCCTCTCTCTCAACACCAACACCCCAATTACAGCAAAGGAAACTAGGAAGCCCACCCAATTCCTTCCATGCTCAGATCTGCAACGAAAAAAGACAAAAAGCTGCAAAGGAAACCCAGGAAGGTCACCCATCTCTATGGAGGGCTTATGCATTCCACCAATTGCTAGAGAAAGGGCGGAAGCGGTGATGGGCGAGTTAGGGTGGTCGCAATAGATGTGGGGGAAAAAGAATGGGGGAGAGTGGGGGGTTAATGGCAGGTATGATGAACAAGTCTTCTTGTGGCTGAGAATGGTGGTGATCGAACGACTGGTGGTGATGGTTGATTTATGGTGGTGGTAGCAATGGTGGAAAGGCGGCCGAGGGGGGGGGGGGGGTGGTGTGGGTTGGGGAAAACATAAAGGGAAGATATATGAAATATTTTTTCATTATTTGACTAAAATACCCCCGAGTTTTGACAGAAATGCTAACGGATGTGCTAAATTAATGACGATGCAAAGTACAGGGACTGATTTAACGAACTTTAAAGTACAAGGACCAAAATAAAAAAAACGGGGATAGTTCAGGAGACTAAAATGGTATTATCCCATATTTTTCATTATTTGACTAAAATACCCCCGAGTTTGAACAGAAATACTAACGGGAGGGACTAAATTGATGACGGCACAAAGTACATGGACTGATTTAACGAATTTTAAAATGCAGGGACCAAAATAACAAAACGGGGATAATTTAAAGGAGTAAAATGGTATTATCCCTTCATTTTTAGCATTCATAATGTCATGTCGGAGGCTATCTTGTTTTTTGACTTTTGTAAATATGTATGTAATTACTTTAACTCTGTACTTTGTTCGATTTTATAATTGATATCTTCATAAAGTAACTTCGCTACTCTTGTAATTGAAGTACTATAATATAAATTTTCGGAATTAACTAAAAATAAAAAATGTTGGCAATGAATATTTGGCTGCACAGGGGCCCGTACTTTGGGAATGAATATTTCACCCGTTGATGGCCCGTACTTTTATCATTTTTATTTCTTGTTTTTTGCAATTATGATAAAAGAGATTATTTTTTATTTACTTTTATTATTTATTATTTTCGTTTTGGATAAAATTACTCAAATAGTGGCAAAAAATTCAAAACATCTCAGATGCGTTTTCAGCTTTTTCAACCCAAACTTAACCCATTGTAAAAAAAAATAGTTAATTTTTTTGATGAAAATGATAAAAGTATATGATCGTATTTTCTAATTGAATACAAAAATTATAAAAATATATATATATATAAAAATACAAAACAAAAATGCTAAACATACGTCTTTTGAATATCGTTTTTAAAGACCAATATTTAATGGTCTCTATCTCCTACCTTGGACCATGAATTGTCTTTTAGAAATCTTAAAACTTAAGATTCGTCAATCTTTGACCCATACGCAAGAGTTTATGATTCATCACTTTTTTCATTATAATATTCACTGAAAGGTACACCCGCCACGAACAAAAAGTCAAAAACAGGAATTTATGACTACCAAATTTGTTCCTGGTGGTTGAGACTTGTACATAAACTGCCCCCTTTTTGTCATGAAATCATTTTCCCTTTATAGTAAGCTTCACCAACTTGTAAAATTCGATATTATGAACGGGCTTCCATTTAATTGACAACTCGAACGTAAGTACCTTTTTGTAACTTACCTCTGCAGGGAGACTTTTTCCTTATGCACATCAACGTTAATTCTACTTTGATTTTATTCGAACAAAAGTTAACGGAACACTTCCATCGGAAGATGAAACTCCCAAGCGGCCCGAGGGAAAGGGGAAGGAAATGAATTCCACTTCTCCCCTTTCCATTTCGTTTCCCTTCCCCTTTACTGTCATTTTCTTTTCTTTATGCTTTAATTATCTCAATATTGGTAAGCATGAATGCTTTTAAAAACCAGCGTAATTTCAAATCAGATTCACCGAATAATGTATACTATTTCTTTTCATCGACTATTATGTGATTTTCTATTAACCATCCTCATTAATACCAATGCCAAATTCCTTTAAAATCTAGAGCATCTCATATTTCTCCTTTCGGCTAGACTTTTGAAATAAGGGCAGAACCAAGGGGACAAAGCAAAGAACAAAGGTAATCAGCACGTCAGATTTAGGACGATACTCATACTCTCATGTCAGAGGCTATCTTGTTTTTTGACTTTCGTGAATATCTATTGTAATTACTATAACTCTGCACGTTGTTTGATCTGATTATAATAGACTTGTAACTACTGTCTTCGAAAAGTAATTTCGCTGTTATTGTAATCGAAGTAATAATATAATAGAAATACTCGATATAAAAAAAAAAAAAATGTTGGGAATGAATATTTGGCTATATAGAATAGTGACATAGTCACCAATTAGCTGACACACCATCTCCCATCTCCCATCTCGTCATCTTTCTCCCAAAAGCGCGCACACCAATTTGACTCACTGCATGTACCCTTCCACGTGCCCTCTCACCACCCTTCCCGCCCACCTCCATCCCCACATCTCCTTCGCAGCTAAGAAAAACCAGCGCACAAATTATTCCCTGTACATAATTTTGGCTCTCAATTTTTAATACAAGTAGCATGACACACAGCAAATGAAGAGGGACAGAGAGGTAGGGAAAGAGAAGCGTTCACCTTTTCACTAGCGGCGATTCCAGGTCTGTCACAACCATCACCCATGTCTCTCTCTCTCTCTGAACATCATCAATTCCATCAATTTGGCGATCTGGGTGTTGTTAGCCTTCGAATTTACTGTGGTTGCTAGCTTGAACACTGTCTCAATGTTGCAAAGCACCTGAAAGCAACGAAACCCTAGCGTTTTTCGTCGCTATAGATTGATTCGGCTGTAATCAAGTAAGCACTCTTTATTCATCGCCATCCATCAATTTGGCGAGCTGGGTTTTATTGGAATTTCACTGTTATGCTACTTACAAGCTTGAACACTGTATCAATGTTGCAAAACACCTGAAAGTTATGAAACCCTAGCTTTTTGTCGCTAGAGATTGATTCGACTGTAGGAATCAAGCTTGTTTGCTGTCATTCAGAGACATGGCTTTTGATCAGAACACTATACCTACTCTAAGGCCATTGAATGTAGCTCGATCGGTGGCTGATGACTCGCGCATTGCGTCCGTTATGAGCTCGGGGGGCAGGAGCACAGGCAGCCCGGTTTATTACCCTGCAACGGTGTCAGATGCCGGTTATGTAGGTTTAGGGTACGGGAGCATGATGCCTGGTATCACTAGTTGGGTGCCTGGCATTCCCACATCGATGGTTGGGGCTCCTGTTAATGTTAATGCGACAACTGGGTATAGCCCAAGTATTGGGGCGCGGTCCAATGGGAATGCGTCTGATTTAGCTAGTGATGAGGGCGGGGACGATTCGGTATCAGGTAAGAAGGTTAAGTTTCTGTGTAGCTATGGGGGGAAGATATTGCCGAGGCCGAGTGACGGGGCCTTGAGATACGTTGGTGGGCAGACTAGGATAATTAGTTTTAGGAGGGATGTGGGGTTTAGTGAGTTTGTGCAGAAAATGGTGGATACTTATGGGCAAAATGTGGTTGTTAAGTATCAGTTGCCTGACGAGGATCTTGACTCGCTCGTATCTGTTTCTTGTAAAGATGATTTGGATAACATGATGGATGAGTATGAGAAGTTGGCTGAGAGGTCGTCGGATGGGTCTGCTAAGTTGAGGGTGTTCTTGTTTTCGGCCTCCGAGCTTGATTCTGCTGGTGTGGTGCAGCTTGGGGATTTGCAGGATGGTGGGCAGAAGTATGTCGAGGCAGTGAACGGGGTTGGGGATGGTGTTAGTGGTGGTATATTGAGGAAAGAGAGCATAGCCAGTGCTGCTTCGACCCAGAACTCAGAGTTGAGTGGGACCGACGCTGTTGATAGCATAGGCCACGGTCAAGGGGACTTTACTGGGGTACCATCTAATGGCCTTTTATCACCTAAGGATAATTCCACTACCTCTCAAGAAAATGCTCCGTTGGTGGTGTCTGCAAATCCCACCCTGGGAATGTATGTTGATGCTTCTGGTGCTCCGATGGGTATGCCAGTGGTAAGGCCTGGTCCTCCTCCAATGCATGAGTTTGAGAGGTCCATGCCTGTTACTTTACAGCAGCAGCAGCAGCAGCAGCAGCAGATTGGTTTTGATTTGCAGCAACCTGGGGTGACATTTCCACTTCATCCACATTACATGCAGGCTTATACGGACCCTCACCAGGAAATTCTGAAACGAGCAGACTATGTACAGCTTCCTTCCCAGATGGGCTACCCATCTCAGCTGGTGGGCACTGTTGGGCCCATGTTCACTCGACCACAGGCTCATGATAATGTTGCCAGTGTTGCATCTCATCAGTTTATTCCTGCAGTCCATATGACAATGGCTCCTTCATCTCACGTAAGCATCAGTCCAAATCCTGGGCTTCCACTCATTCAACCCCAACAAGTTAGGTTGGAACGTTATCCAGATGAAAGCACTTTGGGACATAGGGGTGTCGAGCTTTCTGCTGACCAACACTACAATGTGTATCCTCAAGTTCTTCCTGCTGCAGTGGGTGGACGTTTTGGCTGGAATCAAGCTTCACAGCCAGTGCAAATGGCCTTCTCTGAGGTGCCTCATCAACCGGTAACATTCCCCGAGAGAAGTGTCCGATTTGAGGAGTGTTACATGTGTCAGAAAGCATTACCTCATGCACATTCAGATACAATTGCACAGGACCCAAAAGAGAGCCTTGCAACCACCATACCTGACTTGAACTCCGTGTACCACAGTCTTCAAGAGGAGAATAATATAAGAGGCCGTCCAATGAACAGGGCTATTGTAACTGGACCCTTGCTTGACGGCATTGTTGAGAAAGAAGGAGCTTGGATGCAACAGAGAGTCTTTGGTCAAATAAATCATGATGCTGAGAAACCGCAATTAGAGGGATTTGGGATCTCGCAAAACATAGAGGGACTGTACAAAAATGATGCTACCATTTTCCAAAGAGCAGTCAATCATGAACATCTTAAAGTTCCCCATGGTGTGGTAGGTTTGCCAGGTGGCTTGCAGTCTACTTACGGATTCACGGGGGTCATTCCTCAGATGCCCCAAGAAAATGTTGTCCAGCCAATTGTAGTGCCACCCGAATATCAGCTCAAGCAAGAGGCGTATACGAAACCTGCTTATAGTGATACTTCTCTTGTTGGAGGCTTGCCTTCTCAAACTTCGGACCACTTGGTTCATGAATCTCCAAAAGACTATTCTGGTAAACTTCAGGGCGTCGTTCAGAAGGAAGATACCTTAGAATCTTGCTTTACATATGACCATCTGAGACATATTGATGGGAGAATGGAAAAACTCCAGTTACATGCCCCGGATGTTCTTACTGAAAATAGCCAGAGTAGATTGCCTATTGATAATTCCAGAAAGGAAGGCATCTTGGAAATGAGACCACAGCAGATTTCCGGGAGGGAGCTGTATCTTGATCCTACCTTTGCCACTGCCGATTACGTCAAACAAGACGAAATGCCGCCTTGTTCGTCAAATGAGGTTCCTTACTCGCATAATCGGCTAGTGGAGTCCTATGAAGTGGCACAACCTTCTTTTCTAGGTAATCCTAATTATCTCCAGTCAAAGCTTGCAATTGATCATTTTGTTCCCATTGAGATTTCTTGTGCTGACTCTGCCTTTTCCGCTGTTGATTCTGCACACATAGCTGGCAAAATTCCACCAATTGGTGAATGGAAGGATAACCTTTCAGGATTACAGCCAAACATGGTCGCCAAAGATGTTGAAGCGGTTCCGGCCAGTGGCAATATTCCAGCTTCTTTATCTCCTTGTAACATGATTGGAGAATTACAAGATAGCTCGAATTCACTTTTCAGTAACCAGGATCCTTGGAATATGCACCATGATGCTCATTTCCCACCACCTAGGCCAAACAAAATTCTAACGAAAAAGGACACCTTTGGTACTAGAGATCCTTTTGGTGACAATCATGTTAACACCAGCGGGGAATCAACTGCTAGTGGCGGTTTGACTATAGAAATGCGATTAGAGAATGGAGTTTATCAGCCGGCTGCTAACATGGACATGAATGCAGGCCTGGAGCAAGTCCAGTCCAGCAAAGGTCAGCAACCTCTTTTTATTTTAGTGGTAATTATATTTTTGAATGAACCTCCTCCTCGATTCCTTGTGTTTATGGCGTGTTATTCATTAATTTCTACTTCACTCACTGTTAAAAGGCTCAGCGGAGGAACTGATCAAGCAAGAACTCCAGGCTGTTGCAGAGGGTGTAGCTGCTTCTGTTCTTCAGTCGTCCATGCCCTCTAATCCCGATTTAACTGCATATGGGGTCAGTGGATCTTATTCTGAAGGCAGTCGTAAAGGCAGTGAGGTTGAAACGCAGTATTCTGATAAGTTTGAGGTTGTAAATCGCAACTTGTTGTGTGTTGTATCTTGTTTCACATCGTATATTGCATTCCATAGTTGTACCTACTAATCCAACTGTCTTGTGTTCAGGACATTAGTACCAAAACAGAAAAGGCACATCTTGGTTTCCCTGTATCAGATGGCATTGGTCGTCTACAGGTTGAACATTTACTTTTGTTTGAATATCATGTTTTACCACTTATTTTACTGTTTGATCTGATCAATCCTTGCCTCTCTACTTGAGCGTGTGCAGATTATAAATAACAGCGACCTTGAAGAGCTTCGAGAATTGGGATCTGGCACATTTGGTACTGTTTACCATGGGAAATGGAGGGGTTCTGATGTTGCAATCAAAAGAATCAATGACAGGTGTTTTGCTGGAAAACCTTCGGAACAAGAACGGATGGTTAGTGTCTTTTCTCTAACTTATAAGCTTCATCACTTCTCTTGAATTCTTCTTTGCTTATTCTTTACGTTCCAATAGAGAGATGATTTCTGGAATGAGGCTATCAAGCTTGCTGACTTGCACCATCCAAATGTGGTGGCTTTCTATGGTGTTGTGCTTGATGGTCCGGGCAGTACAGTGGCAACCGTAACGGAGTACATGGTTAATGGCTCTCTGAGAACTGCTCTACAAAAGAATGAGAGGTAATGCTTCTTTCCTGGTACTTTTACACAATTCATATTGTTTGTTAATTTTACATCATCTTGATTATAGAAGCGTGTCCTTTCAAAAAAATTGACACCCAGCAACGTATAACAGGAATCTAGATAAACGTAAGCGTCTCATAATTGCTATGGATGTGGCATTTGGAATGGAGTATTTGCACGGAAAGAATATAGTACATTTTGATCTGAAAAGTGACAATTTACTTGTCAATCTTCGTGACCCGCACCGCCCGATATGCAAGGTCAGTGATCTTATTTAAGGTTCTCTCAGTGGCCATGCTTTCCTGAGTGTTTCTCTACTTCCATTTCTTAGTTCCTGTTTTTAGCGAATAGCATATACGATAACTTCTTATCAAACAAATCAATGATGAGAACCTTCCAAGATGTTATTGACTTCTCTTTTGCCACTTTTGGAGTCTGTTAAAGATACCACAGTGGTTCATTTGGTGAAAAGTCGCCAGGAATAGGTTATAACACAGAAGTGTAATAGAAACCCCCCTCCCCCCCTTTTTCCCCTTCGCCCCCCAAAACAACAAAGAAACAGGAAACAGAGGAGGAAAACCTAAACAAATATCCGTATTGTACTGCAGTGAGGACAATTGGACATGCCTCACACTAGCAATAGTTGCAGAGAAAAAGGAAACAATAGAATATAATAAAACAGTCGTTTGACTGCTCTAGGAGGTTACTCCTTTATTTTTCTCTCAAAAAGTACAGTCGAATGCAAATAGTTGGCCGAAAAGCCTTATTTGTCGTGTTCCTACTCTGTATTGTCATATATTGAACTTTTTTGAAGGTAGCTGAGATGCCCATGCATTCTGTCGCTTGACTGTGTGTTATATTTAGGATAAGGGCAGGTGTCACTCTCGTACTAGCTATGTTACAAGCTGCTCTAGGAAAGCTACGTGGGATTCTGATGCGTACAGGTGATTTATTGTAGGGCTTCGGTTATGACTTGCAGTTTAAGGTTTTTGTATACTCGATGATATTTAATTGGGATGGAATTCGTTTGCTTAAAGTTTCTTGATTAAAAAAATGGTGCACTGAAAGCTTCTGAAAATTAAGAGGATTGGGAGCTTGGGTGAGAAATTGAAGGCTCCATAAGCTTAGGGAGCTAAGTCGTAAGGCATTGAAGTCCAAGGATTGAGGTGCAAGGCGCCAGCCTGAGGGGAGTAAGAGTATATATACAAAATTGTTTAAGAAATTATAACTACATGTATGATGTGCAATCGCATAGCTTGCAAATTTATAAAGAACAGTTAAACCATATGCCAAAAAAATAATTATACGCTGAGAAAGATAAATTTCTAATCATTAAATTTCACAATTATCATGTGAAAGGAGGACTGAAAGAGTCAAAAGACGGGAGAATAAAGATGTATAGAAAATGGAAAAAGGGAACGGGTCGCTCGGTTGTTGAGCTGTTTAAAAGGAGTAGAAGATAGGGGACGTGAGAAGCTAAAGTAAACATTGCAGCAGATGCTTAATCACATTATTCAGTTTTGATATGGAGGGTTTTTTTTAATTCGCTTTTGACCAAGTAGACCATAGCATTTACTGAGCATCAACCAGGGAATAAGTAGGATGGCTAAAAGGCTTACTTCTGAAAGGGAAGCAAGAAAATAAAAGAAGGCAAAGCAGGACGCATCACCATGATGCTTCATGATAGAAGAAGAAGAAGAAGTGACTAAACAATATGTCACAGGTTTAAGAGTTTTGGTACTAGAAAAAGCATGAGTGGGTGGCAGTTTCTACTGTCGTTTAGAGTAGCATGTAAACAGGATGCAGATGCTTGTGTAACTTCGGTTTTGTAGGAGAGACTAGTTCTTTGTGGGGATTCTGCGGCCTGCTAAAGTTTAGAGTAAGGTTATTCTGGCTGGAAAGACAGATAAGGTAATTGCTTGTTTAGTACGATTTGACAAGAAGCCAGAAAGAAGCAGAAAGGTTACGTAGAGAATTGACCTGGGACTCCTTGGATGTTATTTCAAAGGTAGATCAATTAAACATCACTTAAAGATTCGAGGTTCAGCAAAATCTGTTAATCACGGCTCCCTGAACAACTGGTTTTAAAGGTCTCCTGTCTATTTTGATAGGTTGTAGGATGATAGGTAAAAAAAAAAACAGGGAGTACTGTAGGCCTACACTCAAGTCCCTTTGTCAAATCATTCTACAAAACGAATGCCTAGTTAACCTTAATGAAACAACCCTCCTTCAAACGACAACCACAAATTAAGAGGTCTCCAACTTGCAAATTTTTCTTACTCTCCAACTTAATATAAGTTGTCACCAAAGATTATAAAATGCGTCTTCATAAGTCAAGCGGAGTGTTATAGGAATGTAAACATCATTTCCCCTTCAAATAACTTGTTAAAAGTATAAAAGGTTTTACATTGAAAGACAAATCCTGCCAGTTGATTTTTTTACACCATTTCAAATGAAAATCTGTACCTTGCCTATACTAATATTTTGAGGAACCAGGTTCGCCATAAACAAAATTCTGGCCATAGTCATTGTCCTATCAATATTTGAATGACAGGTAGCTATAGAACATTCTGACCATAGTCATTGTCCTATCAAGTACGAATGCTTGGGAACTTTCAAGACTACTGGGGAAAGATGACAGAACACCATATCTGCATAATAGTGTCAATAGTCCCCTAGATTCTAACTATTAGGCCATGACAATAGCTCATGTCCATAATTTTTTGGGATGTTTCATGATTTATAATTGAACGGACTTCCGAACTCTCGTCATGCCGCGCTGCTCCTCTTCCCTGCTTGGCTTCGTGCAACTATGTTCAAATCTGTCTAGTCAACTTCAACGTAATTGCAATCGACAAAGTTAGTTTATTATTACATTGTTTGATTTGTTCAGTTTGTGTAAACATCGTCTCGAGGGTAAAAGCTATGTACACTAGGAGCAGACAAAAGAAAAAATGTGAACAATGTATGAATATCTGGTCGAAAAATAATCCATTTGCTTCACGCTATATACATCATATTATGTCCCGAAATCAATTATTTTCCAAGGTTCAGTTCATTCACCTTCCTTCTCCTCCAGCCCACCCCATCCCCACGCACAGAGACATTCGCCTCATTCCACCCACAAAAAAGAAAAATGGAAGTAAATAAATGATGCTCCTCTTTCCTTTACGCCTAAGAAGCACGGGTGCGGGTGCGGATACGCGGATACGGCAATTTTTAAAATTTTAGGATACAGGTG